>JAMXBD010000432.1:600000-992485 GCA_024138025.1 Combretum micranthum | reverse complement strand
CACATTTTTCTTGTACTGACCAATCCTTATCACCAATTTAATACATAGCAATTAGAACTGCAAACGAGCTGTGTTAAGCTGTTGAAGGCTTAGGTTCAACTCATTTAAAATTTATTAAGCTTACACTTGAGCCGAGTTTTTTATCAAGCTAAAATTTAGGCTACTCATTTTAGCTAAATGAGCTATATTTAGAGCTCGAGCTCAGCTCATTTATGAATCGAGCTTAAGCTAGACTGAGTTTTTTATCAAGTCTACCGAACTTTTATCTAGCTTGAAATTTAAGTTTGAGCTCGATTTATTTGGATAGCTTGTTTTTATTTTTTTTAGACTTAAATATAAATATAAGAGTTGTTATAAATATATATAAACGTTAAATAAAGATTAGTTTTTGTTGTTTTAATTATCTATATATATAATATATTATAAATACAAAACTTACAAATCTTCTAACAAACTAACAAGCCTATTCATAAGCCTACTCATGAGCCTATTCACAAGCTGGTCCACAAGCCTTAATTAAAGCTCAAGCTTGATTGGTTTAGATAAACGAGCTTTACTTTAAGTTTGACCAAACTCGAGTAGTTTGCAAACTACTCAACTCATTTACAGCACAAGTAGTAATCCATATCTATAACACAATCATTTAGCATACTGCTATAATTCAAATACTCAACTAATTGTAACCTTCTCATACTATGGTTTTTCCATAAGTTAGTCGTGACTTTCATGTCAATTTAACATGTTATATTAGGTTTCATTTGCTCCTTTACCTTGCTGGCCTAAAGCCTTCTAAACAGCATAACATACATTTATTTTAAACATTATTAAATTTGTTTGCCTTTTTTAAGACTCCACATCATAAAAATTTAACATTTCTTAATTTTTCATCAAAATCGGAGCAAATTATTCTACATCTAGACATCATTCAACTTTTGAAGGCAGCTCCTTTTCTCATTTCAACACGACAAACAATTTAGGATCACCTCCATTCCTGTATATCATATGACTTTTCACCATTTAGAATCTTACTATAAAGAATGCATAGAATGTATAGCATTCCATTCGATGTTTCACCATTCAAACAAAAAACATTACAAGCCAACTACCAATCACAATATATAGCATTTCGTTCGATTTTCACCAATGCACGGAGAATAAGAGAAAGTGCCAAATATGGAAGAACAAGAGAGGGGTGCCAGAAAAGGAACACAATGCTAAAGAGAAGTAGCTAAGGACTTGTGTATCAACAATAGAGGGTTCTTTTGTTTTTTATTTTCTTCGAACATATAGTGGTGGAATTTTTTATTTTTTACCATATAATTAGTTGATTAACAAAAAGATTGTTAACAAGTGGATAATTAGTTTTTTCAAGAAATAATTACTTTTTTCATTTTAAATTTAATTTCTTTTTTTTTTTTCATATGTAGAGTGAATTAAAAAAAATGGTAAATTTTATTTTATTTAATTTATTTATCTTATTTGATGATGGGAATTAGCAACTTTTACTTTTATAAAAGACCCACAAATCTAATAACAATTCAATATAATATAAATTTGTTCATAAACATGACTAATAATGTATATTCAACTAACTTCAATAAACATGACTAGAGTATAAAAGAAAGACAATATTCGCAAAATCTACAAACATCGCCATATGTTAAAATTCCTATAGTGCCTTGACCCATGTGGAACACGTGAGTCTCTAGTCTCCATCACTCTACAAGTGCTGTAATGAGGTGCCAATCAAGCTGGATATATGGGAGGTATGTCAATTTAAGGAAACCAACCTACTCTAGATAAAGTAATATGCACTCATCAATGGGCCTCCTAACCTGGTCATTCCACAATAACAATTCCTTAAATCTGACAACTAGTGCAGTGGTTGAAGCCTGTATAAAACAATAAATTAAGATTTACTAGATTAGAAAGGAATATTGGTTATTATCATTTGCCTTAATGCTTACCTTATCTCTCCATATAGTTGATGACCAATGCCTCACTTGCTAAGTAAACAATGAAGGGTCAGAGGGTCCTGGCTCCATTTAGCTTGCAAGTTAAAAACAAGAGTGTTAGATGAAATTAATAGTTTAAGGTCAAGAAAAACAAACAATAGGAAATGTATCAATCAAAGCAAACTTGCTATGTTACAATATTTCCCCTTTGCCTATTTCTTGCCAATTCCTCTTTAGGCAACTCCTCTTATTTGGCCACTACTATTTGTAGTGACTACATGTGTGACCTTATCAAGGCACTCCCTAAAGTCCATCTTATATCACTTAGTCCAAGGCTTCCCCCTTTGGATGTGCATTCTCTAGATTGAATAGTATGTAAAGAAATTTAGGGTAATATAGCTTATTACCTAGTGGGTAAAAATGTGAATGATAGCATTGCAGCTAATGTGGCCACCTGCTATAGTTCCACAAAGAAAGTCCAATCTATGTTGGTATACCATGCTACTACATGGCATAGGAACATGGAATATGATATCTACCATTTATTGTAGATGCAGGTATGTTTGAAAAAGTCAACCTTGTGTACGATCTCCTCTCTTGAGATGACCTGACTTCTATAGTTGCCTGTTCGCTCCTCAAACAGTCTTGTGCTTCTATGGAAACTATTTACCTAATGAGAGTTAGCTCTTTCAAACTATAGACCAAGCTTCTTCTTTGCGTAAGTCATGAATGCCTCTTCACCTTTGATAGCATTTGTTACTATTCAAGTCCTCTTCCTAGTACATGGCACAGTCACTAAAAATCTTTTTTTTTTTTTATACCATGTCGTCAGTGGTAAGCCCCTGGCACATTTAAAAACAAAGTTATATGTTTCTATCATGTTGTTTGTCATGTGCCTGAAATTGTAAAAATTATCAAATTATTAGGTCCATTTCTCCTTATGCATGATTAGTTTTCCATTGGAGTCGGTTTTGTTGAACCATTCTATCACATCTTCGTTAGTATTCTACACAATCTCCATGTAGTTTTCAAACTTACATGGTTATGCTTGCATTACAGCATATGTTACCAACTTTTTGCATCGCTGATTCTTATACATTTTATTAAAATTGCTTATAAGGTATTGAATCCAAATCAGTAGCTACCAACTGTTCAATCTCCCAATGATCTTGCTCCCTAGTTGAAAATAAGGCATATGGTCTCGTATCATATCCCACTTTAATTTCCTCAGAAACTAAGACCATGCCTTCGTAGACTCTTTTAGTGCAATGTGAAAGGCTTTGGGTATAATGCAAATGTCCCCTCAATACTTCATGCCATAAGTAGGATGTACTTGCGCTTGCCATATAGAAATGTCCCATCGATACAAATAAATGGCCTACAATGCTGGAGGCTTCCACATAATGGCCAAATGTTCAAAAAACCCACTTGAAATAAACGATCTTGTCCAACCTCGTTTGACTTGTGATCTAGGTTAGTGGCCTTAACGACACATAATAACTTTGGGAGCATGTTGTAGGACTTAACCCAATCACCATAGACAATAGCCATAAGTTTTTTCCTACCTAACCATACCCACCTACGCGAAATTATGTATCCAAATGTGATTGAAGCGCTAATATCTTGCAATTGAGATTTTTCATAACAAAGTTAAGAAATTCTCGGTCAAGACATTAGAGTCTATTTGTGAGTGGTCATGTCATCATCAAATTAATGCACAAATGTGGCCCTTCAAGTCTGGTTATTACAAATAGCCCTTCCAATTTTTCTTAAAAGCCCTTAACATCCACATACACCCTTGGTCCCTTTTTACACAATAGGTCGACCGTAAACTCTTCTTAGATTTACCAACATGGAAATTACAGCGCATGCTGATATGAAATGATTTTACGGCATAGATAAGATCCTCATTTCTGTTAAACATTATTTCCTTGACTAAGTCTTAGTGCATAGGTTATTGCACATTGTGTTCACGTCTTCCTCGAATGTAATGTATCCATTATCACCCCCCCTCCTTCCCCCTCCCCCAATCATCCACATGCTCTCAATTCTCATCAACATGGTAATATCTATCTCGACGATCATCTTTGACCTCAAAGTTAAGTATTAGGGCCACTTCCTTTTCAACTCTATTTTTTGAAATCAAGCATCGACCCATTCAAGGGGATAGTTTCATATTCTTCATATTACATTAGTAAAAATGACATCGTCCCTTGCCCTTTGTCGAGTTGTGTAGAGCTTTAGCTTCAAACTGGATTCCGTATGTATGGGTATATTGATCAATCATAGCAGAGGGATAGTTGGAAGTGCTCAAATGCACTTCTTCATGAGTGTTGGTAAAGGTTAAGGAAAAGTAGAATGAAACCTTTGCGGAGGGCTCGACCGAATAATTGTCTTCACAAATATATCATGGATTAACTTAGCATCCACCTTTATAGTCAATGACATTAGATATTCAAGACTATCATCATCCATAATTGGCATTAACATGTAAACCGACTCATGACTCATAATGAGCATGTCTATGTATTATTTTAACTTCAACAGTAGTTGGATCTATACCAATCCTTGCACATATCGTTTCCATGAAAAACTAAAAGTTTACATCTGACCTCACTTCACCTCGCCATTGGGAATCCTATCATATTGTGGCCTATATTTTCCATCCACAACATATTATCATTGGTTTAGACAATATATCATACATGATTTGCCATTTCAAGCCTATCAACATCAAACTAGCAAGATTAGATCGTACTTTTCATTTAATAAATCATGCATTATAACTTCTACAACTTATGCATGGTATTTTTTACACACTCATAATAAATGCATTTGAAATATAAAGTACAAACATTCAGATATTTCATCGAACATCTTCTGTGGGACCATAAAATTTCAAAGAAAATCATGTAGATTAACCAATGCAATCACACGAACATTTAAAATACCTCACACACACACATCCGATTGCATGAAGAAAAAATACGACTGCAGTAACTAAAATACATCGATTCAGACATTGAAAAAAATCAGCATTATAAATCAAATGTGGCATAAATCTAAGTCAAATGTGCGTGCGTGCGTGCGTGTGTGTGTGTGTGTGTGTGTGAGAGAGAGAGAGAGAGAGAGAGAAGGAAGATCATACCAATACTTAAGATTTGTGGGAAATTTTGGGTGTTAAAGAGCTAGATTTGTAGGAAAATTTTGGAGAAGTTGCTAAGTGGTTGGAAGAGTGTTTGAGATAAAGGAGAGAGTGTGTTAATGTGACTAAGGTGAGAAAATGAGAAGAGACCATTCTATTAAACTATAACACAAGTCCAACGAAGGTATCGTTCAAGATGGTGCTTTTTATATATATACTAAGAACGTTGTTTAGAATAGTGTCTACTTTACAAAATAAAATAAAATAAAAGGTATTGTTTTTACTTCTTATCAACACCTTCAATGTATATATGCTTTACCGAATGCATTGTTATTGGAAGTACCTAGTGCAAATTTGAAGACCCTTTTAATAACAATGTTTTTTATACTTGTCTTTGGAATAAATTTGCCTATGTACCATTTTGGGATTATTTTTTCAAATGTGTACCAAAGTGGTACGAACACCTGTAGTCTTCTATTATTGATATTTCCTGTTTCACAAAGCAATTATCTCTTACACTAGTTTTGCATGCAATTAGTGGCTAGCTATGTGCTTTTTTTTCCCCGCTTTTAAAAAATACACAAGTTGAGGATCTCCTTCACACTGTTTCAGCGATGTTACATGTTATCCACTGTTACTGAAAATTGCACCTTAAGCGAATATTTTTGTAGAGTATATAGACTTGAAAACCTAACTAACATGCACGTAATGGCTAAATATTTTGGGGATAAATTATACTAGAAGGTCCCAATGTTTAAGTGTAAGTTTATTTAAGGTTTCAATATTTCAGTAGTTAAAACGAGGATCCAATGTTTGGAGGTAAGTTCATTTAAGGTTCCAATGTTTGAAAAAGTGAGTCAATTTGGGTCTCTCAAAGACACGTATCGACAAGAAAGAATATTTAATTAAAACTCAGAAATCTCTTCTCTTGTTGACATGTGTCCTTGATGACTCAAATTGACCCACTTCTTCAAATGTTGGGACCTTAAATGAACTTATTCTCAAACACCGAGACCTTATGATATAATTTACCCGATATTTTTATAGAATGTGCTACTGTTAAGGCAATAAAGGATTACTTAAAATGCCGCTTGACAAGCAACTACTTTAAAATCAAACCGTTTTAAAAGATTTACAATAAGGAATGAAAACTTTGTTAGAGCTTTTCGGTTCGTATTTTAAACAGCATTTTTTTTTTTCTTTTGGGATTTCCATCTTTTCCTCATCTTGTTTAGTATCATCCATTGTGATCCTATTCTATGTCCTGTTATGATTAATATCCTCGTTGAATATAATATGAAGTCTCATATAACACACAGTGATCATCACACTTTTTCTTTTGTTGGACAGAGTGGTCATCATCATACTTCAATCCCAACAAACACATGCAGCTAAAAACATTAGATGAGGGTGAAAAATGATACATCTTTAACAAAGTTTCATTAATACTCTTTGGATACCTTAGTTTGGTACTATTTTATCATCATTTTCAAATTAAATTAACACTAAATCAATACAGATATAATATTGATAAAAAAAAAACTAACAATTTTATTCATAAAATGACCAAACAGAATTGATCCTAAGCTAATACAGCTTTGATACCAATAAGTTATCGATACAGATCTAATACAAATAAAAATCTAACAATCCAAACAGTTAAGACTATATAAATATTGAGAGACACACACACGCACCAAAGGATGTGTAAACATGACTTATCGATCACTAGCAGATCAGCATAACATTCTTAGCGATTTTGTGTGCTTAATATCATACGTCCGTAGACCTTACCTTACCTTAATCTCTTTCGTATTGTAATTCTTCCGTTTGTCTACCTCTTTTAACCGCTCGTTTGGAATCCTCGACGATTCTTTAACTTCAATAAAAATAAAAATTTCTGTTAATTCCTTCACATTTTCTATCCATTTTTGGCATTCACTAACTTTTGATTGACCTTGAAGCAATCTATCAAAGTGTTTGAGTCTTCTACAATTAACTGTTGCTGCAAAAGTTTAAAAACAGTGGAAAAATTTTGTGGTTCCAGTTATATGTTCAGATTTATACAAAACCATTATCACACTATTGAAATTCTTAACATATTAATTAATATATTTATTTTAATAGTTACATTATTAACTAAATGATACTAAACAGTTCTGTTGATGAGATCATAGAAGTTATCAACCAATAATGATCGGAATAAAGTATAGAAAAGTAAGGCTGCAGCTCTAATAGAAAGAAGGGTAAAGTTTGAGACTAAATATATACATTTCCATCAAGATTTCATTACCTTTTCTTTTCAAGATTTATGTTTTTTTAATTCATTTTCTTCATGAACCAGAGATCTCAATGAGTATAACAATGTTTCTATCACTCTTCGTGACAATATCGTTAATATATATTAACATGTCATGCTTTTTTGACTAAAATTTCTATAACTTAAGCTTTAAAATTATAAAAACAAAAAGCCGAAAAGGATAATAAAGGAAAAAAAATTAGGTGCTTGAAATATACGTTTTATTGTCTTGGTAAAAAATAAATAAATAAATAAGCAAAATGTACCTTTTCTCGAATTTATTTTATATAGACCATCAGTAGGACTGAAAACTTAGACAAAATTCATAACTATGCACTAGAAATAAATTCCATCTTATAATAATAATATGAACTAATTAAGACCTATGGACTTTCAAAATAAAGATTTGGTAATAGACTCAAATCCCTAGTTGTTAAGACCTAATCCAGTGGCATTAACACTAGTTTTCGGATGAGCTAGATTGGTGTCAAATCTTTTATTTTATGGTGTAAAAAAGGAAAATCTGAAATCCCAACTTTATATTTCGTATTTTGGATATAACCCTAAATGAAAAATTATTTAAAAAATTAAAAAAAAAGTAAAGAACTTAGGATATAACGCATTAAGAAGACATAAGTTTTTTCCCCTTTTTCCCCCCTATTTTGCATTTTGGGACTTAAGCTATAGAAGGATCGACTTTTCTCATTATTTATTTAAATTATCTTTCATTTGAAGACTTTCAAATGAAGAGTGGATATACCTTAATGACATAGGTATAAAGAAATGAAGAAAATATCTTATTTTGAATTATTTTTAAACTTTAGGTCTTGAAATAAAATATAAAAAAAAATTAACTCCCTAATAAAATAAAGAAGAGGAGGAAATATAAGTCCTTTCCAATGTATTTTTCCCATTAAATTTTGTATTTGAAGGCTAAGCTTCCTGAATATCCTATGTCCTATTGAATCGAATTCATAATTATCAAATTTAATTTCTATAGTTTGGTATTACTGTTTCCTAAATACTATAAACAGCCATTCATGCAAATTATAATGCATTCATTCATTTATCCAATCAAAGTACATCAATAGTTAGAATTCTCTCTATCTATAGATAACTTCCGGTTCATTCACTTCATTGAATGAATAAGGCTGTAATTGAATTCCTATTACGAAGGAATGAAATAAAGCTGTAATAGGATTTTTCTTTATTAATTATTTATTTAAATTATGATATTTTGAAAAAAAAGACAATTTCAATATTAAATTGGTATTCATATGTTTGAATAAAGAATGATTATTCAATGTTTTGTGTAATAGAGATTCATTGTGGAATCACTATTCAGTGAACAAAATGCTGTAATAGCTATTCGTAAGGAATAAGGCTGTAATGAAATTACAATTACAATGAAGTGAATGAGTAATTCATCTAAAATAGCGGTACATTGTCATTTAGGTATACATTTGTCTCAACTAGCGATTTACAGCAATATTTTTCCTCTTTCTTTTTAACGCATTCCTTATATATCCTCACGATATTCGAGCTATGAGCATAATAATTGGCCAATCATTGTCCAATAGATTGATCCCATGGTTTGATAATTGCAATATATTTAGAGGATTCAAAATTCATTTATCTTTCATGAAAATTCTAAACACACAAGCACCAGTCATCGCCCAGTTTTGCTGATCTTATGGGTTTAACAAAGTGTTAGTGGTGTATAGAGTTTCACTTGCTTCTTTTTTTCATTTGACAGCAACCTAACTTGGTACAAGTGGATGTAAAAAAAATGCACAATTGAAAGTGATAGTGGTGGTCGCTTTGAAGAGGAAAGGGAGGATTTTCCAAGAAAAGCTAGCAAAATAGGCTTAAATAACTTTTATTTTATTTTATTAATTTTTTTTTTTTTGGGTTCAATCATCAAGTCTAATTTGACTTTGAAATGGAATCATTGAGCTTTTCAACCAATTTCTCATTGATGGTCCTATGGAAGGATGGCACCTCAAGCAAGGACGAAAGTGGCAATATCCAAGCCTGCATCTTCTTATCATGCAGGAAATTTAGCGGAATATATTTGTGTTTGTACCATACAAAAGCTGTCTTATTTGCTGGTTTCAACGGCAATAAGTAATGATGTGGGGAATCCACAGGCTAACAAATGTAGGGATATAATATATACTAACAAATTTGCTTTCATTGTCTATAGAAATGGAAGATGTGGAGGGAAATGATGATTCAAATATTAATATTAATTCAATTATATTTTATTATAAGAAAAGCAAGAGACAAGTTCTACCAACAACAATGATTTGTAAAAAAACATAATCATTAAAGCGAAGAAGAAACAAAAAGCAAACTTCCATTTTCAAAACATCATCTATTTTCTTATGAAAAAAATGTTAAATTTGTGGTATCTGAACTTTACACAGAAATTCGATCTAGTATATAAATATTAAAGTTGTAAATTTAATATTTATCAAAATTTTCATACCTATTTTTACTACTATTAATATCATCTACTCTGTATTCTATCTCTTTAACTAATGATAATGTTTAGGAGTTAGGTTCATGCATTTAGGACGACTTAGGGGATTTGGCATGGTGAACATACAATAATGATCATTTGCTGAGCTCTCTAGGGACCTGAATCTAGGAGAAACCCTTGAATAACCTATCGAGTAGAGTACTCATTTAAGTTTTTAATCATCGACACATTCTAATGGAGGTCGTCGGCAATCAAATTGTATAAATACTCAAAAACACCTCTCATATTTGGATAATTTAAATGATTGGAGAAAAGGTATTTGGCTATCAAACTAGGAGAAGGTATGGTTCGATTAACCAGTCTATCAATCATTTTTTTCAATCGAATTGAAATTATCGGTTTTTAATATATTAAACCAAAACCGATTAATTATTAATGGCTAACCATCTAACGGTTAACCTTTTCTCAGTTAATTTTTTCAGATTTTGGTTTTCTAGCCATACAAATGCAATCCATCTTAGATGGCTACATTTGGTATAAGCAAAATCAAACCACAAATTTATCTTAAGGACGAAATTTATACGTTGCGGCCTCTAAACTTCGATTAAATTTCAAGCTGACAAATCACTATCTTGATTAGTTGTGTGTGTGTGTGTGTGTATGTGCCTTTCCTGGAATAGATAAATGCCCTTGATATATAATTTTCAATTTTTCTTACATATTTTACTTCAAATAATATACATATTATATACATGAGGATATGAATTGGTAGCCTTGTAAAGGCGTATGGATTTTCAATATTAATGGGTATCCTATAGTGTAGTTGTTTAAATTTCATTTCCAGAGGTGTTTTTTTTTAAAAAAAATATTTTACATGAAATATAAATATAAAATAACCCAAAAGAGTTTTTTAAAAAATCAAATATAAAATCTAATAGAGACTAAAAGTAGTTGAAATAAAATAAAAAATTTGAGATAATAGGTATACATTTGGTCTAACCTCTATCGGTAATTTTTCACCTTTATCATAGTGAATAAGAAAAGTCCGAAAAAAAGATTCGACTCAAATGAAGAAATTGATATAGTAGTTGTCAATAAAGCTACAATCCAAGTGAGGCTGAACGGAAGGATGGCACATGGATTAGATAGATACTGCCACAATCATCCATCTTTGGATTCTAGAAGTAGTGATACATGATGATCCTTGTCCGTTTTTGTTAATTTATTTCAAACACTCATATGCGGCAGGGAGAGAAGGTGAGATTGAGAGAGGGGAAACAAGAGTTACGGGCAGAGGCACTAGGTTTAGGGTTTTTAAGTTCTTCTATTTATATTTTTCAAATGTTAATTTATATATTTATATATATATACATATTTTGGAGTGGTTAATCGAAACCGAAAACTGAATAAACTAAAAATTTCAACTTTAAACTGAAATCGATGAACTGATTAATCATATTTTTTGGATTGGTTTTTTGGTTTTGGTTTCATTTTTTTTTTTTTTCCCACCTCTATATCAAACTACTATTCTCAAATATTAAAAAAAAAAAAAAAAGAGCCTAGGCACTATGAGGTTAATGCTTTAATCTTATTCACTTATCACTAATGCATTCAAGTTCTAAAGCCACTATCAACAAAACCTCTTCAACTAATGAAATTTCATCATATTGATGTAAAATATTCTATGTTGAGTGGTGATCAAGACAAAGATGTCCGTAGGTTTTTAGCAGCCATTCATGGTCATCCTCCTAATAAGGTTTGTCATTTGAAGTAAGCTTTATATATGGCCAAAAAAAAAGTAGGCTTTATATGATTTGAGACAAGCTCTATAAATTTGATTCTTTAAAGATTGAATATTTTCTATTTATATAACATAGAGGCATCCTAAGAATCTATTTGTTATTTTGTTAAGTTACCTTTTTTATATGATATTTGCCCATCTTATATGAAATAGGCGTGAATATGGTACAAAATTGTTCAAGTCATTTAATATGGGTTTTCTTAAATTTTGGGCTATGTTCTCTGAAACATGTAATTGGAACTACTAATTATGCCCTTTAATGTAATCTATCTACGCAATACTACTTTTAATCGTATATCCTTTGTTTGCTAATGCGGCACTGAAAATCAAAATGCTTTAAAAGTAATCTAAAAAACAATATTTAGCAATGCAAGAAATAAGAGGGCACTTTTCTTTTGAAGCATTCCACAAGAAATATGGGGCCTCCAATGACAAAATAATGCACCAAAGTAATAGACGACCCTCTTACTACAAAATCCTTAACCCATGTTAAGAAGACTTTGAGATCATCATCATCATCATCAACAACAACAACAACAACATATGTTTCAGGCAGTGATGATTGTTTGTCTCTCCTATTGTTGTTTCCTTAGTTGCCATGTTCAATGTAGACATCAACTGAAGTTGCAGTTAGTAAGCATTGCTTTGTCATTCCATGGAAGGAAAAGTCTCTCTTTACTTCCATACAATGAATTGTAGACACAAAAAGTAGGACCCCCTATGCAAATTTAATCCTACAACCATTCAATTCCTTGTATTTCCTGTCCTAGCAGCAAAGAGATTTCATGGGACCACTGCCCAAGCATACGCTTACTAGTTTGTTGTATCCTATTTTATCTTTATTTTGGAAAATATCTACAGTGTACCTGTGCTTGTTAAAGTGTTTAGTAAGAAAACTTGAGTTCCCCTAGCATTTTCTTTTTCTTTCTAGCATATAATCAATGATTAAAATCGAAAAATATTTTTTAAGACTATTAAATTATATATACACACTTCACCAAATTTATAAGTTTAAAGTGGATAAGGTGGTTGTGTATTAATTTTTTATTCAAACCTTAGCACTGTGATTTGATGACAATCTATTTAATTTTCCACTTAACGAGTCTTATTCAAAGTTTTAACCCATGAGTGAAAAAGGGTGTTAGATGATACATATAAAATTTACATTAAATTTATAAATTTAGATTTGAGGAAAATCAAATTTGTACTAAATTTTAAAGCGCCCAAATTCAACACCAAATCAAACTTTTTAGGATTATTTTTATTACTTCACATGTTATTTGACCTGTTTAGTATCATAGAAGAAATTGCTTATCAATATTAGACGCCATCAAGAAATGTAGTAAAAATTCAATAATAAACTATCTTTTTCATATGAGTAAACATAGCAAATTATGTTTAAAAAGTAGTAAAAATAGTTATAAAATTTGATTAAATATTAAATTGACTTCCCCATAGATAAGTAACAAATTAAATTTTCATGCAAAATTTAAATACAAAATTTAACATTTGTACATTTAAATTTTTAGATAAGATATATGTCTTCACAATTTACTTTACACAACTACATTATTGCCATCAAGGGACCCTATTATTTTATGGATCTGTCCATGGTCAGCAACATCCACCATCATCTGCCTGTCTTTTCCTACTCTCACTCATCACGCTTGTCCAACCCTAATGAAATGCTTTTTCCATCATTTGCTGCCTCTTGCATCTTTGTCCTTTTGTTTGCTTTACTCATGATCCTTCTAGTTACCATCTGTATTTATGGCTTTGTACCACATGTGCAACCACTAAATGAAAACACTTCAATAATGGTGCTCCCCATGGGATCCATCATGACAATACTCTCAACTATTGAGATCAAACATAAAAAGATTCGACATTGCTAGGAATTTGTCCCTAACTATACATTTATGGTTTTGCCAAGGTTAGTTAGGGTTATGAATGATTTGGTCCCTCCATCCCCTTTGGTCTCCCATTAATGATCACTGCTCTCCACGAGGGGGAGCAATTTCTACCCCCCATAAATTATTGTACTGAAAGTGGCCAAAAAGGGAATTAAGTCATTTTTAGTTTTTCTTCTAAATATTTAGATCAATCATTGCAATGAACTGATCTAAAAATTTAAACTTACAAATATAACCTAATACATTTATTACTTCAATCATAATCTCCCTCCAATGTGCATGTGGCCAATGAAAGTTGAAACCTAATAGAAGGCGCACAATATCTATCTTGGACTCAATGGCATGATATAATTGTTATATGGAGTTAGGGTGTGGACAGGTCAAGATGTTCATCAAGATTTTAATGGGACCAATGGCATATGCTACTTCACTAACATGGCATGCTGGGTTGTCATTTTCCTGCAAATTAATTTTGTCCATGGGGATGCCGAGGGACAATGCATGCACATACAAATGAATGCACGTGGAAGATACCTTTCTTTTGTTAGTGTAATTTCTTCAAGGAGGGATCCATCATTTTCTTTGTACTTAGGAAGCATTCTCTAAAATTTTTTTTTAACTGGAAAATCAACTAGGATAACACATATATGGCTAAAAATTAAGATGATACACATTACTATACTATACTTGAACCAAAAACAAGCCCAAAAAAATTATCAAGTGGTGTATAAATTTTAAGAGCTTAATCATTACTCTTTTTCGCCATCTTCTCTTGGCCTCGAACTGCTTGATCCTGAGGTCATTCCAATAACTTCACTGTGTGTGAACCTCTGTAGTTGTATCATGCGCGCATAACAGCCATCAGGATGTTTTTGAGGAGGTGTGAGTGAGATCCTTGCTCAGCTACCTTCCCATCTATGACGGCATGACATGAGCATTCCTAATGGTTGACAGCCGGTGTGCCACCACAATTGTTGTCTTTCCTGCACAAGCACGGTCTAGAGCTTCCTGGACGGATCTCTCTGATTCAGCATCAAGTGCACTTGTTGCCTCATCAAGTAGCATTAGCTCAGCTTTTCTCACTAGAGCTCTAGCAATTGCAATTCTCTGCTTCTGTCCTCCGGACAATTGCACACCCCTCTCACCAACGAATGTTTTGTAACCATCTGGCAACCCGGAAATGAACTTGTGGGCATTGGCTAGATAGCAGCCTCGATAATCTCAGCTTCAGTGGCCGATTCATGGCCATAGGCAATATTTTCATAAATGGTGGTGGCAAAGAGGCATGGCTCTTGTGGGACTATCGCCATGTGCCTTCTCAGAGACTTGAGGTTGTATTTACGAATATCCTTCCCATCAATCAATACTCGTCCTGAAGCTGGCTCATAAAATCGTTGAATAAGGGCAATGACAGAACTCTTACCACATCCACTGGGGCCTACTAAGGCAAGAGTTTTGCCTGCACGGGCTCGCAATGTCAAGTCTCGGAAAATTGGCACATCAGGACGTGATGGATAAGAGAAGTCAACATGCTTAATTCAACTTCTCCCCGAATGCGATCGGGGACTGGAGTAGCATCTGGGTCATCTGGTTCAATCTCAGTTTTGCGGTCTAGCAGTTCAAACACTGACCTCATGGCTCGGCCACCCTTGATGAAATCAGGAGCAAGGGTCAATGTTTCTGCAGCACCATTGGCTGAGACCATGAGGACCATGAAAACACGGATTGTCTTCGAGAAATCAGAGACTCCATGCTTCACTAGCCAAGAGGCATACCAAAGCCCAAGAGCATAGGAAGCATAAAGTGAGAACTGAGCTACTCCAAAACCACTTCCAGCAATTTGACCCTTCCAGAAACAACGTCGAAGAGGTATCTTGAGATTGTAGGAGAATAGCCCAACAATTTTTGCTCCGAGTTAAAAGCAGCAACGGTTCTTACGTTGGCAATAGCCTCTCCAGCAAGTTGCGTTGCTTTGGCATGTGAAGCTTCTAGGTCTCCCGAAAAACCATTCATGAACATTTTCTGATACAAATCAAAAGACAAAATAAATTAACTGCTTTCATGATTCAAAGTGGTAAGTTTTCACAAGGACATGCAACAAAAGTTTGCATAAATTTTGAAATTGCACAAAGTGACCTAAACTAAAGCCTCAACCCAACAACCAAGAACTTTACCTGTAGTACTGTGGCTGCAACAACTACAGGGAATACTGCAATAAGGACTAGGGCAAGTCGCCACTGCAGAACAAATCCTGCAGTGCAGGCAACTAGCATGAGAGCCGTATTCTGCACAATAACTGAAATCCGGTCTCCAATAGCTGATCTGACATTATTGGCATCAAGTGCCAGCCTTGCTGCAACTCTAGCACTCTCATTTTCTTCCTCATCAAACCATGCCATCTCATTCTTTAGTAAGGCTGCCAGCATTTTTTCCCTCACTCGTTTTGTGAGATTCTCTCCAACAATATCCCAAAAGAAATGCTGAAGGGTGTTGAACAGAAGGGCAGCTGATGAAAGTCCAATGAGTAAATAGCAATATTTTGCGATTTCTCTTATCATGTAAGCATGGTCTGGGTTGTAGTATACACTGAGGACAGCACTAAGAACATATGCAAAGAAAGCACTGAGGGAACCACAAACAACAGAGCCTATCGAACCAACCAATGCATAAACCCATTCTGGGGAATTCATCTTCGCAAGGCGCCAGAAGGAACTTGCTTGCTCCTTGAAAGCAAGTTTTTCAAGCCGGTAATTAGGATAAGCACCATCAAGGGAGAGACTGAAATCAGAAGTGGAGAAGTCTGATAAGCGGCGAGAATACGGTGATCTTCCATATGATGAATTTCTTGCAATAATCGGTGAGCTCACTGAGTTCCTTGCACTGGAAGGCCTGAAATTGCAGAATCATCATAAGGAACAAATCTCAAGAGAAACATGCACGCAAGAGCCTAGTCAATTATGACAGAGCCTACAAAGAATTCACCAAGGACTCAGCAAAATTACCTTGCACTGCTCTTCCTCGCATTACTTAGAGCAGCTTCATGGGCCATCTCCTGCATGCGGATGAGCTTAGCA
The DNA here is from genome assembly GCA_024138025.1 of Combretum micranthum. Taxonomy (NCBI): domain Eukaryota; kingdom Viridiplantae; phylum Streptophyta; class Magnoliopsida; order Myrtales; family Combretaceae; genus Combretum; species Combretum micranthum. The sequence goes on along the minus strand of JAMXBD010000432.1, from coordinate 975,813 downwards.
TAGACTCCATTTTCTCCTTTAGAAATGCTCATCATGGGTGCCAATTTCTGAAACACTTCCTTGCTGAAGCACTGCTACAAGGTCAGCCTTGCGGATAGTAGAGAGACGATGGGCAATGACAAGGGTTGTCCTCCCAATCATAAATCTATCAAGTGCTTCCTGAACCAGCTTCTCTGACTCTGAATCTAAAGCACTAGTAGCCTCATCCAAGAGCAAGATTGCAGGATTTTTCAGCATTGCCCTAGCTATAGCTATTCTCTGCTTCTGACCTCCTGAGAGCTGCAAACCCTCTCTCCCACCTATAATCGTAACATAAATTTTTAATTTTGTTATAAAAGATATTGCAAAATCATAACGATGGGAAGGAGAGTGCTGAACATAGATCAATAACTTTTATTCATGCTTATTATATTTTCAATAGATTTCCAGGCTAGATGTGGATTATTCCCTCCACAAAAATAAATTTGTTCGTGCAATTTTTTTCCCCCCTTTTCCAACAAATGATTTAAGATTTCAACCTCTTCTTAGATCATTAAGCCCTGTAACTAAATTTTTTTGGGGGAAAAAAATTCAACAATTTTATTCTTTCTTTTGTTCCCCCCTCCCCCTTTCCTTACCTTTGCTCTTCCTCAGTTAATTTATTTTCTAGTTATATTAACAAATAAATATTATATGCTTAAGATCACTTTTCCACAATTCATAGTTAGGCACCGATTAATCACACACCCGACAGACTATATTTGTTCCTTAGTCAAAGTGCTCTCCTAGTCTATAGGTATCACCGTCTTGAACATGATGAATAAAGAAGACTTTTTTTTCAAAATAAAGTTCGGTCCAAATTCAAACTCACTAGACATGAACATGCTCTAAGCACACCTCCCACGTTATGTTTAAAAACACATGCTGTTCATGTGCTAGTATTCTCACTGTATTCCACTTTCTTTCCATACCATCTTTGTTTGGTTCTTTTTTAACTGAGTTTTCCTCACAAGACCTTCATGTACTGTGCACATGCACCGTTGACCAGACCATGTTACTTTTGTTTATTGACGGACCACTACTTACACTTATTTAACACAATCAACATTCAGAAGAAGCATTTTGAAGTTTGGTATATGGTCCTGTTGACTATATATAAAAACCAGTGGAATCCCAATGAGCAATTATGAGACCCTTATGATAGAAACTTAAAAAAGTCCTACCAAAGTGGACCCTCCAAGTCAAAAGCCATGATTAAATGTTTCCTTTAGAAATCATTCATCATCTTCCTACCCACTCTCCCACCTCCCACCCCCCCCTAAACTGACATAAAGACAATCTTCTTGTTATTAGTACACTACTCATAACTCATCATATTAGCTACAATAATTTATATTAACTTTGCTAAAAGACATTCTTAATAATTTTGAAAAAAGAAGAAAAAACAAGGTTACCATATTCCCACAAGACCGTCATTATATGATACAAAAGTAAATTATTTTAACTTTAAATAAACAATTTCACACTATAGACAAACCACTTAAAATTTTTTGTTTTGGCTTTCCTTTACCCCTTTATTTTATTAATATCTTTTTTGGTGAAAAAAGTCCACAGCACTGTTATCCATTTGATGCATCTAAAATAAGTCATAGAAAATTATTTTTCTTGTTTACTAAAATTTATCTGCGATTATATTACATTATTTTTATATATTTATTTTGTTATTGCTAACCTGAGTATCAAAGCCATCTGGAAGCTTGACAATAAATGAGTGAGCATTGGCAACTCTTGCAGCTTCTTCAATCTCCACCAGGTTAGCATTAGGCCTACCTAAAAGTATGTTCTCTTTAATGGTGGTTGCAAATAGGGCAGGTTCTTGGCTGACAAGCCCTATTTGTTCTCTCAACCATCTCAGCTTCAATGTCTTTATGTCATGACCATCAAGCAACACTTGTCCTGTTCAGATTCATTAATCTCTTAAACGCAATTTTCATACCAACATGTAATAAATAACGCTTACAAACATGGTACAATGAACCCAGAAACAGAAACCACATGATTTAATCGCCGAAAAACAAGTTTCTAGTCCATGTTTTATAGCTGAAACTCTTTACCTGAAGTGGGGTCATAGAACCTCTCAATAAGGGAAACCACGGTGCTCTTCCCAGAACCACTGCTACCAACTAAAGCTATGGTTTTTCCGGCTGGCACCGACAATGAGAAATTGTTGAGAATTCGTACATCTGGCCTAGATGGATATGCGAAATCCACATTCCTGAGCTCCACTAACCCTGTCACAGATTCCAACTCCAAACCTGACTCACTGTTACGGTCTATACCCGGTTTATGATCGATTATGCAGAAGATCTTCGCAGCAGCAACTCTAGCTTTTGCAAAAGCAGCTACACTTGGAGCAGATTGCCCTAACCCTCTGCCAATAATAACAGTTGACAGCATAAGAATAAAAAAAAGGATAATTTGTATAAATTAATCTGCTAAGAAACATACTTAAAAACATCAAAATAAAAGTGAGGACATAGCACTTACATGCCACCAATCATTACAGCAAACATAGTGGATATGGCAAGACCTCCATTAGTATAGTGATGTCTTACAAGATAACCACCATACCAAAGAAGCAGAGCATAACAACAGAACACCACAAAATATGTAGCTCCAAGTCCCATTCCTTTGGCAAATCCGGTTTTAACCTATCCTCTGTGCTATCTTCAGAGAAGACGAATACGCTTGCAATGCTCTAGATTCACCGACGAAAGCCATCACGACCCGAATTTGAACTACCGTCTGCAATTTTAACACAATGAGAAAAACCCAGATATTGAAAAGAAACAAAACATGGTCTAAATTGGGATTTAGTTTGCATTTACCTGTTCAACGATATTACCGCTTCGAAAGAGCTCCTTGGCTTTTAGCAGAGAGTTTAGCTAATGAAGTAGTGTGGATACCACCAATTACAGCAATCAATGGAACAACAGCAAGTGTGACTAAAGCTAATTGCCACACAGCAGTGAAACCAACCACAAAACCAGACACAAATGTTGCCATGTAATGTATGAAATTACCCAACTGCATACAAAAACAGTCAAGATGGGATCATTAATACAAGGCGGAAGCTAAATTTAACATAGTCCTAAAACCCAATTGAGAAATCAATCAACCAACCTTCTCGCTGATTGCATCTTGGACCATAACTGCATCCGTGTTGATGGCAAAAACGACATCGGATGTTCGAACCTCGGTGTCAAAGTACTGAATGTCTTGGTTCAATGCTTCTAAGTATTTGATCCTCATCCTTGTCGATTGTCTTTCTCCAGTCCACATCCAGCATGATATCTCTAAACCCAACAAACAAACAAACACGAAAGAATTATAAAGAGGAAAAAAAACCCAATTTGTTTTAATTTCCTTAAACAAAATCAAACACTGAAGAATAAATGCCAAGAATTGTCCTTTACCTGCCCATGAAGATGCCCAGATTGCAGCACCCACAACCAGGAAATAGAATGCATACTGAAATAACACACATTCGATTTAACAAAGCACCAAAAATGGGGTAGGGAAATAACACATTTGAAAGCAAAAGAACGATTGTGATCAAGATGTGAAAAGCTGTTACCTTGAGAACTTCTTGCATCATCTTATCCATGTTGTTGGCATTGGAACCAAAGGAATTGACAAGATCAGCAAAGAACCTCAAAAACAAAGGCAAAGAACAACCATGTACTATTGCACCAACAGTCCCAATTCCCATTAAAACACAATCCAATCCATCAGCAAATCTGAACAGCTCACTGAACCCAACTGCAGGGACATCCTTGGGCTTCTCTTCATTATCCTTTCTTGGATCAGCAGATGATGAATTAGAATTAGATGATGAGGAAGTAGTTGTATTACAACTAGTATTATTATTAGTAGTAACAGGAGGAACAGTAGCACCAACACCAGCGTTGTTTTTGTTTGATGATGAATCCTCTTCCATTTCTGTTCCTTCTGGTATTGGTTTTGGTGTGTGATGGTGATGAAAATGGTCTGAATTATGATGACTGGTGTTCAAATCAGGATTGGAAGTGGAAGTTGAAGAAGGAGACAAGAGCTCAAGTCCTTGCATTTCAGACCATCTCCACTGCTCTATAGTCTTTATCTCTTGAGAATCTTGTGACATTTGCACAAAACTCTCCTTCTCTTACTCTCTCTCTTTCTCTCTCTCTTTCTCCTGTATCTTGAGCTTTTATTAACAACAGAAAAAATAAAACACTAACCACACCCCCACTTCTTTTCTTCTTACTTTATCTCTCTCCTATGAGCTCATGTCTATGTAACTTTCCTCTCTCTCTCTCTCCTCTCTATTTATATACATATATTTTCACTTCCTAGGACATGTCTGAGAGGGAGAGATTGTGTGTGTGTGTTCCACAAGTGTTGTTGCTGTAGAAATGCTCTTGTTTTCTGGTGTAGCACTATATAAGAAGGTAAGTGGAGGAAAGGAAGCAGATGTTTAAAACATAAAAAAAGAAAGAGTTAAGCTTTTACTTCACACCTACATGCCTTTTTCACAGCTGGTGGTTGGTTTTTGGATTTTTGGTTTTCTTTAATCTTTCTATTGCTATTTTTTATTTTTTTCTTTCTTTTGCTTCATTTGTAAAAAACACTGAAAGTGACATATGGTGATATGAGCAGTTCCTGTTAATAGACAAGGAGAGAGAGGAGAGAGAGAAGGTTTAATTTTTTTTTTTTTTCCGACAGATAACACTGTGTGAAACTTGGAGATAGGTTTTTGACTGAAAGGGATTCGGAGCTGAATGATTTTCTAAATACAACATAAAATAAAGGTATCAATTCTTTCTTTCTTTTTTTTTTTTTTTTTTTGCTCTTTTTTATTGCTTTAACTGGTAGTATTGTATCCGTGTTCAGTATTCACAGGCCAGACTTCGGGATCAAGCTAAAAAGTTCCTTATGCTTCAACAGGCCTATGTCTAAGCCTATCCATTTTATTCTTTATTGCCCTTATATTTTTTTTTATTTTTTAAAAAAATTTATTAACAAACCTTTCCAATTTTACTTATGGGATACTGTAGCGATCGATACTTAATTTTAATAAAATATATAATTAGATAACTAAATTTTTAAATTGGCAATTTAATACATAAATGAATTTTTGCATACTAACAATATCTCTGCCAAGTTCTTTCAAGTACTAAATTGATCAATTTCAAAAAAATTTCTTGTTTATACTGATCAATTTCAATATTCAGATACTATATTAATTGATTTTAAAATTTATGATCTAATTATATATTTTAATAAAATTCAGATATTATTTATGACATCATAGTATTTATATTTATTTTAAAAATTATATATCTAACCTCAACGTTTATTTATTATTCTATCTTAATTTTTGGTTTTTTGTTATTTGAATCCTCAAACATGGCATAATCCTTTCAAGTGGGAAATGGCAACACCCTTCGGTATGAGCATGCCAACTTAACATACAGTACCATATGATCTTATACACGGTACTACATACAATCCCACTTTCCTATATCTCAATCTCTATAAGGGTGCTAATAAAGATAGATAACGCTTGGCTTGCTACCTTTTACCCTTCAAGTGGTCTCCAATCACCAATGCCCTTAGAGTAGTCAATTACACATTAGTCTACACTTAGACCCGTGTTACAGTTTATATGTAACGTAATATAATTTCTAAGTATTGGGTATATACATGAATACATAATTACAAGAATGCTAATATAAAACGGACCACTAATGATTGTGACATGTAAAATATGAAATACATGAATATTCTATAGTACATTATTAATTTTAATGGAACTAATCCCATCAATTATTTAATAACTCAAATTCTATCAAACCATGATCGCACAATTAAAATAATTAATGGTGAGATGATTATAGAAGTTCCCATGAAATATATCAATCATGTTTTAATAAAGATAATATTTATATGCATTATAATATCTTATTAACATATTTAGTGGTTATCGGGCTCTTATAGAACCAAAAATTTGAAACTAAAAATTGGTCTTATTATATAACGGTTTGTTTCACTTCCTCATATAGAAAAGGGGTCAAACAAGAATTAATAGAGGTGCAATAATTATTACAATGTTTACTTGATATAAAAAATAAAACATATAATTATTGAAATAAAAATAAAATATCCATAATACTCTTTTCAAGATGCGTATTTATGACAAAGTTAGAAAATAAACCATTAATGATAATTCATGTGTACAATTTATGGGTGTGGGCACATAAATTACTATTCATAATTATACGTTAGCAATTTATTATCAATTATTTTTTCCTCCATTTGAACATTCTAATAGAAGATTTACCAAAAATGAAGAGGGAAAAATAAGTTATTTATTTCAAGTAGACCAGCTATAAATCTTCAACTATACTAATTAATTAAGTTGTGTAAATCCGTTATGCAATTGCTAATTTACTAATTTTTGTACCCAATGAGAAGCGGTGGATGGAGTCATCTTTATTAGATGTCGTGGTCATAAAAAGATCAATGTGATTTCCTTTATAACCACAAAAAAAAAAAAAAAAAACTAGTTATAAAGGTACAATGGGTGAAGTTATTGCCTGGCCTAAGGAAACGAATTGCACAATAAATTGATGTATTTTCTTTGAAAAAGATGAGGAAGATGAGGAGATGAAAGATGAGGAAGGTGTGGGAAATGAAGAAGGTGTTGGGCTTGAGACATATGGGTTCCTATTAACTTTGATGCAGAGTGTAGAGCGAGTAAGAGTAGTCGCTTGTTGTCTACAAGGGTGTCATATTCCCTTGATCACCATCTGGTTCCTGACATGGTAACTAGGGATTGTGTGATGTGATGTTGAACTTGTACGTTTAATGTCGATTTTGATAATACAATATGATGCACAATTAACTATTCATTCATGGTATACTACACTTAATTAGTTAAACATGTGATGGATAACGTGTAAGAATATATAGGTGCATATTGTGCATTTCTGTGGAGTTTCTATAGGTGTTTAGCAAGAACAAATCAGTAATGAATAGCCCTAATCGAGGGTCAAGTCGATAGCTTGATTGCTATATTCACCAAGACACGATAAACTTAAGACCAAGCTCGATAAACCCAAAAATGCAAAGTCAGTATGAAATAACCTAAATTAAACCTATTAAATTAATTTGCTTTATAGTTTGTTGATTTCATAATGAAGTTGTGATAATTTACATTATAGGAATTTTAATTTTTATTATAACAAATTATTAACTATAATATGTTAAAACTTAATTGTATGTGTATGGATGTAAATATATAAGTGTAGTAATATATATGTGTGTTGAATTGATTTATGTTATAATATATGGGTGTGTGTTTTTTAATACATTGTAATCAATATTCCTTTTCTTTAAAACTCAAGCCTATCTTTAATTGTCCAAACCCAAGCCCACACACACAAACCAAGACCATGATATCAAGCCTTATTCTAAACTCTTCCAAATGCCTCCAAAGTAAAAAAAGCAATAGAAATATCAATTCCAAAATAGACCCAACCATCGTCTCTTTCTCTCTCCATTTTCATCATCTTCCCTACCACAAACAAGCTAAAATTCCACCACAAAATCCCTTCTAAACTTTATCCCACGAGTTTTTAAGCAAAGAACCAGTCTAAGGAGCAAGTAAAAGTAAGAATTCAAGCCAAAAAAGAGGAAAGTGAAGTTTGGTTGATTTTAATAGCTATAAAAGTAAGTAAGGTTGATTTCTTACATTTTTTATTTAATTATAAGTTTTAGTTGAGTTGATCTTAAATAGGAGTAAAACTTTGATGCTTTAGACAGATTAATAGTATGTTAGCACATATAATTGAACTAGATATGCAAATAGGCATATGTACTATAGGTGTTTGAAGAAATGAATTTTAGAGTTTATCATGAGATGATGTGTGTACAGATGTTATTAGTGATAAATGAGTAGGATTTTAGTAGTTAGGTCAATAATAGTTCAATAAGCACAAATGATATCCTTATGTTTTTAAGTTAAGATTGTTATACATATAAATGTGAAATGAATATTTGAGTACAAGTAATATTAATGATGCTTGATCTTATATAATTAATTTTAAACATGTTTTTATAACCAATAAGGTCTTATTAAGGAGTTAAAAGATGTAATCTTCGAAAATTTTTAAGCAAGTATCAAAGGATCAATGCCATGTTCGTCACGGGCGTGTTCGATGCCATTATTTCCTCGGAATCATGATTTCCTGATGATCACGACGGTGACGTGGCCTATGATCCTCTCTGAGTGTTTTAAAACTTAAAACGGCCTTGATCAGGACCATTACCAAGGTCGTGATCTCCTCTTATTTCTTTTTTTGTAAGTGGTACGACCTAAATTACAACCTTTACATGGGATGTGATATCCTCGATGCTTTTTGGAAAAAAATTAATAAAGCAATCACGGGCGTATTCATTAACACAGCCTACATCACCACTATGATAGGAAGTGCGACTCCTATCACAGGTGTGATGAGGCAATAGCAGACATCATGGCCTAAGATCACAGTCGTGATGGTTCTCGTGATATCCATCACAGCGCTTGTCACGGGTGTGACAAATCCCCTAGTACTTTTTATATAAAACAAATGAAAATAATATGAATGTGATATGCATATTTGTATGTATATGAATACAATACTACATGATGATTTAAACTTTATCTAAGCTTGATGAAGGTTTAATGAATTGGTATTAAATTATGGATTAACATTGTTTCGTATGAAATAAATTGCCTCGATAGGCTTCAATACCCAGTTGGATTTGAATATAGGTCTTTTATCTGATAAATCCACCAAGTACGTAATAACTTGTTTATTGAATGCTAGGTAAGGCATTATCTAATCAATTTTAATTAAAGATTGGCTTGAAGATTCTTTTAAATTGTTTTTGTGTGTATCGTTGAATTCGGTCTAGGAAGTGACAACCCTATTAACGAGGTTAACATGGTAGTTTAGGTGTTTAGGCCATCTCTGTCATGATGTAATGACTTTCATAAGTGCCTAAGTGGGTAATCAATAGGAACAGTATCGATGTAACATTTGCTTATTCTTATGAGGAAATAATACAAGTTAGTTCATGTTTATAGGGACATTTGAACTAGGTGATATTATGGACTAAGTTAAGTAAAGTTAAGTAACGACTATAAATCCTCGATGAGATTATTATTTGTAAAGTTATGTAGGATATATAAGTATTCGACTACTTATATCAACTTCCCGAGCAGCTATTATTATTTAGGACCTCTAGATTCCCAAGGATTGTAGTTGGAGTTTGGATACTCCAAGTTTGATTTGTTTTATTTAAACAAAGATGAATAATTCTATTGTTTCTTGTATTGCATTAGCTTGGGTTTGTATGCCACTTTATATTTGTATATATTGCTGTGTGTTGGGCCCCTAGCTCACTTTTTTCCTCTACAGGTAATTATGATGATGAGTATTATGATGACCAGGGATATGGTAAGGATTGAGAAGCTTTTTTTAAGGAGTATGATGATTAGGATATTCAGACAATTTCTTGTTGTTTATCTTGGAAAGGACAAAAGAAAACCTTGTTTTGAAATGTAATAATACAGACCAAGGCTTACTCATAAGCTTATATTCTGTCATGTAAAATACCTAAATTTTTCTATCATTTATATTATAAGTCGGTTTTGTTACCCTTAAAGTACCATAAATAATGGTATTATCTTATGTATTTATGTAAAGTTATCTATTCTTAAATGAGTAGTTTTTGTAAAGTTTTGTATCTTAATAGGTTGATCAAACAACGAGCATAAACTCCTCCATTTCAAACAACCTTACGTATAATATCTTCATGTATTATATGTGGTTGAGGACTTGGCGTATGAAGTTTTTGAAAAAGGTCATGTTGGGTCCTTACACAGTAGTTAAAGGTCATGTCGAGTGCTGGACATGTATCAATTAGGGCATGACAAGCTCAAGTCCCACACTCGAAATATTAAAAAATTGCACAGCCTTGGTCGCGGGGTTTGTCGAAGGCTCAGCAAGTCCATTGTTCATAGAGCAATGAGTTCAAAATCTAAAACTCAACAAGATCAAAGAAGCACGACTTTGGTTTAGAGTCAAGTCTAAGGCATTTAGACACAATATGCTCTAGGGCGTGACAAGTTTGAATTTGAAACTCGATGGAGTTTACCTAAGCAACAACTTAGTCAAGGGCTAAAATGGATGTGTGACACCTTAAGGTGCGATAAGCATTAGGGCGTGATAGTTTAAATGAATGAGCCAATATGACAAAAAGAGCCGTTGAAGCACATTTAATGCGTGGTGACTTAAGACGTTATCCTATCGAACATTTTGAATTCTTGAAGGCTATAAATACTCTGTCCTTAGGAGATTCCAAGAAGTGAAGTACAAATTGAAATGCCTTTATTTGCGAACAACATCATTAATTTTCCTCGTTCTCTTACTCATTAAGTTGTAAATATCTAGAAAGAGAGAAAAAAAAATATTCTAGTGCTCTATTCTTATATTGCTACTTATTAGTGAGAATTTAGAGAGAGAAAAGGAAATTTTTATTTCCTAAATGTTGTAAAATCATGTGCTCAGCTTGAGCGTGTTTATTTTTGATTAATAAATGGTATGAAGTCCTCGATTAGAGCCCTTAGTACCGTGGAGATAAAAAGTGAGTCGAACTCCACGATAAATTTGGACTCAAAATTTTTCATCCCTATCTCTTTTATTTTCCATATAAATCTATATTATATTATCCCTTTCTATTAAATATTTTGATTTGTTGTATTAAAATTAATTGTTTGAGTTTTTAGACAAATACACAATACAACCCACCCCCCCCGTCCCCACCCCCACCCCCCAACCCCCTGAATATTTTTCTAGTTCTTTTTCACACATTTATGTAACCAGGGTGTAACCTGTTTATTGATTAGGATGCTCGGGTTTGTCGGTTAGGTTAGGGTGGCACTTGTCTTGAAAATTTTAATGGAAAGCAAAGCTAGAGGGGCTTCGAAGCTGGTATTTACTCCATTAGCTGAGCTTAAGTTGATGGCTTGTCTTCTTCGTAGGGTTGTAAATGAGCCGAGCTTAAGTAGCTGGGCTCATTTCAGGCAAAACTCAACTTGACTTGTTTAGGTAAATGAGCAAAGCCTGAACTTATCTCCAGTGTATGAACAGGCTTGTTAAAAACTAGCTTTAACATATATATAATGTATTAATGTAATATATATATAATTATTTATATTAATTTTAATATTATAAACATAATTAAAAATATAATTATATATGCTAAACGAGCTAAGCTTAAGCTCGTTTAGCTAAACAGGCTCCAGCCAAGCTCGGGCCCGAGTCTGCACATTCCGACTAACTCGGCTGAACTCAAGCCTGTTAAGGATTTAAATGGGCTTAGCTTGGTTCGGTTCGTTTGTATCCTTACTTGTTAGGCTTCGACATATTGAGAGAATGGAATAATCCAATAGTTCTGTTGTTTACTTGTTATAATCGACCCTTGCTATGAATGGGAGACCATTTGCTTTGCATTGGGCTTCTCTCCCTGTTTTGAAAAGGCTTATGCTGTTCCATCTTCATCTCAGCCTATGATTTCCTTTGCGTTTGCAAAGAGAAATGCTAGTTCTATAGTAAATAGAGTTGTTTCTATGTTTAGAAGGAGTTGTTCCTTATGAAAGATGAATTTCCACCCCCATCCGCTATCCAAAGCTCCATGATTCGGATTTGAGGTCTTTGATTTCCATGAGTTGTAATCAGTTGGACTCTGGCTGATATTAATAAAACTTACGATGTTTGCACGAAAAAAAAATTCTGTTAGTATTTTTCTCCATAACGAGGTCGCGTTCAGTACAAGTTTTTCTTGCTAGCTCGTAGAGTAAAAAATTAATTTATTACTTTCCAAAGAAAAGTCAAATTGTCTTTATAGTTTTTCACATTTACATTTTTTTTTTAAAGTTGTTAATCAGTGATTCTGTTTTTCTCATTTCTTAGTTTTATTTATCACTTTTTTGGTCATCAGTTTTTCATTTTACACTTTATTTCCAATTTTAACTCTTTCTTTATATACATATAACGGTTAAAAGAGTAAAAATTTGAAACTTCATTTTAAGATAAACTTTATTTAAATTTTTTTTTAAAAAATTTATAAAAACATAAGAAAAATTGCTTAAACTATCATCTAATCATTAAGATGATTATATAATTTAAAAGACAATGGAAAATATTAAAAGCTAATATTTTAGTTTTATATCAAGTTTGCTTTCCTGGAATGAAATAAAACTTAAAAAGAATAGTATCTCATTTATTTCACCATCAAGAACATGTAAAAAAATATTTTTTTTTATAAAAATAGGAAATTTTCAAGTGAAGAGAAAATATAGAGAATCCCTACTATATAATTGTAAAAGTAAAATATCAATGTTATTCCAATTAACAAAACACATGTAATAATTTGAATCATGTAGAGGCTAGTATTTTAGTCTAAATAACAAATCAATGCTGATCCGAATAATATATCTGGGAAATGATTATGCCCATGAGATGGGAAAAATAAATAAATGAATAAAAAATAAATCACCGTTGAACGGTCCAACTCCAACAGCTGATATTGTGGTGGTAGAAATGCCATTGGCCAGTGGCCACTTTCTATTGGAAAATAAAGCTTGTTAAAGAAAAAAAAAATAGTTGTAAAATAAAAAATGGAGGCGTACGTACTACTACTAGCTCATGAATCTTAAGCCATCTTTGTCTGTCTCCGATAAATCTGGCGATCTTTACTCCTCGTTACTCACATTTATTTTATAAGGGAATTAACCTTTTTCAGTACAATTCATGAACTTATTATACTAATCTTTTTCTTCTTTTATTTTAAAGGCATTATGATTATCGCTCAAACTTCTTATAAATTTAGTCTTCATGTGAATTGTCAAATTTTTATCTCTATCATATCCGTATTTAATTTGTATTTATTACTCATTTATATCGTATATGTATCGTATTAGTTTGGTCAATTTACAAATAAAATTATGAGTTTTTTATCGGTATATGTTTTTATATGAATATCTCTTTAAAAACGATAAAAATATAATGTAAAAATGATGAATCAAATATACCCATATAATACATAAACTGACAGATTCTTAATCCTCCGTTATAATTGAAGAAGTTGAATTTTTTCATCAAAAAATAGTTTATTTTGCTTTGATTGGCACATTAAAAAAAAAAAAAATCGCATTTTGTAATATGATTATTTTATTATATCACTTTTTTAATTTTACTGATTTTATATTAATGATGTTCTTTTCCCATCTATATTTATATTATAACTTGGAGTATAAGAGAATCAAACTTACCAATCCAATTTGAAACCTAATATTCAGGCCACTAGAATACAACCAATCTTAATTATTAACTATTTAAACATATTAAAAAAAATTATATACTTATTTATTGGGTACATCGGCCGCTACTTTAGGATTTAAACCTCAATCCTTGTCTGCATTATTCCTCAGATCAACAGGTAAAAGTGGTACTCACTTATTCTCCATCCCCTTGCTTTAATCATGATGCTGCTAAGGGTCAATTAATTATTAATAAACTTGTTGGTTTGACTTTAGCTACCAGTGTGGTGCCTTAAGTCAATAGTCAAATATTGCTGCCAATACTAATATAAGATATTAACTTTTCTTTTTATTTTCCCTTACTCTTTGGTAAATGGCACAGCCCATTCTTCCATCAATTTGCTAGGATTATCTTATTTTTATTTATATTTTATACATATTTAATATACACCCAGATTTATTTATTTATTTTATTTATGAATAAAAATATTTATTTTTTACTCATATTTTTTTAAAATATTTATTTGTTAACTATAAAAATAAGATATCAAAACAATTAAAAAAATAAAACAAACAAAGTTAAGTCTCTCTCTCTTTCTCTCTCTATATAGTTACATATTACTTTGGCTGTTATAATTAAACTTTAAGAAGATATTTTTCTTATTATACAATTTCTCGAAACTATGATATCTCAATAGGATGGAGTCAAGGTGAACTTGACGGTGGAAATTAATCTCCTTGAATTAATTGTGTAATTAACTACTCATAGCTATTAAATACCGAAAAAGTTGATTACCAATAATAATACTATGTCTCGGACAAAATTGTTTGTTATCTTGATTGCGTTACCCCGTTTTAGGATATTATGTGGTATATTCAAGTTGAACCGAGTAGATTTAATCTTAAGTGGAGCTAGAATTTAAAACTTATATTGAAAATTTCGATTATTAGCTTGCCTTTGTGATATCATGCTTAGCTTAAAATGACATATTGCATGTTTATATTTGGCTTTCTTAGACATACACAAAGCTCGATTTTGTTTTTGGAAATGTTTATGGTAAGGCCCACTAATGTTAACCTAATATGACTCTATTAGCTGCCTCCTCACACTCTCTCTTTTGCGCCTCTCAAACCCTAGCTATATTCCTCTCTGACTCTCATATTTCTTTCTCTCCTCTCCGTGATTTTCCTAATGATGCTAACCAAATGTTTGCTAATCTGTTGCAAGTAGAAAGTGTATAGTAACAATGGCTGTTAGAGTTGCCAGACACTTTGTCTACTTCAGGTAAGAAATCCAATGTCGCTTTTCATTCATTTTTCTTTTATTTATACATTCCTCTGTGAACTTGTTCGGATTTGTAATATTGTTTAGATCTATTTACAGATCTAGTTGTAACTACTCTATTCTGTTACATGAGTTATAACTATTCTATTTTGTTACATTCATTTAACAAGAAAATGTTAATTTGTTGTGGAATAGTTGTTGAGCCATCTTGGCCTCCTTCTATTTCTTGCTGCATGTTGAAACTGGGGTTGAATCTGGATTGTATTAGATAGCTCCCCCGGTTGAAATAACACCTTGTCCTCAAGGTGAAAATTGGGGTAGAGTCGTCAAAACATGACCAAATCCTCCCAACTATTGTCTTCTAGTGGTAACCCTAACCACTGAACAAGGATCTGAGGAACATGTGTTCCATGTCTCACTATAGTACGAGAATCCAAAATACAAATAGGGTCTAAAACAGGATTATTGTGAAATACTCTAGGAGATAAATCCAGACTAGGTAGTACAGATTCGTAAGCTAGCTTTAAACATGAGACATGGAAAATATTATGGATCCTAGAACCCTCAGGTAGTTGCAAAGAATATGCAACTTGACCTATCTTCTTAGTGATCTGATAAGGACCATAATACTTCTTGGATAAATTGAAGTCTGTCTGTAAGGCTGCAATTTCACAAAAACCATGTCCCCTTTGGAAAACGCAACATCAGTTCGACGTTTATCAGTTTGATTCTTCATTCTTTGCTAAGCTGATAATAAATGAGTTTTGAGAAGAGATAAAATCTCATGTCGATTTTTCAACTCATAATCAATAGCTTCCAACTTGGAACTGCCCCTCAAATACATAGGTACCGTAGGAGGACTACGGCCATAGACAGCTTCAAATGGTGTAGTTCCAGCCCCTTCGTGATATGACATGTTATAAGCAAATTCAACCCATGCAAAATAGGAGACCCGTTCATGTGGTCTATCCATGGCATAACTTCAGAGGTACTGTTGCAATACCCTATTTAAAGCTTCTGTTTGACCATCCAATTGGGGATGGTAAGCATTACTCATGAAGAGTTTAGTGCCACTCAAACAAAATGGCTCCTACCAAAAACGGCTCATAAAGATACTATCTCTGTCACTTACTATACTCTTTGGAAAACCATGTAACTTTACCACCGGTTGTAAAAACAACTGAGCCACCTTTGTAACAGTAAAATGAGTATCCAATGGACCAATTGACAATACTTGGAAAGTCGATCCACTACAACCAACATCACTGATAGCTTGAGATTTGGGAAGTCCAATAACAAAATCCATAGATAAATCTTCCCATATCATCTCTGGCAAAGGCAAAGGCTGCAATAATCCAACAAGGCGTTGAGTGGTATACTTAGTCTGTTGACAAGTAAGATGGCCACGAACAAACAACTCTACATCATGTTTTACTCTAGGCCAGTAAAATTAAGCAACCAGTCTCTGATATGTCTTTTGAATTCCAAAATGTCCAGCAGTAGGAATACTATGAAATTCCTCTAAAAGTAATGGAATCAAGGAAGAAGTAGGAACCAAAAACAATTGATGGCCCTTAAATAGTAACTCATTGAACCAACAGAGATTCCATTTTAGAGGATGTCCTACTGCTAATTCCGAAATAATTTTCACAAAAGCAGGCAACTCCTTGTATTCTTGCTTCAACTTGTCAATAAAAGAAAAACGTGGCATCGAAAAAGCAAGATAACTGAACTCATATTGTCTTGAAAGAGCATCAGCCATGACACTTTCCTTCCCACTCTTATACTCAATAGAGTAATCATATCCAAGTAATTTGGTGAAGTATTTATGTTGCTCTAGAGTCTGAATAACTTGAGTTAAAAGCTCTTTCAAACTTCTGTGATCTGTTCGGATAATAAAATGAGAACCCAACAAATACCGCCTCTACTTCCGCGCCGCCTCTACTACTGCATATAACTCTCGCACATAAGCTAATGCCTTAACTAAGTGGACAGGCATTTTCTTACTAAAGACAGCAATTGGCTTGCCTTCTTGTAGCAAAACAACTCCAATCCCTGTGCCGGATGCATCTGTCTCTATGACAAAATGCTTCTTGAAATCTGGCAGAAACAATATAGGAGCCTGACGCAAAGCTTGTTTGAGCTCAATAAAAGCTTGAAGGGCAGTGTTGTCCCAATGAAACCCATCTTTTTTTAACAAGTCAATTAATGGACTGGCTAGAGAAGCAAAAGACTTAGTAAATCTTCTATAATACCCAGCCAATCCCAAAAAAGCGCGAAGCTGTTTCGAAGAAGGTGGTTATGGCCATTTTTCTATAGGCATCAACTTATTAGGATCAGGGGAAACCACACACCACCTCCCCACCCCACCCCACCCCCCCCAGCCTAAACCACATGCCCCAAATATTTAATGGAACTCTGACCAAAGACACATTTAGATTTCTTTAGGAACATGGTATGCTCCACAAGAATGGACAATACCTTATCCAAATTTTTTACATGTGAATCCAATGTCTCACTATATATCAGTATGTCATCAAAGAAAACAATGACAAATCTCTTAAGTAAGGCTTAAAAATATCATTCATAATAGATTGGAAGGTAGCAGGAGCATTACTAAGGCCAAAAGGCATAACCAAAAACTCATAGTGTCCCTCATGAATCCAAAAAGCTGTATTGGTAACATCAGATAGAAACATCCGAATCTGATGGTACCTTGCATGTAGATCAAGCTTTGAAAAAATTGTAGCACCCTTTAATTTGTCTAAAAGCTCATCATATAGAATGGGGTATTCATCTTTAATAGTAGCTTCATTCAGAGCTCTGTAATCAACACAAAACTGCCAACTACCATCCTTTTTCTTTACCAAAAGAATTGGCAAAGAAAAAGTTGAACTACTATTTTGTATGATGCTCTGTTCCAACATCTCCTGAACCTGTCTTTTGATTTCCTCTTTTAGAAAATGAGGATACTGATAGGGCTCGACATTGATAGCTGAAACCCCTTCCTTCAAATGTATTCGATGTTACACTGCTCTCAGAGGAGGCAATGATGAAGGTGGCTCAAAAATGTGATTATATTTGCCCAACACTTGTTCAATAAGTGTATTGGTGGTAAATTGTTGTGAAGAATGTTCCACCTGAGCCTCCAAAGAAAAACATGAAACCACCGAGTCATGTTGGATCAGTCTTCTGATTTGACTAAAAGAAATATGTCTACATAGTTTAAACTAAGAACCATGTAATACCATTGAATGACCTTGATGTAAGAACTGCATTGTTAAAGTGCTATACTCAATAGTCACAGGCCTTAAAGTCTCCAACCAATCCACTCCTAACACCACATCCGAATCTTGTATAGCTAATACATACAAATTGACCAGAAAATCTAAACCCTGAATGTACAACAGAACATCTTTGCACACACTATCACAATACAGCTTTTGACCATTACCTATGACAACTGGAAATTATGCGGTTGGACAAATAGGTAATCCTACCCGACTAGCTATCCTAATCTGAATAAAATTGTGGGTACTACACGAATCCACCAACACTGTCAATAGCTTCTGATTAATCTGCCCCAAAAAACGTATAGTTCTAGGAAAATGAATACCACTGAGAGCATGATAACTAATGGCACATGGGTCATCCTCATGTACTGTATACACTTCATCAATTCCAGCTACACCCTCAGGTTCATCTTCCACATCATCAGAAGAAGTCATTAATAAGAAAAACTTAGGCTTACATTTATGATTCCTGTGAAATTTCTCATCACAGTTCCAACATAAACATTTCTCCTGATGTTTTTGCATTTCTTTAGGAGTAATTCTTAATAGGAATGGAATTATATGATTTAGATATGCCAGAAGTAGAACTAGAAGATTTAGAGAATTGTAAAGTACCGGTATTAAGGGAAAGACAGGAGGTTGAAAAATATGTGGTTTGTAGTGCTTTGCTTGATCATTCAACTTATCCTCATGCATTCGAGCCAACCATATAGCCTCTACCATATCTTTCGGACGAGCTAGTTGAAGTTTTCATTTTATTGCAGGCTTTAAGCCCGATATAAAACAATTGAGCAAAAAGCATATGAAATTCCTTTAATCCGATTTACCAAGGCTTCAAACTGAGATTGGTACAATGTGACTGTGGAAGTTTGTATCAGCTTTGACAATAACCCATGAACATCCTCATATGGTGATGGACCAAAATGATATGTCAATGCTTCGATGAACTTTTTCCATGAACTCAACTGCTTGTTCCTGAACATCCACTTAAGCCATTCACAAGCTGCCCCTTCGAACGCAAAAGAGCAAATAGTCATTCGTTGTTCTTCTTGCACAGCATGAAATTCGAAAAATTGCTCCATTTGAAATATCCATCCTAAAACATCCTCCCCAGGGAATTTGGGAATTTCCAACTTGATTCCTTTAAGAAAAGAATCAGTAAATGAAGATCCAACTCTGGAAGATGATGAATCATTAAGATTATGATTTCCTGGTGAATGCTGTTCCACATTGTGACCGAATTCCAACTTTTCAATTATAGAAGTAAGTAAACCCCAACTTTCTTGAATTGCAATCAATGAATTTTTTACAAATTCTGAGTTTGACTGTTGAAT
Organism: Combretum micranthum; assembly: GCA_024138025.1. NCBI lineage: Eukaryota > Viridiplantae > Streptophyta > Magnoliopsida > Myrtales > Combretaceae > Combretum > Combretum micranthum. The sequence continues at coordinate 956,511 of JAMXBD010000432.1, read as the reverse complement.
ATTGCTGCGAGTTTCAGGAGCCATAACGAGAGCACCAAATGGTAAGGCCTACTAATGTTAACCTAATATGACTCTATATACTGCCTCCTCACACTCTCTCTTTTGCGTCTCTCAAACCCTAGCTATGTTCCTCTCTGATTCTCGCATTTCTTTCTCTCCTCTCTGTGATTTTCCTAACAGTGCTAACCAAATGTTTGCTAATCTGTTGCAAATAGAAAGTGTATGGTAACAATGGCTGTTCGAGTCGTTAGACACTCCTAGACACTTTGTCTACTTCAGGGAAGAAATCCAATGTCACTTTTCATTCATTTTTCCTTTATTTATACATTTCTCCGTGAACTTTTCAGATCTGTAATATTGTTTAGATCTAGTTACAGATCTAGTTGTAACTACTCTATTCTGTTACATGAGCTGTAACTATTCTATTTTGTTACATGCATTTAACAAGAAACTGTTAATTTGTTGTGGAATAGTTGTCGAGCCTTCTTGGCCTCCTTCTGTTTCTTATTGCATGTTGAAACTGGGGCGTATCAGTTTATATCTTAATAAGATTTTAGAGTTCTTAGAATGTTCTTATTAATGAAAGATTGGTTTAGAATAGAAATTTTAGGACTTATAGAATGGAGTTAGATCAGTATGTTCGAGACTTACTATGGTGTATTATTTAAATAAAGATGACTGCTCGTTCAAATGAGACTGATTAGAAATTACAGGTACCCCCTCATTCAAATAACACATCAAAAGTCACTAAACAAGGTGGAACAATGGTGTTGTAAGATTACTAAGCATCACCTCTTTTGAATCTCACATTTGTGATGTTCAAACAAACCATACCGAGATGAGCCCTAAAGTGAACACCTCCTTCATTTGAACTACTTGCTATACATTATGAAGTATCTACTAGGTTGTAAACACATATTCTATGTTAGGAAAAAAATCCTTCAATAACCTAAAATAAAAAGCAGATTTTTTCTCTTACCAACGCAATAACAAAATAATGAACAAAATTACTAAATTAAAATAAACAACACTAGGATTTAACGTGAAAAACCCCAATTTGGATAAAAACCATGGGACAACAGCACAAAATTTCCTCCACTATTACAATAATGGATTACATAGTTTATCATGGCAATACTACTATGGATCACACAAATCTTCACCATAAACAGTAGATCTCTATTTCATCACCATGACATGGATTTTTGTTTCTTTACCAAATCGGTGGATCTCCATTTCTTCACCAAACCGGTAGATCTTTGTTTCTTCACCATGAAGGTAAATCTCCGTTTCAGGAACAAGGCTCCCTCTCTCTCTTGTCCCCCCTTACATCTTACACAAACCCTAAGAAAACACATGCATATATATAGATATGTGTGCAAGGGATGAGTTGGCCTAAGCCCAGCGGCTTTAATCCATCACCAACCCAGGGCTAACGGCCTTAAACTCCTAGTTCGACGGCTTTGACATGTAGGCCAGAGGCTTTGACATTGGCCTTACACTTTCCATCAAATTCTTCTAAGTATATGTGATATAACTAGGATTTCCTTTATTTTAATATCTTCTAAATATATACAACATATATTTAGGATCTCCTTGGTTATGGACCTATGTGAGTTGAATCTATAACCCAACATTCTAGATGTCAACTTTATTAATTTTATGATCCTATTGTTTTATTGAATAATATTTCATAAATCTCGTCTTGAGTTCGTAGATGTTTAGCCCTTTTGTCCAAAAGCTACCAAAACTCGAAGTCACATTAAAATTAACAATGTTGTTGGACTCGAATTGAACTGGCCATAAACTCAAGTCGATCCACTCTTTTGGCTCAGATTTACATCAACCTAGATTAACTCGATCAACCCGAGGGATTAAACTAGGTTGAACCGAGAAACCTAAACTAGTTGACCCAGATGGGAAAAAAAAAAGCAAACTAAAAACTAGAAATTCAAATATGTATTCATACTATACTATAAATTTATAAAACATAATCATTATGTTATGCTTATTTAATAACTAATGATGAATTTGATTTAAATATAGATTCAATTAAGTGATGTCATATATATTTGTCTTTCATAATTAAATTATCCATCATATTTTTACTTTTCCATGACCCCAATTCAACCCTCGGTTAAACTCGGTTTGACCCTTAACTCCCTAACTTGTCGGGGTTAAACATTGATCTGGTTCTAACAACATTGAAAATTAATGGTAACTTTTTATTTTAGTCAAGTCTTGTTGAAGCACAAAAAAGAAAAGAAAAATGTCATTTTGTATAAGAGATTAGAAATTAATTGAATCGAATACATTTTTACTCAAAAAAATCATAAAGAGAGAGACTTTCTCAAGGAAAGCTTTTAGAATACTTCTCTTACCATGATTAAAGCATGTGATTGGTATTCAAGGTTCATATATGTGAATTTAATTGATAGATTATGGTGAGTGACCAACCTATTCAACATGCCGCCATAGGATTATTAACTTGGAGTAGATTGATCCAAGGAGTTTTTTTTTTTTTTTTTTGTGTCTTTCTAGTAGATTATCTGAGAACTTAAAAAGTATTTTTATTTGAGTGCATGGTTTTGTGTGATCCTTGGTATTTACAATTAAATTGAAACTGTTTTGATGACATGGAGTTAAAGTTTTCAAAATTTATAAAACTAAAATGTTCTATTCAACTTCGATTAGTAATAACCAACACTTAGGCAAGTGCATCTACCGAAGTAGCATAGAAATATTAGGTCGGTCCCAAGAAAATGGTGACAACTATCTTACTCACTCATCTTTCGCTATCTAACCAAAGAAAATTTAGAAGATCGTGATGAAAAACAAAGAAGTTATGCTAGGTCAGACTATTCACAGGAGGGCAAAATAAAAGATCATTTGTAATTATGCAAGAGAAAACTTAGGGATTGTTTCACCAACTCCCTATCATGTGATTTTGATTTAAACTCAATTTGAGTGTTTAATGGTGTATTTGCACCATCAAATTCACGAGTGTAAACTACATCCTCTTTCGAGCTCAATAATTCTAAAATTAAAGCCAAACTGTTACGCTCTCGAGCTAACCATCAACAGCCTTAAATCCGCATAAAGTTCAAGAATCTGTTGTTTGAAAACCCAGTTTGGTGTTTAAAAACAAGTGATAGAAAGTTTCACAGTTACTCTCTCGAGCTAACTATAATCAACTCCATCAATAGCTTTAGATCTTATTCATTAAAATCTCCTCTTGGTCTGATTTAACGAATATCAGACATGAATCTAATAAGATGCACCACCTAATTAGACTCACTCGTTGAACTCAGGCCATTGAATACAAATACCCACACAATTAACACAAACATCCAATTGAAATCACATGAATTGAAACTTGGATCCACAAACCTAAGTCAAGGAGATTACTCCTCTATGAGCTCAAGCATCATCAAATATACCGGAGAATAAACTCAATCAAATAATAAATTCAATGAAGTGCAATGTTCTCACAAAGAATTACAAACACAAATCTAAAGCAGTTTACCCAGAAATTTTGAGAGAAGCTAACAAGAAGAAATTGATTCTTTCACTGAGAGCTCTCTGCGCTAAAACTCGGTTAAAAACTACATAAGATTACATATATTACAATGCACATATCGTGCTTATTTATCATCTTATTCTAGAAGAAAATCATTCGGATTTTGATTTGCTACATGGAAGATCTTATTAATGGTTTGCCTTCTTATTCTTACGCGCGTGTATAAACCAACGAAACATACGTTTTATTTATGTCGCGGGGTGCTAGTCGAGCTCTCTTCAGAATTCAGCTTTATTCATCAGGACTCAACTTCTTTGTGACAATCGTCTATCTAAAATCATTGCTGTATGGTGCAACAGTGCTCTTGTTAAGGGCTCAGTGTCAGGGCCAGACTTTACTTCAGCTTCAAAAATTCCAAGTCTTTGATGTACATTGTCGCAGGGTGAGGTTTAGCCTTGACCTCAGGTGCGACTTCACATTTTTTGCCTCAACTTGATCTTTCTTCGTAATTTTAGCCCTCGAAGGTTCTATTTGCCTTCCATAGAAGTCTAATCTTCTTGCAGCTGTTGTTTTGCCCAAAATCTAATTTGAAACTTTGTTTCTTCACATCTTCATCTTAAGAGCTGAAAATAACAATTAAGCATTAAAAGCATATTTTTTTTGCAGGAATTTATTTTAAAATACATTGAAATATGGCCAAAATTCAATGAAAATAATAGAGTAAAAAGCACTTATCAGTGCATGTCATTTGGTATTAGAACAAATTAGAATCCCCCTTTGATCTATTACGGGTCAATTAGACTATGTTATATTTGTTATATGGTTGAAAAACGCATATGCACCTACCATAGCTATAAATAAAATCTCTCTTTCATAAAGACATAGGCATTATCATTTTTTCCCCTAACAATATGCCTCATCTATATCCATTCTATTGATGAAATTTTTTCATATGGGCCTCTATGGCCTAAAACCAACCCAATCCCTCATTAACAATGGGTGATCGTACCCAAGCATGCAAAGTGGCAAAAGAAATCTCCTATGAATCACATCCCCATAGCTTCTTCTAGGACTTTTCAAATCAACTCAATTATGCAAGTGGCCAAAGATAATCTACGATAGATTACATATGTGTAACTTTCCTGCAATGTTTTTTCCATCACTACTTAAACATACAAGTGGTGGAAAAAAAATCTATCACAAATTGTGTTCATATAACTTTCTCTATGGCACCTTTTCCATCACTATTTGAGCACACTAAGTGGTAGAAAAGGATTACCACAAATCATGTGCATGCAACTTCCCTTGTAATGTCTTTTCCATCACTAGCCAAGCATGATAAGTAGTAGAAAATTTATTGCAACTCACATCCCCTTTTCCATCATTGATAGCCCTTCAAAGGTGAGATGGGTAAGATGTGCTAGAAGGTAGATTAAGAACAACCCTCAAATTGCAAGCTTTGTGAGTTCTTCCTTTCAAAGGACCACGACTTCACAAAAGCAAGTGAAATGGCAAAGAAAAAGGCATCTCTTAACAACAACCTGGTAGAAGAGCCCTTATCGTTAGCTCCACGCATGCATGCCAAACTTGTCGATAAAAGAACATATGCCACTTACCAACTTCATTGTTGGAGCGACTACGATAGGATCCTTCCCGGTGCCCCCTTAGCTCACCTCCATTCCTTTTTCAAGCCTTTGATCCAGAGAAAACCCATCATTGAGGCTCATTAACTACACTTAAGAATCACACTACAACATATTCTTTATTTATTTTTGGAAAAATAAGCAATCACCTCGCACACGTGCAAGTGTATTCACACTTTATTTCCTTTATAAATTACTAGATTATGTTGATAATTTAGCCACCAAAATACATTAAGATAATTGGTATACAACAATATCAAAATAATTCTAATCAAATACAAACACCATGTATATTACAACTTTTGACCTCATTAATTGTCTTATTCCAACACAAACCTTAAGTTACGCAGTCCTTAGTTTTCGGAGAATGCCAACTACTATTGTGTAGACGATTGGCACCTCATCACTCCCCTTATTTTAATTAGTTAATCAACCTCCCTTCATAGTTGATCGCCTATCTTCTATATGTCTTTAATAGAACTCCCAATCCACTTAAGTCGTCCAAGGGACTTCCTAAGATGTAATATAAGCCTCAATACACCTAACTTTAAGTGCATAAAGAAAAACCCAAGACATAAATTTTAAGATTTCTACATTTAAAGTGCTTGTATAAGAATTTATCTCTTATATGTGGAATTTAGGCTTGGATTATATAAATTCGATATTTGTTAAGCTGTTGAATTGTTGCAATTGTTTGTGATGCATATTTGTATAGTTTAGATGGATATTGACTAATAATGTTTAACGTAATAAATGCTATACGTACTTGTACATGGCGGAGCTAAAATTTGCAGAGGGCATTTATGGATTAGGTACTCTTGTCTTTAATGAGGATAAATTCCCAAGATGGTGGCTTATCTATACAAGGGAATTAAAATTGATATGACTTATTTAAGTCAGAATAAATTTGCGAACAGACAAATTGGTGGAATAGGACATTCGTATGAATATTATAAATGGATTTTGGCATAATTCATGTAGTAAGCTCACTATGACAGAATATATGGTACTACTGCGTTGTTACTAAGGTATTATTGTCAAATAACATATTGAAAATATATAATAATATTAGGTTGTTAATATCGCTTAGGTTTGGTTTGATGTGATAGAAGTATAAGTCACACCTTTGGTCTCTACCCGGATCCGATGAAAAAAACGGGATCACTTCTTATGGACTCGTTGAGAATGATTCGGATTCTTCCTGGGTCGATGCCCGAGCAGTTAATGGGGATGGACTTAAGATACTAATATCACGTTTAATATGCAATAATTATTTGAAATGAAATAATATAAAAATGGAATGGAATGGATAGTAAAATGTTGAATCCATTCATTTATTTGAATACATCTATAAAATGGAATGGAATTAATATTTATTTAACAATAATACTTTTAGTAACTTTTAATAATAAATATGTTCAAGGATAAAAAGGTAATTATAATATTATTATTAATAATAGTGGAATGGAATTACGATTCTGCATTTTAAAACTAAATTCCACTTTAAACCTGAAATCGTTGATTCTCAATAATTGTAATTTCAACTTTTAAAAATATTTCTAAATGTAAGGGTTGGAATAAAATCCAGAATCACAATTCTATTTCTCATTCACGTGATATGAGATTTTGTTGATTAGTGTGTAGACATGTAAATTAGTATTAGTTGCATGCGATTGGCGTACGATTTACTCCAAGGCTTAAGACATCAAGATTTGTTTATTACTAGGCCTAACTAATTTGGTTAATGAACCATGTTTATTGCCTTTAGAATTGTAGATATATGTGTGGTTCAGCATATGTTTATACCCGATGCAACGATTATGTAGTGAGTTTCATGGCTCATTATTTTGAATATTTTAATATTTTTGGTGATGTTATTTATAACGATCCATATGATAAGCTAGGATTGACTCATACTGACGGAAAAAATTAATTGGTTTAGTCCAGTTGATATATAAACTAATTATTAGAAAGCCAGTAAATTTACTTGTGACAAATCTTGATTATTGAACTTTTTAGCAAAATGCTTTATAGACGAGATTAATATTTCTTTTGTTGTCAAGACGGACTACCTTTGAGAGATATTGGGGTTTTATGTAAAAGTTTGATTCAAGGATTGTAATTGGTTTCTTATAAGCCTTAGTATATTTTTATTTTTATAGAAATATGTGGTGGAGTAATCATAACCCTAGCCTAGGGATGTGGTAAACGGTAATCATATCATGTTTACTCATGTTACTGTGATATGATAATGTTTATGAATACCTTAAAAATTGCTATTATATGTCTTAACAAATGAGTTTTTGAATGAATTAAAAAATTTAATAAGAAGAGATTTTCAAATGCACGTTTCGGCCTCACAAGTTTATAAACTGATTTAGAATATTTCCTATGTTCTATCCCAAAACCCCAGTCTTAGGGTTTAACAATCATATCATGTTTATCTATGTCACTTTGATATGATAATTTCATCACAATTGCTTTAATCATGCTATAACATGGATTTTATGAACGGTTTTCGTATAAGTTGAATGATTTAATAAGGAAAATTTCCGAATGCAAAACCTACCTAGTACCTGAGATGATTCACCTGATCTAACTTCACCTTTGTCTTCCTCTTTGTCCACGAGCTCCAAACTTGTGTCCAAGCAAATTCAAGACATACTCCAAGGAAAAAAAAAAGAAAACGAATAGTACTTTTCTTCATGATGAATTTAGTAATTGATTACGCTAAACATGTTGCATTGCCTTTGAAACACATACAAAATTGTATTAGGATATGTTTGGATGGTTTGTTTTTCATCTATACCTGTATTCATATCTGATTTGTATCTGATATATTTGATATTTTTATAAGTAAAATTGTCTATTTATCATCTGATTAGAGGTGCACAAATAGGCTTAGCAGGTAGACATCATCATGGGTCGGTTCCAAACCGGGAATCGACCTGACCAGTCACCGGTGGTTCCTGAATCGGGAACCGGCCCGGTAATGGCGGGTCTAAACCGGTAAAGGATCTGTCGGTTCTGATGGGTCCTTACGATTCCATCCTTAAAAACCGCATGACCCAGCGGTTTTGGAACCGTCGATTCAAGAACCGGCAGAACCGGCGGTTCTATACCATAAAAATTATAAAAAAAAAGTAAGAAAAAAATAAAGAAAATTATAAAAAATTGTAATTATAAAATAAATATTTAAAACTATTTTTGCATAAATAATAAAAAATTTATTTCCTATTCACAATATTTAATGTGTTATTATTATCAACACAAGTAATAAATACATTTGAAATCATATATTGTTAAATTTATGAAGACTTCTAATCAAAGTAGACTTTCTTTCTTAACAATGTGTGATTCATTTTTTGTTATTGAGAATTATTTATATCTTTGAATATTTTATAGTGTCACATTGCTAATATAACAACGAAAAAAGCGCAAGTGGTTGTATATAAATAAATACATAATTATAGAATTTTTTTTAACTAATGCTATGAACAATTATTGTTAGGCTCAATGTTATTTCAAGTTAAAAATTTATTTTGCATTTTTTCTTAGTTAAATTAAGTAAATTATTTAATTGATTTTTTATTTTTTTCATGGTTCCCGTTCCTCTAGAACCGGAACCGAACCATGAGAACCGGCGGTTCCTAAGAACCGGGAATCGGACCGGCTCCCACGGGTCCGGTTCTAGTTCCATTATTTTTGGAACGGGAACCGGCGGTTCCAGTCTGGTTCCAGACCCAAACCGTGACGATGTCTACTAGCAAGCTAAGCCGGGCCGCTTTAGCCCGCTGGTTAAACGGGCCAGGCTATTTTGGCAGGCTTAGGCTCGGGCTCAGTCTGTGAGCCAAAATAAATTTAATTTTTTTTATTTTTTATGTTAGTTTATATGAAAATTATAATATTTTTATATTTTAAGGTTTTCTATATATTAACGATTAATTTTTGTGCTAATTTAATTACTTATATGTAGAAACAAGTTTTTAAAATGAATTATTAGATATCATATCACGTTTGAATCAATAAATATATATTTAAAAAAAATGTTATAATTCTCACTACAAGAATTTTTGGCTTTAAAGACAAAAAATTCTGTACCTGAAAGTGAAAAATTTGTCTCTAAAGACTTTCAGAGACAGATTTTCCGTCGCAAATTTCTGTCTCAAAAATCATCGTCGCTAATTCTTTTAGAGACAGATTTATTTTCCGTCGCAAATTTCTGTCTCAAAAATCATCGTCGCTAATTCTTTTATAGACAGATTTATTTTCCGTCGCAAATTTGCTACAGAATTTCTGTCGCAAATTTGTCACTGTTTTATAATTAATTATTTTTTAAATATCTAATTAGTAAATATTAAATAAAATTATTCCCTCGCAAATCTGTCTCTGATTCTAAGACAAATTATTTAAAAAATACTCATTTGCCTCTTATTTATCATTCCCAGGAGGTCACCCATCATAGAATGCTACATACTAAGCACACTTAACAATGAAGTTTTCACAGGCACTAAACCGATAAACCAATTCATATCTTCATAAGTAAAGTTCCACTACTGTTTATTTAAGAGATATCACAATTTACAATATTATTACTATAAAACATTTTACATATCTTTTATAATTTATTTTTATTTTATAATTTCACTTTACCTATTTATTAAGGATTTTTCATTAATATTTTATTAAAATAATATATAATATTAATATATACAATGTTTACATTTTATAATAATTATTTTAAATTATATATTATTTATAAATATATAATATTTTCAATAGTATATTATAATTTTTTCCAAATATGATATTATTATTAAAAAATATTATATATTATGTAATATAAATTAATTATACATATAAATTTATATATATTTAATGTTATATATTATTATTATTATACTTTTTACATTACTTATTTAATATTTTATATTAAATTAATAAATTGTATATTTTTAATTAATGTGTTTATTTTTATTTCATTTTTGTTACACTTAATAAACTATAATATAATATAAACAATATAAAAACATATTTTTCATTAATATATTAATAAAATAATAATAATATCAATTTAATGTATTTAATTAATTTATTCTATATTATATATTTTATTACTTAAATACTATATTTTTACATAGTATATTATTTTTCCCAAATATGTATATATTTTAAATAAAATACAGTTTGTAAATATAAATTATGTAAGATATATATAATAAATTTTTATATTAAAAAACATATGAATAGTCATAAAAATATATAATAAAAAATTATAAAAATATGAATATATATTTTTTATTAAAATATCATTAAAATGTAATATATTATTTATATATTTGTATATGTTTAATATACCCATTTTACATTTTATATTAATTATTTTATTTTATATATTTTATTATTGAAATATACTTTATTTTTAAGTAGTATTTTATGATATTACTTGTATATAACATATTATATTATTGTTATACACTATTTTATTAAGTTGTATTATTTGATTTTTTTATATAAGTTATTATGTAAAAGAATATATAAAAGATATAAATATAATATTTATATTTTAAGTACTATTTTTAATTTATAATTTATATATAAATATGTAATGTAATAATAAATATATTATAAATAAAATATATATAATTAGTTGTAAATAACATATGATTATACATATTATATTTATTGTATAATAAAATTAATTTACAAATATAATATATGTCCTATTATATAATGCACATTTGTATATATTATATTAGATATGTATAATTAAAACTAAATTTTAAACATAATATTTATCTATACATATATGTAATAATTTAGTTTAGAGACAATTTGCAACAGTATTTAAAAAATAGAAATTGGCGCTAAATAATTTATTTCCCTCTAAAATCAGAGACAAATTTGCAACGAAAAAATTTTCGTCGCTAATCAATGTGTAATCCGTCGCAGAAGCATATAAAATTAGAAGATTATTCATAATTTATGTCATCACAAATCCGTCGCAAATCTGTTTCTAATTCATTTTTTAGAGACAGAAATTTTCCGTCGCAAATTTTCTGTCTCTAAAGGTTAGTTTTCTAGTAGTGTCTTGTGTTGTGTGTATCAATCTTTCTTCTTTTATAACATACCATGAGCAATCACTAACGTTTATATTATTACTATTCTTTAATTTTTCCTCTTCTATTTTTTTTAATGTTTTGGCCTGCGAGTCAACCCGATTCGGTCTATCATGGGCCGACCCGCTTTGGCCTATGGGCTAAACAGGCCGAGCTAATTTGGCCCATTTTTAAATGAGCTGGCCAGTGAGCTACCACTTGTATGCCTAACTCTACATATGATAGTTATCTGTATCTTATCTGTATTTGATCTGTGTCCCTTTGTTTCTTGCCAAACAGACATAAAGATTGTGAGATCATTGGATAAATTGTAAAAGCAACATTTTATCTTTTTGGTTTGTTCACTTTGTCCTTTTCATTCTTATAAAAATGATTCAAATCATAAAAGTTTAGATAAATTCATATCGTTAATCTTACTTTACTATTTTCCTTTACCTTTTTAAATAATTCAAATTGAAATTTACTTAACTTAAAATAAAAAAAATCATTTTATAAAATGAGGGGAAAAAAAGTTTTCCTAGATTATTATACGGCATTATTGCCTCCAAGTAATTAAAGGCAATGGTGATATAGTGATGCTAACATTAACAGAGATTTCAAAAAAGGAATGTGGTATACTTATGTTACTAGTAGTAGTTATTTAAACAAATATCCCAATCTATAATGGAATGATCTCTTACCTAAAAAAATGAACATTTGTAATTCTTGAATGTAATATAAAAAAAATGATTTATAATGAAGGGCAAGAACGTCATTTGTTGAAAAATAAGAGGATTTTATGGCTTACCCTAATATGTATATGTGTGCTTTGTCAATGACAAACACATGATTGGAGATAAGTGAAAACAACTCAATCCCACCTTTAAAGCCACCAGCCTTCAAAGGGTACGCTGCCAGCCTTCACCCAGTACACTGTTGGTGTTAGGGTGGCCATCTTGATCACAGAATCGTCCTTTGTGTTTTTAGTCGCCAGCTTCTGTACCTAGGCTGTTGGCCTTCTTCCCTAAGCTGCCAACTTTTCCTATACGGGAACTAAAAAAGGGTTTTTCAAAGTTTTCTTTATAATCTAGCCTTCCTTTCTCTACAAAGTCATTCGCAAGCTATAGAAATCTCTCAAAACCTCTATTTGTGGTCTTGGCATCAAGGGAGATTAGGAATCAAGATCAAGGTAAGATAGATTCTTTTCAACTCTTTGGAGATTTAAAGAATATGATCTCTCCTTAAAGTTTTCTTTTAGTTTCGAAGGGAGATTTGGAGAAAAATCCTAAGTCTTGTTGGAGTCTTCTTTGGAGATTTAGTGTTCTGTAATCAAGAGAAAAAAAAATCAAGAAAATAGGTAAGATTAATCATGTTCTATTCTTTTGGTGATTTAAAGGTGAAATCTTTTATAAGTTTCTTAATTGATATTGAAGGGAATCAAATTTTGGAAAAACCCTAAGATTGGAGATTTTGTGTTTTGTACTCAAAAAGAGAAGGAATGTATAAACCTAGGGTTTGTTATCCTTTCAGTTTAGGGTTTTAGATGATGATGGGATTAGATTTATCTTATGAAAACATGTTTTGAAATAGTTTTGCTTATGTGATCAAGTGTTTTGGTGAAATTAAGATTTTTGTTCCTAAAGCTAATTCAGGTATGACCTTACTTTATTTGTTGCTTATGATTATAGGATTAAAATCTACAAATGAATCTAATACTATGTGGCTTTTAAATTGATTTGTTGCTTGTCTTTAGCTGGGTTTAGTAGATCAGGAGTCTCGTTGCTACTATGACAATGCTCTGATGATTTGTGTGTCTTTGTCTCAAGTAGAGTCGTGCACAGAGATGATTCCGGTAAGCTATGAGTAATACAAGTTCAGTACCTAGGGTGTGTTAAGAGTACCCAAAACCAATATATATATATTATATATCAAAGTATTTTATATACAAAACTCGTTTCATGGAGTTATGAGTTACTCCAGGTTTATGATTAGTTACAAATGGTTCTAAACTATGTTGTTTGTTGGCTAATCGAGTATAATAATCTGTGCTTGTTGTATTCGTTATTAGGTTGTATGTGAAATTGTATAATGCTTGTTCATGTGTATGTGTTTATGGTATGACGTACCAGGCCTTTATGCTCATCCTTTTATCTTTTTTAGAAACAAGTGATGATCCAGTAGTATTCGATTTATCTGGCTATGACGTGTTCGTAGATTACGAGGAAGATGATAGCAGACCTAGTTATTCTACTGACTTTTAGATTTGTTTTGGATTAAGGATAGCTATTTAAAGACCACGAAGTTTTATATAATTTTTATGATATTGAAATTTTATGAGACTTTCTTTCTTATGTTATAGGTTGATATAAGTTGGCTTATGATTTATTCATAGGTTGTTATGAAGTTTTTGGTTACTACATGATGTTTTAAAAATATCCTTATATGTGAGATGTGATGATGCACAATATCTATATTTGTGGATTAGTGAAATAATAGTCATAGCATGTCCATATCCAGTAAGGATATGTGATGGATTGTAATGCCTTCATATTAGAGTATTACATTGAATATGGATATTCTATTAAATTCCAAAAGATTAAAATTTGATCCAATTTGTCCCTCGTGAGTTGGTCGGTTATGTAGATCAACCCACTAACCAGATAAGATTTTTGTTTTATTTTACTTTTTTTTTCAAAAATTTAATATTACAATATAGTCATACTAAAAGTTTATGTTATTTTTTCAATTAAAATTAAAAAAATCCTTAGTTACATAAAATATAAAAAATAGGTAAGTATTTGAAGATGCATAGAAAAATATGATAAAAACTTCTTATTTGATCTTAATGTTTCATTCTTCTCATTCTTTTAATATGGTTAAGTTTCTTTTTTTTAGCACTTGTATAAAATTAAAGCATTTCTAGCATTGAGTTTATTTTCTTTAAACTTTTGTACATCTACTCATATGATTAAAAAAATGCATGTTCCCACTTTAACATGAGAATTATAGAAGGTAAGCCAAAATGGCCTGAACATTAAAACGGGTTTAAATTTTTAGGGTTAATATTGAACTTGCCTAATCAATTTAATGTCTAGTCAATTTTTTATGTTAATTAATATTATGTGAACTTACAAAGTTAACTCAATTATTAAGCTATTTCTCAAGTGAATGGAGAATTAACATGTGACAAGTAGCTGATAAAAACACTAAGAAATCAGATAATTAAGCATGCAGGTTAACACACCCATTAAACTTGTTGTTAGTTAGCCATTGACATTATAGTTTAGTGACATCTTTCCTTATTTCTCGTATGAAAGGTTCCAGTTTTGATTTTCCCCTTCCCCGATTGAAATGGGTAAAAAAAAAAAAAACTTCTTGGAAGTTTATTTTCTTACTTGTCACAACCTACCACCTCATGCTCACCACACTATGAAGGGTAGGGGTGTACACGGTACGGTTATTCGGTTTGCATCTCGAACCGAACCGCACTATAATTTACGGTTCGATTTTTCTTTTAAATTCGAACCTAATTATACGGTTCGTTCGTAATTTTTTTAATCGAAAAAAAAAACGGTCCGTACGGTTCGGTTTGCGTTTGAACCGTTTTTTCATAAAATAAAAAATATATTCTATCAAAAAAGTTCAATTACATATTTCTTACCACTAATGCAAATAAACAATAATATTTTAAATTAATTATTTATTGAATAAACATGTAAAACTTATAGGGAGGAAAATATTTCATCCATTATAAAATTATAACTATAACTAGTCTCATTTTTTTGAATTATCTTGAACTATAATGATATACTAAACTTTATCTCAATATAAGACATAAAATGTAATTCATTGTATGCTTCTAACTAACATATTACCAATTATATAAATGAATAAGTAACTAAATAATAAACTAGATTAATTAGTAAGACAAATGGAAAAGAAATATGAGAAGTTAGAATACTAGAGTTAAATTTTAAAATCTACCTTACTTATAGATAACATAACAATTAAAACATATTATAAAAAATCTAATTTTATTCTAATGAATAACACATATCTAAGAAAAAAAATTTACAACAATTAATTTTTTAAGTTAGAATACTAGAGTTTAAATTCTAAAATTTATTACTTATAGATAACATAACAATTGAAACATATTATGAAAAATCTAATTTATTCTAATGACTAACACATATCTAAGTAAAAAATTTAAAAAACAATTAATTTATTTAAAAAAATAATTATTTTTAAAATTTGTGACATAAATATGTACCATTACTAAAACAATTAAGAGTAAAAATAATATATTTAATTTTTTTAATATATAAAATGGTTCGGTTGGGTTCGGTTCATGGTCCCAACCGAACCGCAACCGAACAGTTTCAAAAAAGAACCGAAATTTCGGTTTGGTTCACTGTTCGGTTGGTTTTTTTGCACAGCCCTAATGAGGGGGCGCCTTAGGCTCTAGCTATCCTAAGTAGGGATCGTGATACTAAGTACACTGCTCAATTGATGAAAAAGCATTGTCTTTAAGGCAAACAAAAGGCTTAGGTTTAAGGTTCGATTCCTACAAGTTGCAGCTTGAAGTTAAGTTTGCCTAGGAAAACAATACCTCTTGTGTCCTGATTGTACTTGAGGGTGCGCTAGAGGACTAGTGTATCTGACATCATAATCCTTACTCAGGGTAGCCAGAGGGCCTAGGCACCCCCTTATCGTGAGATGAGCCTTAGGTGGTAGGTCGTGATACTACTTAAGTGTCTAATTGCACATATATATATTATTATCCACTTGCTTAATTAGCTAGTTTTTAATTTTTTTTATTAGTTTACAACATGTGCTACTTATCTATTTATTGGAGTTCCAGCTTAATAAACACAAATAATTTTATTAGTTGAGAAAAGTTAATTGTACATTTTCAAGTTCCAAATCCAACACTAACCCAAAATTTTATCTCAACCTGCTTAATTTTTTTCTTTTTTATTTTTCATGTTAAATGAGTTTGTCCGTATAACTCAACATATTTCCATAGCTTTGTGCTTTCATATTGTATTCGTAGCCAACATAAGAAATTGACAAATGGAAAATGGTATCCATAATATATATATATATATATATATATATAAGGAAATCTAGCAAATTAATATAGTCAGTCAAAACTTTAACTTCTGCGGTTGAAAGTTTTCTCGTGCGAAAATAATCATATAATCAGAGTATTTTCTATCATTAGTTGTTAATAATCTTGTAAGACTATCTCTCTCTCCTCTATATATATATTGGGTAGACAAAAAAGCTCTCACTAATCATAACTTTTGAGGGCTGCTACAGAGCTATGTGGCCACTTCTCCTCTCCAAATCATTTGTTATTTTCTTACCATCTTAACATCGCAAATCCATCATTCCACTATCAACGAATTTCATTTTTTGAATATAACTTTCAAAAATGTATTTTTTCTACTATTTTACCATTATCGATTCATCACAGTCCACCATAAATGTCTACATCAACAGATTCGTGAATATTGCGAAGAGATCTTGGTCATCGGGATTTTGGATTATCAATAACTTTTTTAATGCGTGATTTAATTTTAATTTTTATTTCATATATGTATCATTTTTTTTAACATTCTTTGTGTAGGATTATATCATTCTTATCATCGGATTTTTTCTATCACCAGTAGGATGAGTCTTCTTCATGTAGGCATATTATCCCTTAAGAAAGATAATTTAATTTTATGCCGTTTATCTAATTAGATTTTAATTCCCTAACCCTTCGTATATAAATCATATGTCTATAATTCTTTTTATATCAATAAATTCAAATTGATATAATATATTTATATTTAATAAAATCCATCTTACTAAAAAAAATTCGGAGTATATTCTTATTTTACCTGATATCTCTTTTCAATTTTCG
Organism: Combretum micranthum; assembly: GCA_024138025.1. Taxonomy (NCBI): domain Eukaryota; kingdom Viridiplantae; phylum Streptophyta; class Magnoliopsida; order Myrtales; family Combretaceae; genus Combretum; species Combretum micranthum. Next base: position 939,336 of record JAMXBD010000432.1, on the reverse strand, counting down.
ATGCGAAATAGTCAAATGGAAGAAAATTGGCATAGGGCAAAACGTGCCTGTCTGTACTTCTGTGTAACTTAAGGTAGGAAATGCACCACAAATTCCATGGTTGTAGAAAAATTGACATGACATGCTTCCATGTGCATTAAATTTGAACATTGACCAAAACGTAATGTACGATATTAGATGGGTAGATTTTTTTGGTACCTCATATACCAAAAGATACTATAATAATATAATAGTGATAATGGTGGCTTTTAACTTACAGTGTGTGTGGTAAATTTATGGATGGCGGAAACCAACACAAAGCAGCAGGGGGAAAAAAAAGTGGAAATATATCATCTGCTTTTTCTCTAATTTTAGACAGAAAATTTTATGAAACAACAATGAAAATGTTTCTTTGATTTTCACCATTTCCGCTACCATCTGCCGTTGCTAAACATACATTTTTCACCACTTTCATTGCTTTTCTTTCTTTTAGTTGATGCTTTCACTGTTGTCGAACATATTATTAGTTCTTATTGGATTATTATTACTTAAATGCGTTAATGCACTGCCTATTTGAAAACGATTTGAAAGCTTTTGTGTACCAAGTAATCTTATATCATAAAAATAATATAATATACATAATAAATTATAATAGATATAGGGGTTTATAATTGATATAAAAAGTCACATTTGGTGTGAAGTGTAGAGATATGGGTGGAAAGTTATAATTAAAATACATTGAAAATTGGAGGGAAGATACCATCTTAGTAATACAATAATTATTTTTTGTTTTCAATCTCTATTGTAGTGGGTTTTTGCTAATATAATATACATATATATATTCCACGAATAGGAGGTGAGTCTAATGCCCTTCAAAGCTTAATTTAAAATAAAGATCTTTGTGCCTTTCAACTAATGATTTATTGAGATTAAAAATCTTAGTCTTAAATTATGGCATCTTGGTTGGCCAACTAATCTAACAAATTGATGATTTATCCCAATAAAAAAGGGTTAAGGCAAAACTTTACATTGATGTGTAAGAACCAGCACGGTATGATGACACAAGACAATGATAAAAATGAAATACCATGTTCATTAGTTATATGATATATGTCGGATAGAAATTTACTCTTGTGATGTTGTCTTATTTGTATCGCAACGAATAAATATTTAATAATATAAAATTTAAAAAATCATTAAAATAATATAAATAATAATTATATTTTAAAACACATATCAAATATTCATTCATTGAAATAATAACAGACAATATTATAACAACAGCAAATTTTATCCGATATCTGCCGTGGATAACTAATGTTGGAGTTTGCATATAGTAACCTTAAATTCCACATTGAATATATGTCTTAAAAATAAATAAATAAATGAAAGTAACCAACAGCTAGGATCCATTCAAACTTCCACTAAAACAAAAGACTTTGATCACATACCACTACGCAGTCGACACCTATAATGCATAAAAATCAATATGTTTTAATATTAGTTGTAAAAATTGAACACATGTGATGTATATAATATCTGAAATTATCTCCAAAAAAAAGATATTAAAGTAGGATTTGATGGAATTGTCAGCAAATCATGGACAAATCTTGGGATTCCTCTAATTAGATTCTTAATGGAAAATGACAGCAAATTTTGGGATTTTATTAGGTGCAACTGCCTTCTCTACTTTTGTTAATAATTGAAGTCAGCGTACTATTCTGCCAAAGTTCTATATTTTAATTTATATGGTTAGTAGGAGAGAGTTGCTTTTTAAGCCTTTTTTTCCGAAGGCTTTTGCACAGGTTTGAAACAATGACTGCTTTGAATTTGCAGATGCAGTGGATTAACTTAATTTACTCTGACAATTGTATTTAAAAAAATAAAAAAAAAAGACAGAGAAAGGAAACTATAGAATAAGACCTGCAAAAAGAGTTGGAATATATGGGAAGAATTAAAAACCAGCTTTATATTCTTAGGATGATGTGTTGAAACTCAGAAGATAATTATTCATTTAATATATAATTTTTATTCCAAGTTTACTTTCTCTAAATTTATCATGTATGTGTTACTCTTAAGATACGCTTGAACAGAGATTAATTAACTATTCTAGGTCAGTTTTGTGTTTACTAGAATGCATGAGAATCAAGATTCTTGGAGATGGTTGTGTTGCTGATTATTCAAATTCAATAATTATATGACAAATATCATACCAACATTATTCGCATAAATATTATGGAGGTAAGAATTGACCACGATCAAATATCCTACTCGTGCGTCCATGTGCCTCAGTTGCGAGTTATCTTATTTTTATTTATATTTTCTTTACATCACTTAAATTAAATATTTGTTATATATTTTAAGAGATGGATATTAATAAATATCCATCCCTAAACCTCAGCTATTGGTGAGTTATTTCATGTTTTTTAAACGTTATAAAAAGATAAATTTGACTTTAAAAGTTTTGGAGTCTATTTACATTTGATTGGGAAAATTATATGGTTTTGTTATTAATTTAACATAATCAGTCTCATCACTATCTAACGGCTTACATTATATCTATCATGATCGAACTACTAAAATAATTAATATTTTAATTATTATATTTATTTTAAAGATTGAATTGTTAACTAGATGGTTTCATTAACGAAACTATAAAAGTTGTCTATTTGGCTAATACTTTTTCTTTTCCACTTAATGGTTGTTGCATTGTTAAATCAATCAAAAATATTATTCGTCCATATCAATTTAGATCATGATTCGAACTAGTTTACACTCAAGTGGGCTAGAACTAGAATTGGAACCATATACTAAATCAAACTAAATTAAAAAGAAAAGAGAAATTAGCATACTGTATCATTCAATTTGAGGGATTAGATTTATAATTTGATTTAACTGTACAAAAGTATTTGTTGCACTTTGATTGAGACCTTTATTCACGCCATATTAAATTATGGCCCAGTCGTCGGATATTTCCAGCCTCAAAACTTACCCCAGAGATGTGACGTCCATAGGGATGGAAATTAAAATCTTGGAAAGCTGGTTTTTCAATAGTCTTGTTATCACATCGGTCCAGCCAATCAATTAACTACTAAAATTAGTAACCAAAACAAATCAAACTGTAAATATAATTTTTTTTAATATTTTCGTTTGATTTGTAATGCAGGTTAGAAAGAATTTAAATAGTTATGGTTCGATTTGAGAGATTAAACCGAACTATTTATATCCAAACTGAATTGGTTTGCATTATATTTTATCTATTTACAACTCTTAAACATCAAATATTAAGGCCATATATGACATTTCACTTTAATATCACATATAAGTATAGTATGTTAGAATAGACTTGAAATGGAATTGCAATTTTGAATTATAATACCATTCTTATATTTAGATACATATTTGAATAGGAATTGAGTAAAATTTCAATTTTAGATTATTAGGAGATAGTTAAGAAACTTTAAATTGATTCGTGGAATGAAATTTAAAAACGTTATAAGAGAAGAATATTATAAATAAATATGGAATTAATATAAAAGAATGATTTTCTTAGCTAGTAGATTTATTAAGAATATCTGTTACTTTAAATTTGTATTAAAAAATATTTTTAAGACGTGATAATATATATATGAAATTATTAAATATATGACCTAATATAATCATAAGTCACTTTAATTATTGCACAATATTCTCAATCTAAACATTTTTTTTTTCCTTTTGAGAATTCAGATGTCAATTAATATTATTAATCAAAACTAAATAGTTTTAAAGACAATTTGAACCAAAGTGAACCGCACTTGAAGTGGTTCGGTTCAAAACTCCAAACTATTAAAAGTGGTTTGATTCATTAAGGGTTTGAATGGAACCATTCCAAATGCGGTTCGGTTTGACTCAACCTCTAAACCGAACCAAACTAAATCACGAACACTCCTAATTAAAATATTTATAATATATATTCTAATAGTACAATAATGATAGGATATAAAGTTAAGTTATTAAATAACTAATAAGACTGGTTCTATTAAAAAGAAGATGAAATCATAAATTTTTTCTATTTTGATTGTTTATATTTTATTTTTTAGTTTTCATGAAGGATATTGAGGACTAAATTGGCTGCATAGGAAGTTTAGGTAAAGCTTAATAATTATTTTACTTTCTAAGTTAATGACATGATTTAGGGAGTTTCATTCATATTTTAAAATGATCCAGAAAGATTTAAAATGCTGTACTCGGAAACATATTATTAGACTTGTTCCAATTTCTTAATCTTTCAATTAGGACATCAAGCATATATATTTTTCATGTAAATTATGAAAGAAGTTACTGATACAACTTTATTAAAAAAGTTTCTCCTTAATACTTGAATCAGTACAAATTCGGTTACCCTTGTACATATGTTAAAAGCAATATATTTTTCTATCGAAAACCTGACAAAGTTTAAATAAAAAACTTACCGTCATATTTTGACAAGTTCAAAAAACTTAGATAAGTTTAACCAGCTAAAAAGAAAGAGAAAATTACAAATAACTCTTAAATTTTGACGTAAATATAGATATATCCCATCAGCTTTTAAATATTGTGAACAACTCCTATAAATTTTAATAATTGACAAGAAGAAAATTTGGTTTCTTATTTCAATAGAAAACATGATAAGATCAAAACTTAGATGTGTTTGTTTTACAAAAAAACCTTTTTGAAGTGAATTTTTCATAATTGCCGTAACATTTTATCGATTAGGATTAACTTATTCTTCAAATGTTGAAATTACTAGTATCCTTTGTAATTAAAAATTGAATTGGTAGGGTGGGGGAAATGGCTAGCCCATATGGATGAATTATTACCATAGAAAATGCTAATCGAAAAAAAAAAAAAAAATAAATAAGAAGATAAACTTTCTATTTTTAAAATAAATTTTGGTTTCCCTCGTTTGTCCTTGTCAAATTTTTATGATGATTATTCATCATTATTTATATTTAATCAATGACTGAGATTATCATAAGAAAAATGATGTCATTAGATATTATAAAAAAATTAATTAATTATAAATTTGATAATTTGAGATTATGATATTGACATTATAATAATAATGCATGATATTTGAAAAGTCCTCCTGGTGCTGATAACAATAATGTGTTTTTTTTTTTTCCTTTTTATTTCCAACTGATCTCATGTTACATCGTGGGATGAAAATGGAATACGTTCCATTCGAATGAAACGCAGAGTCAAAATAAGTTGCCATATTTTATTTCCCGAATATTGATTTCTCCTTACGAGTCCTATAATTTTCCGTTCTTATTTCCTAATAACCCATTGTCTAATACCATAACTTTTGTTTAATTATCCCACCTAATTAAAATAAATTTTTCAACACGAATCAAGGTGACAAGATTGCCAACCTCCGCTCCTAAATTTTCTCAACGTTGAAGTAAGAACTTCTATTCACATCGAGCCAGACAACACGTATTAGGTCGCTTGTCTGATTTCTCGCGTCCCGTCAACGCCAGTTTTCGAATTTTTGTCTGGACGGTCGGATCTTTTTCCCCCTTAAACTATGATTTTGTAAAGTATATAATGAAATTAAGAAAATTTAATAATCTGTTCATTATTATTGGATCCGATTACAGATGGGTTAGTAACTCATTGAATGCCTCATTTTAAGGCACTGTGAGTACTTAAAATACTTAATTGTATTATCTCATCGCTCATTTTAATAAAAAGATAATTGATTAGATTATCTTATTAATTTGATTGTAGAGATGTCAAAAATTTTAAATATAAATGTTATGAATGAGATTTAAATTTTAATAAAAAAAAAGCAATCAGATACTCGAATTTTAAAATTTATTAATTTAATATCTAAAATAACTTTTCATGTATGTTAACCAATATTATAGAGGTACGGTTTGCGTGTACGAAAAAAGTTGCTTTAGGTAATAAATTAATCAATTTCAAAATTCGAATACTAAATTAATTAAATTTAAAGTTCAACCTATTGCCATATCTTGCCAAAATGAAGTTATTATTTGTGACATTAACCTAATTATAAATAAGAAAATATTAGTAAAGTTATAAATAGTAAAATGTAAGAAACTCAATAATCATATTATTAGGGTCTAGACTTTGCCTCGCTTCTTAATTAGCATGGAAAAAGGAAAGAAAAAAAAATATTAGATATTTTATTTCTGTCATACATATCTGTTAAGCACACTTTATAGTTATATTAACTTGGTAATACAAATACTACGCTGTGGTGAACGAGGAAATCCATGTCCTGTTCAAGGCTCTAATATGATTTCACTAAATTAAACTTATAAATAAAGTTTTGATATCTCCATCATATCATTTCGTTCTTCAGGGGATTGGATGGATAACACCAGCCAAGAACTGGGAAAAGAAAAAGCAAAGGTTTCCATTAATTTTAACCCGCTTTTCACGCATCTATTTGCAGTTGTTCTTTAGCATAAAGCGGACTCTATCATGCTTGCTTCTTCCAGTTCGAGTTCGTACCAGCCATGGTCATTTGTGGACTGATTTAAGAAGTTGCCGTTTCTAAGTTGTATATGGCAGATTGACAGCTCGAGGACACGTCCTTTAGCCCTTTTATATCGTCATGTGTATCTGCGTGCAGCAAGCAAGGCCAGGACTGCTGCGGTATATGTTGTTGCAGACTATTGCTTTATTTGTGGAGATAAAGTATAGTGCACAGAGAGAAGACCGAAATTTAATGCAGGACTTGCAATCTATCTGTCATGTTTATGTCATCACATATCTATTGGATTTTTTTTATTCTGTATATATATATATATAAATAAACGATAAATTGCATTACAATATCTCAACTAAAATGTTAAGTTTATTTAAGATTATAATATTTTGAATAGTTTAGAAAAGGTTCAAATATTTTGAGAACCTTTCGTTGATTTGTATCAATAAAAAAAATATTCAATTAAAACTTAAAAGACCCGGCATGTTGTGACACATGTTAATAGAGACTTCAATTGAATCTCAAAAAAGTTATCCTAAACTTTGAGACTTTCTGATATAATTATCCCCTGTATAAATCCACATGAGACAAATTGCAGTAGCTCAAACAATGGAGGCAACTGCATCGAGTTTAAAACAAGTTTTATAAGGAAGATTATTTGATGAGAAACACTAATCTTACGTTTGGTATACAGGAATCGTCTAGAATGTAATGGATTGGAATCAATAGAATTAAATGGAACGGAACGGAACGGAATGGAATCAATAAGGGAATGACAAATACATTCATTTATTTGGATATAAACACGGATTGGAATGAAAAAGAATTACTTTATATTACAATTTACTGAAAATATCATTCACAAAATTACCGTATTAAATTTATATAGAGTAAATAGGTAATTTAATTAAGAACTTTAATGAAAGACGGAAATGAATCGCAATTCCGTCTTTCAATTCCACCTTAAAGCTGAAATCACGATTCCTGTTTTCTATAATGCTTCCAAATGTAGAAGAAGGAATGGAAATAGGAATCACGATTCCATTTCAGTCAATTCTTGCATACCAAATGTACCATATGGATAGTGAGGTTGAGAGGATGGCTGTGGATGTGAGATGAGAGATAATGATTCATTGCTAGAGTTAGGCATATTAGCCTGTAAGTTGAATAGGCTAGAATTTATTGGCTCTAGCTTGGTTTACTTTGGTCCACAGACTAAAGGTTAAAGTGGGATAAAGTGAATTTATTTTTGGGTAAATTATACAAGTAAATATTAATATTTAGAGGTAAATTCATTTAAAATATTAACATTTTTGCGGTTAAAAGAATAAGTTAATATTTCATCAAATAAAAAAGTATCAATATTTTGCAAAGTTTATTTAATCCGTCAACGTTTAAATTAGTTTTCATTTATTTTTCTCTAATTTTCCTCGACAGTCATTTATCGATACTCTATTTGACTTACTTTGCAAGATATTAATTCCTTTTTGTAACTATTTAAAATGTTGATACCTTAAATGAATTTACCTCGCAAACATTGATTCCTCTTTTTAGTCATTTGAAACATTAGCATCATAAATGAATTACATGCAAACGTTGATGCTTTTCAATGTAATTTCCTATTTATCTTTTTATTTTTTATATTAATTTGTGTGGAAGTTAGAATGTTTAAGTATTACGGGGCTTTATATATATCAACGATTAATTTAATTACTATTTTAATTACATATATAAAAAATTAAAATAATTTATTTGATACTATATTACATTTAAACCAATAAATATATACTTAAAATAATATTATCTTGCACGAGGTGTGTGCATCAACCTACCCTCCACAATAACATATCATTAATGACTGTTATATATGTTCCTAATTTTTTTTTTAATTTGAAATTATTGTTGGTTTTAAATATTTTCTTTTATTTTTTTAAACAATTTGGCCTGTAGGCCTGGTCGACCCATCACAAGCTAGTTTGCTTTAGTCAGCGAGTAAGGTTGCTTAAGATTTGATTAACGGACAACGATCTCATTTTTTAATTGAATCTAATAATTGATTTTTTTAAATTAAACCCATCACTGATCCATTATTAATGGTTAACCACTACAATTATTAACCTTTTCCCTTTGGTCAATTATTTTGATTTTTGGTTTTTAATTGGTTGTAGTTAATTGCAATTTTAGTTGTAGATCTAAAAATTTAGACTCTTTTGTTTCGTATTTACATTTAAAAAAATACAATTAATAAGTCAAATAACACAATTGCATTAAAAATTTCAAATCACAGAATTAAATAACTATAAAAAACAATAAAACAAGAACATAACTCGAATACTTGTTCATAAGGCTTAAAATTCAATACCAACATTTATGGATATTATATATTTGGAAATATTGGATCGGTTAATTGGAACCATTGGTTTCTAATAATTATAAACCGAAATCAAAATCAATAAAATTAAAAAATATGATCATAAACCAAAACTGATGAATCGATTAACCATTTTTTTATTGGTTTTCTGGTTTCGATTTAATTTTTCAATTTCATTAGTTTTTTTGCATACTCCTACATGTGGGATAAATGGGCCAGACAAAGTTGGCTCATTTACACTTCCATGTTAACATATTTATGATATCTCTCAAAGAATAAAATATGATCGGGCTTTTTGCCCCTGTGCTGTCATGGAAAGGCATTTGTTGGGCTCTTTATTGGCTTAGGGATGAGCCCTCAAGACACAAAGGTCTCGGATCTTGCTCAAAGGTATAAGGCATATTTTACACAAGAGGAGAGGCCGTAATTTATTCATTCCCAACCCATTTTTAAAATGGGTTAAACAACCTGATTCGTGTACAGCGGCTTGTTCGCTTAGTTCAATTCATGACTAGTTAGTATTTTAAGACAAATGAGTAAATGATTGTATCATCTCATCATCATCATCATCATTTTTTTTTTTACGGTATACAATTTTTTCCATTTGATGAGTATTGTACAAACTAAAGCATTAGTAACATACCATCTTATTATTATAAGGATACGTTTTTCATCAAGTTTATTTTTAATTATGAAACCCAACCCAAAGTCTAGAAATTCTAAGTCTAGGACTAAAATTTGTCTAAAAAATAAAAGGAATTACCTTAAAGGGTAATTTTCAAATCGTGCGAGTTGAGTATCTTATAAGGATCTATCCAGTTATATCTTAGAGAGATAATCACAATGATAAGGATAGTTATCAAAGATAGAAATAATGATGGTGAAGGAATAAAGTAATTGTTAAAAGGAAATAGTGAGCAACAAAAAGTTCTTTATACATACACATGGATAAGGGACTATCTTTCTTGGTCCTAAAATGCAACTTGAATATTTTAAGGTTTAAAATTATGCCCATAACCCACCCAAAAACTCTATAGTGTGATTGTCAAGTTAGGCAGTTGTCAAGTTAGGCAGTTGGTATTCCAATATGACCATGGTGGCAACTAAGATGGAGTAGTGGGGGGTGGAGATGACTATAGGATGAGAAATAATTATACATATATATATATAAAGAGAGAGAAGTTACGATTATCTAGGCTTTTAGTAGATAAATAAATAAATGATTATCTTTTTATTTTTTAATTGAGTAGTTATGTACTACATACATTATAATTTTTTCATCTTTTTTTTTTTCTTGTTGGTCTCAAGTTACGTTTTAGTCCTTCAACTTATTTTATAAGTCATAACCATATAGAGTTTCGAATCAAAAACCAAAACTTGTCCCATAACCATGTGAAGAAGTACCTTATAGATTTTGACGAGTTTGACGGAAAATTGACTATGAAACGAGATATGACAACGACGGATAGTAAGATTGTGAAAATAATTATGAGGATGCGGGGGTGGGATGTAGGTTGAGGGGGTGTGTGTGGTGATGCGTAAGGGATTTTGCAATTGGTTGAGATTTTTTTAACAAATGAATAAATAATATTTTATTATATTTAATGGACAAATGTCTGATCGATGGCATGTTTAGCTCAAACATTTGCTAAGCTATAGTCTCAATATTCCCTTTTTAGAGATATTGCATTGCTTTTTGCGTATGTAGACAGGGTAAGAATATAACTCAAAATCATCCTTTAATAATGTTCTTAATCGGGTAAATTATATCGAAATGTTACAACATTTAAATGTGAGTTCATTTGAAGTCATAACGTTTTGTGTGATTAAAAAGAGGTTATAACATTTAGAAAAGTAAATCAATTGAGGTCATTAGCAACACATATCAATAGGAGAAATATTTAAAATTAAAATAAGAAAATCCAGCACATTGTGACACATATTGATAAGTCTATTTTACTCTAATTTATTTAGGAATTTAGGCTTAATATGATGCATCTTTTTGATAGATTCATATGAATCTTGTGCTTTTATTGTTTAAATGTTGTTTTTCAACTCCTAAAATAAAAACAAAAAGAAATAAAGTGTTTTGGATCAGATTTGGAGCAAAACAACAACTATGCAAAGCAGAACATAACCAAGGTCTACAAAAGACCCATCGAGGGCAAAATAGCAAGGCAAGACAAGGCAAAATGGCCTGCCGCACCCTAGACTGTACCCATGACTAGTTCTGTGACTTCGACACTTGTACTTTAATGAAATGAATGGTTGAGCCATATCATCAAGCCCTTGATGAACTCAATAGAATCCCATAGTTGATTGTGGACAAGAACTCGAGCTTTTTAACCGAAAGCCACAGTTTAGATTGAGCGTTGAAATTCAAGCAACTTTCGAGTACTCGATGTACACCGCGAAAAGTGACCTTATGGACTAGCACTCCAGATGCGCCCATGAAAATAAAGAACTGATTTGGTTATGAAGAATCTGCTATGTCAACGAATAAAATCATCATAATTTTTGTATACGGTCCTATAAATAAACGTGCAGAAGCATGTGATATGTACAAGTGTAAAGAGTATATAATGCCTTTTGTGAACATTTCTAACATAGAATAGAGAGATAATTCCTCAACAAAATAATTGTTTCTTCTTGCTTTAGAGATCTCGAAGTCTTCAAGGTAAATTCATTATAAACTCGACGTTTGTTTTTGCAAGACTCTATGTCGAATTTGTAATTTCATCTTTAATTCCATATTATTTGTTTAGAATTTGTGCTTAATATTTACATCCATGGAGAAATAATCATTTAACTTAGGGTTTGTGAATCCAAGACTTGATTCACGTGATTTCGAAGTGTTTTAGCAAATATCAACTTAGTATTTAAAATTAGTTGCTAAAACTTAACGTCATAGGTTTAAATGAGTAGTGAACCTTTTAGATTTGTGTTTGATTTCAACTGAATAAATTGAGAGATTATTAGAGTTGCTCATAATCACCTTAAAAGAGGGATGATGAAACTTTTTGTCGCTTGTTTTTAAAATTCATTAGGTTGATTTTTAAATAAAGGATTCTTAAACTTTTTGTGGATCTAGATTGCTGATAACTTGTAAAGAGATTCCGATAGTTTAATCTAGATCTAGAGTTTATAACATTGAGAGAGGCTTTAACTTACATTCATGAGTTCGATAGTGCGAATATATGTGAACAACTCTATGAGTTTGTTGAAAAATCACATGAAAAGGACTTGGTGAAGCAATCCCTAAGGCTTTTTCTTGCATTAGCAAAGCTTATCTTACATTTTTTTTCCTGAAAAACATGAATATATTCATTAACCCTAGTATAACTTATATTTTTATTATGTTTTGCTAAATTTTCTTTAACTAGATAATAAATGATATGTGAGTAAAGTAGATGACAATATTCCTTTAAATACAATCTAACATTTTCTATGCTATTTTAGTAAGTATGCTTATCTAATGTTGGTAGTTGCGACTAAAGTTGGATAGAATTTATTAGCTTTATAAATTTTTGAAAACTTCAACTTTGTGTTCTTAAATATTTTTAACTCAACGAATTCCAACCACATGTCAACTATGACTTCAATTGACCCACTTTTATAAACGTTGCGACTTATTTTTAATCATTTGAGATGTTGTGATATTAATTGATCCATTTATTTAAACGATGTGACCTCTAATGTTGTGACCTCAAATAAACTTGCTCCCAAATATTGTAACATTTCGATGTAATTTTCTCGTTTTTAATCTATACTCTTTGTATCATGGACTATCAATATTGATAGTTTATTAGTATATGTAGGCAGTTTTAAATTAATGTATAATGTACCTAATACATATGATTAAACATGACAAATAAAATGAAAATTTCGCCTTGTTGGTCTGGCTTTTTATTATAATATTTAAATCAACATTTAGGTAGATTGATAAATCTACATTAATCTCTAGTATACGCTAATACTATAGTTTATGTTTATTTTATATTTTATTATGTATATTTTATTTGAAAAAATTACAAATGAGGGATTCAATATTAGAGGCTAGGTTCAAATAAAGGGTTAAACTTTCATATTTCAAATTAGATGATCCAAATGGAGGATCTCATCACTATTTTGTAAACCTATCCTATCAACTCAATTTAATGACATTACAATGGCACAAAGATGGAATCTTTTGTATGAACTCTTGGAATGTTGATCCTTTATTTTAAACACTAAAAAGTTTGATTCTTTGTTTGAACTTGATTTCAAATGTTAATTTCCTCTCTTGATTTTGTTTTCATTTTTTGTAATTTAAACTCAGTACATTTATTGATATTATAACATAACCTAAAACCAATTAGGTCTTTGAAATTAGACCCATAACTTATCAAAAAATCTTATAATGTAATTGTTGGTTAGGTATTCCAATTCGACGACATGGTGGTGATTAAGAGAGAGCGGTGATGGTGAGATGACTACAAGAAAAGACAAGGTAATAAATGATGAAGCCGAGACAAGGATTATGGGAAAGAGTGTATTATGTTAGCTTGGCCTCTTTTTTTTTCCATTTATTTTTAAGATAGATGAATGAATGATCATCACATTAATTTTTTTTCATTGATTGGCTTATTTACTATAAATGTTATCTTAATTTTTTTTGTGTTCAAGTTATGTTTTAGTCTTAAAATTTAATTCAAAGATGTTAAGGTTTTGAAACAAGAACCAAACCCCATAACCTCTTAAAGAAGTAGCCTAAAGAAATTAACAAGTTCAATGGGTTTTGTATCTTGTAATGGCTTTTGTGGTTCTATTTCTAAGTGAACGTGATGGTGGTAGTAGTGACTATGAAATGAGATTAGATGATAATATATGGTAAACTATAAAGGTAATTTTTGGATAGAGAGAGAGAGAAAGATGTAGTTGGTTAGGATTTTTTTTGCACATACAAATAAACAATTACTTTACTACGTTTATTTGACAAATGACTTGACCTGTTGCATACTTGACTCAAATGTTTGTTAAGTCACAGTCTCCATACTGCCCTTTTAGAGAGATTGCTTTGCTCTTTGCATTTGCAATAAGGTGATGGTATAACTTAAAATGATCCTTTTAATGATGTTCTTGATATGCACTCTTGATATTATAGACCGTGATTCCAAATTCTAAAGTACTAACAGCTCGTTCATTCACTGTATAGAATAAGAGGGAACATAATTCCAATTCAATAGGAATATGATAGGGTTGTAATGACTATTACTATGTTCACTTGGTTTAAAATGTAAAACAAGTAATCATTGAAGCAAGAGGTAAATTACCTATAATGCTCCTTATATTTATTACAGAAAGAAGATAATTGTATATGTGATATTTTTCAACATAGGGGTATTTATGAGAAAGTTAAAAAATAAAATATTGAATGACAGTTCATTTTGGGGGGAAGGGGGTGCAATGGCTATTTATTATTTTATGTAATAGCAATTCATTATGAATTGTCATTCCACTGAAGTGAATACCGTAATAGCAGCTTTATGTAGAATTAGAAGATAATGAATAGTTATTCATGTTAAGTGAATTAGTTATAATAGTTTCTTAATATATGCAATCTATTGTAAACCTATATGTACAATCTATCTAATACATACAATTCAACTCGGCATATAAAATGAATTCAGTAATGTTGTTCTAACTTTCAAGCTAATATTTAAATCAACATTTAGTCAAATTGATAAATCTACTTTATACTCTAATATATGGAAGTACTATGGTTTATGCTTGTTATACATTGTGTTTTATATGTTTTATTGGAAAAAATTGCAAGTGAGGGGTTTGACATTTTAGGTCAAGTTCAAATAAAGGGAGGTGTTTTGAGTAGTTAAATTTGAGGATCAACATCATAAAGTGTATAACTTATTAATAAACTCAATTGAACTTAAAGTTTGATTCTCTGATTGATTTTGAGTCTAAATGTTAATTTCCTACCTTAAACCTTTTCATTTTTCTAAAATTTAAATTTATTATGTTTGTGTTTGATATAATTTATATTTCAAATGATTAAAAAGAGGTATCTACATTTGGATTAACTTTTAATTAAGTTTTCGTTCATAGTCAAATATTAATACCTTATTTGACTCACTTTGTAAAACGTTGATACTTGTTTTTAAATACTTGATATGTTAATATCTCGAATGAATTAATCTCTACATATTGATATCTCTTTTAACTATTTGAAACGTTAATATCTTAAATGAACTTACCTCCAAATATTAATACATTCCTATGTATTTTTCTCTTAAAAAATTCATAGGATCCATAGATAATCTCATACCATGTAAGTTTTATTGGTCCAAAAAGGTTGGCTATGTGACAACTGGTAGCTTCTCCTTTGGATATTGTATCGAAAGGAGGAAAAATGACATTAAAAGTGTCTATATTTTATAATTTAGGCAAATTAGTATCTAAACTTTTATTTTTTATATTTTTGATGTCTCTACTTTTACTTTTTTGGCCATTTCAGTATCTTAGAGATACTTAAAATATGAAGAATGAAAGTTTATACACTATTTTCCTCAAAATATGAAGTTAAAGTACTTTAAATGCCTTTTTCCACCAAAAGGATATATATATTAACCCTATCCATCTTCATTGCCTCAACTAGCAACTATTAAAATTTCTAATGGATATGCATATTTTACAAAAATTGTATGGATGCACCGGTCTAGTCTCAAGCAGGCAATCAAATTGATATTGAGTTAGGGAATTATATTGAATTTGACTAATAAAATTTAAGTTGTACAACTTCCTCAACCGCTAAATAAGAAAAAAAAAATTCAATGTCTCTCTCTCTCTCTCTATATATATATATCTATACTATTATGAACCAAATCATTTTCATAGTGTTAAAAAATGATATAATAATGGCAAAACAAAAAACAATATTAGACTAAATATTGATAATCAATCAAAGGTTTATCGAAAAAGGGAAAAAAAATACATATGGATACAGGGTACCCGAAATGTGCATTAGATGTGTGGCGGGGCAAATAAGTCTGCAAAAATTGACGTGCTTAAGCTTAAACCCTTTTAGGTCGTTTGGAGGCTTATTACGTTCAAGAAAGTGACCGCTAAAGTAGGGGCCAAAAAGCTAACGAGTAAGAAAGCCTCCACATGACGATGTACAGTATAATGACCCTTCAAGAGCTTTTAGAACTGATAATTCGGCATCCGAACCATTAATGTCGATTTGGTGTAAACAAACTAGTGTAAGGTAGTTTCAATAATTAGCGCCAATCACGACCTGACTTTTTGGGTTTGTATCAGAATTTAAAGAGTTAGACCTATTTTTAATGACGCCTTAGAGAGACTTATTTAGTTCTAGAGCGAGGATTGTTGAATTAATTTATTAGTGGTCTTTATAAATTGTCCATGTGCAAAATAAAGCCTTTGAATAGCCCTTGGTTCTTTAAGATTGCAAGTGGACAAATTGGCCCGACAATCACTTATTATTTAGCTTAATTCCCTAATTCTGTCACTAATAAAAAAAAAGTACAATAGTAATATTGGTATAAAAACCCAATTAGTGAAATAACTCTTCAAATGCTTTTTACATAATGCTATCTCATTTATGTTTGAATGAATGAGTATTTGATACATGTATAATAAAAAAAAATCTTAAAATAATGCAAGCAATGATTATACTTTAAAACATGTGTCAAATACCTATTCGCTAAAACAGAAATGGAACACTATCATAGAATAGCAAATTTTAATCCATTAGATTGGGAAGGAGTAACACAAATTAATATATTTTCATTTAGAGTCTCATTGCGATGAAGAGTTCTCAAAATAATGGAACCACAAGTTTAACTTTTAACCATGTGCCAATCCAAATTAGAGTGTGGTTTGAAACTGGGCTTATTAGTATATCAAGATTAACCAGAACAATACATTTCATTAATATAAATACCTAGGAGAAATAGATACTGTCTATATTTATAAAGCACTTAGGATATAGACAAAACAATTTTCAACATATATTTTTCCATAATAAATGCAGTCAATATTTGAAAGTATAAAAACCCAAAAAACCTAAATTATGAAATAAGTAATATGGAGCATCGAAGATATAGTATTTGAATAATTGAATTGGTTATAGCTGAATTCATGGATCAATAACGTACAGGAACCCAGACAATTACAAAAGTACATATGTCAATTGCTTTATGGCGGGAAAATCTAAAAGGAAGCCACGACAAAACTAAAGATCGGACAAGATCAACTGCTCAATGTCGTTGGAGATTAGGTGTAAAGCAATCGGCACCAATGACGAGCTTCAGTATAGTAAGCTAACAAAATTAGAGGCAAAAGAAAAGAGAAAAGCAGTGTGTGGCAAGTAGCCAATTGGCAGGTAATCTTCTATATTTGCTGACAGATGGAAGGACTCTTGAACAAGTCAAAAGGGGAAATGATTCCTTATCCCTTACATGCTCAACATGTACATGTCATAGAAATAAAAGAAAGGAGAAACTATAATTAGATGTAAACTTTTAAAGCATGATTTTAATTTGTCACAACTTTTAAATTATGCAAATAATTCTAAATCATTGTTAAATCCTGGATATTATGAGGATTAGAGATAATTTGGAACTTATGTACACGTTTTTAAGATTATGGAGAGGTGAACTGATATAATGGAAGTTTTTATTTTCCTTTTCAAATAGAGATGGATTTTATTCAATATAGGTCTGTTAGCATTGTATGTTTTTTTTTTTATCTATATTTGTATTTATTTTATATTGATCATCTTAATCCATACAAATAGAATTATAGACGAAAGGTTGAGGTCTTAAAACCCATTCGGATAAGCCGATATATCTTTTCCAAGGTCAAACTATCCCACCTAGTAAATGAAATAATTTCTTCCAAACAAACCAAACCTACTCAATTAACAAGTGCAAAAGATCCCATGAAAGGATGACATAATTCTATAGATGATAATAAAAATAAAATAAAAAATATATTATATTAAAATTAAAATTAAGTTGCTTATTCAAATAAGTTATTAACGATCTAGTATCCTAATCGCTACAATCTCTTTATATTCACCAATGTTATTGAAGTAACTATATCATAATAGAATTCGATGGATCAAAAATGGTGGAAATGATGGGAAAAAAAAAGAAGGTAATTTTAAAAATTTTTATTTAATAGAAGTCTATAATTATTAAAATAAACAATAATCTATTTGCAATTTTAATCTGTGTATGATTGAGAAAGGGTGTTTAAGAGGAGATGGAGATTTTTTTTTGTAAATATGAAATATATATATCTATATATATATTATATACAGGTTTAATATATATATATATATATTTTTTTTTTTTTTTGTGGTTAGTTTGTTTTTCCTTTTTCCTCTTTTTTTCTTCCAAGTGCATGTATGTGTCCAATTGAGTTAAAGGGACACCTCTGTTATCCCACTTCCATGAGGCTTGAAATTGGGCAAAAGTACAAAAGTTATATATGCAATTGGACGTCATTTATTTTGCACCAATTAGTCCCAGACACATGCACTCAAATGGCACTCAAAGACTTCACAAAAAAGTGGAGCATGTTACACTCATTATGCCCTTCCGTTGTCTCTTTTGTGGAGAAGTGTGCATTATTATATGCATCTCCTTAAAGTACTGATTGAATGATGCAATCTTTATTTGTAAGCTAAGGTTTGATTCACCTTCTTCTTCTCCTTCTTCTTTGAGTTGGAATTGAAAAATGAAGAACATAAGGAGACTGTGTTGTGCATTATGACAGCTAAACAAGTGTTGCTTAGGGTTCTGTTTGCTTCTTTATTTCTTGTTATTCTAGGATCTTTTTTGATAACTTAGGTATCTTTAAAAACATAGGTCCTCATATATATAATAGGAAAGCAAAGAAACATGTTGGAATAACTTTGTCTTCATCTCACTATCAGTGCATTCCTTGGTTGTAATTAAAAAAAATGGAATATTTTATTTTAATTGTTAGTTGAATCCGATTTTTATTATGTGGGTATTAATCAATTTGCATTATATATCTTAGGGATGACGATTTATTAGGGTTCTTTAAGATTTAAATGGTGTATTCGGTGCAACACGGGAAAAAGAAAAAAAATTATTAAAATTAAAAAAAATTACGAAAATACCACTGGGACGAATTTAATCCCAGAAATAGGCAACACGGCCTCGTCTCTTGAAGAACGAGGTCGTTAGTGCCTGACCTCGTCTCTTCAAGAGACGAGGCCAATCAAGAGGCGGCCTCGTCTCTTGAAGAGACGAGGTCTGCGCGGATAAACTGCAGCCGCGCGCCTCTTTCCCCATTTCCCCCAAATTCAAAAACTAACGAACCCTAAATCCCAATTCTCTCAATCGGCCCGACGTTGATTCTCCACGGCTTCTTAGGTTTTTTTTGTGATTGGGCAATCTCAGAGCCCCCAGACGGTGTCTACATTGCAATTTGTGGGTTGGAGGAGCGATACGCGCGATAAATCACGAAATCCGCCGGCGAAATTTGAGGTATTTTTTCGTGATTTTTGATTTTTTTTGTTAATGAATGTTGCTACATTGTTCAATGGTGATAGTATGTGCTGTTAGAATCATTTAATTGTGCAATTAGTAAGTGGAAGGATTTAATCCGGTTGTTGTATGTTATATAGATAGATACATACGTATACATATATGAAATTATTGGGAAAAAAAATAATATTGTGATTAGTTGTTGGATAATTTTTTAGGAAGTGCAGTTGGGAAAATAATTTAAAATAACTTGTAATGTCGGCAACGGGTATTGTTGAGCGATTCCAATACGGTAGAAAATTTTCTAATTATATGGATACATATATATAATATATATTGTAAATTGGGGGAAAAAATTAATATAGTTATTGGTTGTTGGAAAATTATTTTAGGAAATGTAGTTGGGAAAGAAATAAAAAAATAACTTGTAATGTCGTGAAGGGGTGTATTCGGTACTGTAGTGTTGGTTTATCATGGAAATGTGCGGTGAAAAAAGATAATGTTTGTAGGAAATCAGAGTTTCTTAGGAAAAAAAAATAGAACTTTGGAAATGTTGCATTTGGAATTTGATTGAATATTATGAGGAATGAAACTCATAAGTGTGATTTTGCGAATTTGATGCATTGAAGCTAATTTTGATGAGATGGCAGGATTGTTGAGGAAATGGATAAGGCAAAGTTCATACTGTATGCTCATGGTAATATTGTACAAGAGGATGATGGTTTTTGTTATGATAAGCGGCCGGTTGCTATGGTCAGTATCAGTAGGAATTCAACATATGAGCAGATAGTGGAGATTATTTGCAATAGATTAAAGGTAAATAGGTGTACACATCGGGTGGAGCTATATCATAGGGTAGCTATTGGAGATAGGACGCTACGTTATGATATTATTCCAGTGACCGATGATGATGCGGCGCATGAGATGTTGGTGTACACAGAGGGATCAGTGGCTGTTTATGTGCAGATATTTGAAAATGAATTGTCACAGGTACCCGCAGGGGATAGGGGCATTGATAGAAATATTGGAAGCCAGGGGCTGGTAGACTCAAACTCAACCCCAGCTCAGACAATAGGCAGTGCACAACTGGAAATAGGTAACTTTGAATTTTGTGGCGGTACTTCGATAGGTGGTGATGATATGGAGGCTGTGCAAGACTCATCAGTAAGTGAATCCAGTGACGACTATGATGATGATGAAAACGATAATGTGGAAGTTTTTCCACAACAATATGCTTTGCCTGATGTGCAAAGAAGGGAAAATAGCTGGGACCGTTTCATTGCTCCTACTGATGTTGATGCAATAGGGAGCTCAGTGGCAGTTCCGTTTTTCAATGCTGAAGTTGGTAGTACTTATGCAGCATACGATGATGAGCAGGAAATGAGTGCTGGGAATTGGAGCTTCAGTGATGAATTTAAGGTTGGGATGCGGTTTGAAACCAAAGATCATCTCATCCGGGCTGTTAAAATGTGGCACGTAAAGAACCACTATAACTTCAAGGTGGTGGATTCGGATCCAAGGTCATGGGCTGTGAAATGTACCGATATCCACAACAGAGGTTGTAAGTGGAGACTGAGAGGCAGTTATAAGAAACACGGTGGCTGGTTTCATATCACTAAATTTGATGGGCCTCATACCTGCTTGGATGAAATCACTGGACAGGATCACTCTCAGTTGGACTCCACCAGCTTGTCTAGGGCCATAATATTGGAGATCCGCAATTCTCCAGATGTGAGGGCGAAGGATCTCCAAACGAATATATTAAAGGAGTTCGGATATAACGTTCACATAAAGAGAATTCGTGAGGCAAAGAGAAAGGCAATTGAGCAGGTGTACGGTAGTTGGGAGTCGTCTTACGTAGAGCTCCCGCATCTACTAATGCAATTACTGAGGCAAATCCAGGAACGAAGGTCGATTGGCAAACTCAAGATTCAAATGCAGCCGGCCACGTGTTCTTGGATAAGCTTTTTTGGGCATTCGGTCCTTGTATCGAGGCGTTCCAGTATTGCAGGTATGTATTGTAATAATGCTTTAGTTTTGTTACACCTGATTGATATTCACTGACTATGTTATATACTTTTAATCATTGCAGACCTGTGATCACAGTTGATGGTACCTTCCTGTATGGCAAGTACAAGCACAAATTGCTTATTGCAGTGGCAGTAGATGGGCAAATCATATAGTCCCATTGGCCTACGGGCTAGTGGATGAGGAGAAGGCGGAAACCTGGGGTTGGTTCCTTGCAAAAGTGTTGGAACACGTCATCAAAGACCGATCCAACATTTGCTTGATATCGGACCGCCATGCGGGTATCAAGAGTGCGGTGGAAGGTGACAATGCGGTGTGGCCTACAGGGTGGCCTTGGCGCTGGTGTATCCGGCATGTTGCAAGCAATTTCAATTCGAAGGCCAAAAGCAAGGAATGTAAGGAAATAATAAAAAGAGCGGCCTATCAAGCGCAGAGTCGAAAATTTCATGGATACTTCAATGCAGCACTTCAAAGCAATCCTTGGACGGGACGATATTTTCGTGAGCTACCTCCATGCATGTGGACCTTATCTTACGATGAAGGTGTCAGATATGGCCTAGGTACAACAAACATGGCTGAGAGTTACAATTCGGTTATAAAAGATGCCCGGTGCTTACCAGTATCGGCATTGGTAAAAAAAACCTTCTACAATTGTAACTCTATATTTAATAAGCACAGGCGTGAAGCCAGCGATGCCATGAGTATAGGTAAGTTGCTCACAGACTATGCTGCACATAAGTTTGAGCGATGGAATAGCATTTCCAGCTCGCATAGAGTGACATGTTTCGACTATCAAGAACGCATATATGAGGTTATAACTGCACCACGTCCTACAATGTATGGTCAGAAGGGGGATCATATTCAAAAGGTAGAGTTAAGAGCATGTAGATGTACGTGTAACAAGTGGCAGACATACAGAATTCCATGCTCACATGCAATGGCGGTAATGGGTACAATGCACATGGATTGTCTTGCCTACGTCGGACAGTGGTACAGGTGGGACCACCAGCTAAAAGTGTATGGTCGCTCCTTCATTCCTGCAGCTGATAAGGCAAATTGGATTCGTTTGGACTTACCGAAGTGGCACCCTATACCGGGACTTATTAGGAAAAGGGGACGGCCTCGGGAGAAACGATTCCAGAATGAGATGGATATTCGAGAGGGCCCTCGTGGTTACGCATGCGATTGTTGTGGGCAGCAAGGCCACAACAGAAGGAGTTGTCCAAACGGGGGATCGATGGGTAGTGTACCAACGGGGCGGTCGAGTCGTAGTGGTAATTCTTTATTTCCATATGTTCTATACACTGTATTATTGAGTCATGACTGACGTTATGTTTGTTGTGCTTGTTTATAATCCATATTTGTTGTCAATAACAATATCTCCTCATCGTTTCTTCGCAGATGGATCCCGGACCGCTCGATAGTTCATTACTGACGCAGCAGCCTGTACATAGGTCCACTCTAGCGTGGGATGGGCAGGTCAGTTCATTTATCTATTTTATTGATTCCAGTTTTGTTTGATGCGGTGTTTATGATTTTTGATAAATATGTTCACTTTGTTGTAGGAGCATGAGGTACTACATTGTAGGCGCAGAGAGGCCAGGCTCAGGCGACCTGCTGGTATACCTACAGACGTGGACGAGCGCATGGTGCCATTCCTGTCGCAGGCAGGGTTCATAGGGGCGGCTCAGATGCCCTTCATTCAGCTGGATTGGCATCTGATTACTGCATTGGTCGAGCGATGGCGCCCAGAGACGCACACGTTCCACATGACCACGGGAGAGTGGACTGTGACACTACAGGACGTTGCTATCCTGACGGGCCTCCCTGTGGATGGATTGGCCGTTACTGGCACGGCTCGCATGGATTGGCCAGATTTGTGCGAGGATCTATTAGGAGTTCGGCCAGTCCCCGGCGTCGACATGGATGGAGGTCGGCTGAAGATGTCGTGGTTAGATAGCCACTTCACCGACCTACCTGAGTTTGCTGATGACGTGATGATCCGACGTCATGCTAGGGCATACATTCTGTTGCTGCTTGGGGGATTTATTGTCGCAGACAAATCCTCCAACTACGTTCATCTTATGTACCTCCAGCTGCTCCGAGATTTCGAGCGAGCAGGGCAGCACGCATGGGGAGCTGCCTGTTTGGCTTGGCTGTACAGGCAGCTATGCCTGGCTTCCGACGTCGACACGGGGGACATGGCAGGACCACTAGTTGTCCTGCAGATATGGGCATGGGAGCACTTCCCCCACATTGCCCCGGTACGGCGACTGCTCACCTCTGTTACCGCAGGCCGCCCACTCATCAGTCATTGGGGTGCGACTTTCGACGTCACCCGTGTGTCGACCCACCTATTGATTGAGTACCGCGCCTCCTTTGATCGACAGATGCCACATCAGGTATGCGATAGATCAATTTTGATTTCCATTGCCTTCTACTCTTAAATTGCTATTGTACGGTCATTTTCTTATGCAGTACATCACTTTTGCTACTTCATCAGGTGGTGTGGGACCCATACAGCTCCATCCTGCCCGCCCTGCCACCGTACTGCCTGGTAGGCAACGACGTATGGCGTGCCCGGTGCCATTGGTATGCTTCTACCTTGTCGAGCACTACTATCCGGACAGAGTGCTCAGACAGTTTGGTGGTTTCCAGGAGATACCAGCCCCCCCTGCTGATATGAGACCCCTCCATGAGATTGACATGAGGGGACGTTCCGAGTGGAACTGGCAGTCCGAGCACGCTAGATGGATTGCTGAGTGGGATGCTCGGCGTGATTGCATTGTACAGATGCCAGATTTGCCGGCTGGGACATCTGACGATTACTTCCAGTGGTATTATGCCATCACCCGACGCTGGATCGGTCGCACGGGAGCTATCATGCGATACATGGTACGGTCGCTGTCTCTGTAAGCTTTATATATACTTGTACTGACTTATAAGCTATTCACTGATATAAATATTTGCTATTACTCGCAGGCTGATTTCATTTCTAGCGTCCCTGACATGCCCCCAGAGCTCACTGCATCCACTGCACGAGATGTCTGTCGTGTAGTGGATGAGTTTATGGGGCTGAACTTCAATGATCCAGTACCACCAGCTCCACCAGCAGCAGCAGGACAGGGTGACCCACAGCCTCATACCTTACAGAGACGACATCCATCTAGAGAGAGGCGTGGGCGGGGACGGGGACGGGGTCGGGGCCGAGCTCGGGCTCCAGGTATACAGATCAGAGATGAGCCTGAGCCGTCCGACCTACCTCCATTCGATGACTCTGGTCCTTCCCAGGTCATTCATGACGGGGCTGGCCCATCTTCCACTTCTTACGATATGGGGGACACCCCCATGCCAGACCCGTCATCCAGTGACTTCCACACTCCCCTGGCTCCACAGAAGAGGCGACCATCGCCATCTCATGATATGGGGGAGGGCCTTACACAGGTCGAGCCAGACCCTGTCCCATTCCACCAGTACAGTGCTGCTACGGGAGAGGAGCCCGCTCCAGTTACAGAGACTCGCCCATATTCCCCGCATCCTCATCATCAGCGTACCCCATTCCCGAGGACATACGTGAGGCGGGGTAGAGGCCGAGGAAGAGGGAGCAGGGCCACACATCAGCAGGAGGAGTAGTGGACGACAGATAGATTTTTCTTTATTTTCATTTTGTATGTAGCTTTTCTTATTTCATTGTATTATTCTTGTATGTATAGATCGTACTCATTTTCTCCTATTCATTCTATTAGAACAATCACTGTACATTTCATTCTATTTCATTTCCTACTATGTATTATGACTCTACGAATACTCATATTTTCATTGCACTGTCTATGATTGGGATTGGGAATGTGAGTTTCGATTGGGCTTCGAAACACTGTAGTTTGTTAGTTTTTTTGGCCATGTTGGAGGACGGTTAATGGCTTTTATCGCTGTTTATATTTGTATTTGACAGGTTTTTACAGGTTTTTTGTAAATTTTTGCTTTTTCATGAAAGAAAATAGGATGGTGGGGATTTTGGCCTGGCCTCGTCTCTTGAAGAGACGAGGTCTCTCCTTGGCCTAACCTCGTCTCTTGAAGAGACGAGGCTCTCTTGGCCTACCTCGTCTCTTGAAGAGACGAGGCCATCTCTTGCTGGACCTCGTCTCTTGAAGAGACGAGGTCGTTGCCTGACCTCGTCTCTTCAAGAGACGAGGCCGCCTCTTTGATTGGCCTCGTCTCTTCAAGAGACGAGATCAGGCACTAACGACCTCGTCTTTTCAAGAGACGAGGCCGTGTTGCCTATTTTTGGGATTAAATTCGTCCCAGTGGCATTTTTGTAATTTTTTTAATTTTAATAATATTTTTTTCTTTTCCCGGTGCAACACTTGGCAAGTTTTTTATACTCGTATTTCTTTTTTTTTTTTTATTTAGAAATATTTTCAGAATAATTTTTTTTTTTTGGTACATGTATATATTATGGATATTAAGTGCTCCTAACTAGTGGCCACAATGGTCGCCTCCTACTTTTCACAGAGAGTCCGTATCGGATTCGGATATGCCAATTCAGACGTATAGTACATACATGACACGGTCAAATTGCAAAGTTTGGACCCATTTATTGACTTTCCCTTATTCAAACTATTATATTAAGTAAAAGTGTATCTATAAACCTAAAGAAAGACAAATTGGTGGGTAAAATATATATCTCACACGGGAGTAGTTGGAGTCATAAATCATAAATAAGATTGTTTTTATTCGTGGAAAGACTTTTATTCTTTTAGATATTTTTCAAATTTTGTTATAATTATGTTTGATACTATCTATTGTGCGTATTAGTGCCTTTAACTAGGAAAACTTCTACTATCTCATCATCGGACCATACCATGAGTATTATAAAATTAAATTAATTATAAAAGAAATTAAGGTAAAAAAAATTAAAGGATTCCATTAAGATTGGAAAAGATTTTGATCGTTTATGGATGTGACATGATCGGTTTTAACGTAACCGCTATAAGACTATAGAATTTTCTTTTAACCATGATGTTGGAAAGTAGGAAAATTCTATGATCATACTATTAATTTTGATAGGACCGATCCCATAACTATCTAACCGCTCACACTATACCAAACCGTGATCAAATCATCAAAATGTTTAATATTACATTTACTATATTTATTTTAACGGTTATATTAATAACTATATGGTCTTGTAGATGGATGATCTTAGAGGTGGGCATCGGGTTGAATCGGCCTCGAACTAGCCTGGAACCACCTGGCCACAATTTAGGGAGAGGTTGAACTATAATCGACCCGCGGACATGAAGGGCCGGGCCGGGTTGGGCCAATTCAAATCGGCGGCTCAGGGCCTGTTCTTGGCCCTTTGATCCATAAATGATTTTTTAAAAAAAATTCGTAAATTTTTTATCTAAATTGAAAAGAAAAATACAAAATTAGATCATCATATAATAGACATATAGAAAATTTTAAATTACAAAGTTATGCAAAACAAACAAAACTTATTAAAAAAACATACTTGAATAAGAAAGTTATTCTAGAGTTCACTCACCTAAGCTAAAAAACCATACTTGAACAAATAAAGGGAAAAAAAAAAAGATAATTTCATAATAAATACTATATATTCACATTAAAATGAGTTTAAATATTTATTTTCTTATTTATTTTCTTGTATTTTTTATTTTTTATTTTTTATTAATATTTTGACTTGTTCTACTCGCTGGGCCGACGGGTCGAGGTTTTGAACCAGCTTTGACCCACCGAGTCGATGGGTTGGCTGACGGTTCATGGCCCGTAGACTAGGCCGGGCCATAGGCCATGACCCGTACGGCTGGGCCGGGCCACAGACCATAACCCGTATGATGACTGTTCAGGCTGGGTCGATGGTTCGACTCCGCCCATGCCTATCTCTAGATGGTCTCGTTGACTGGAAAGTAAAAAGCTAATAACAATAATGGTTAGTAGTGGCAATTAATATTAGTAGTAGATAGTAACCATTAAGATTAAGGGAAAACAAAGAAACAATTTCATTTTTAATTATGAAAAACATTTTTTCCACTTCGATTGACATTTTTTATTATATCATCATCGTCAGCCATTGACCACGACCTTTTATGACGGTAATACGAAGTCATAGGATGATATGGTAATATACGATTTCTCAATTTTAACTTATAGGTTAATATTAAAAATGACACTTGAATTTTGATAAAATATATAATTAGATATCTAAACTTTGAAAATAATCAATTTAGTATCATAATTTTAAAATTGATCAATTTGATATCTAAAAACTTTGAAATAGATCAAATTAGTACTAGAAAAACTTAATAGAGGTACTGTTGGCGTGCACGAAAAGTTTTTTCAAATACTGAATTGATTAATTTCAAAGTCATATACCAAATTGATTAATTTAAAAGTTTTGCTACCTAATTACAAATTTTATTAAAGTTAAAATACCATTTGTGATATTAATCCTAATTTATAAGTAGCAAACGTGGCATTCATGCTAGAGTTTAAAAATATTATATAATTAAATAAATATATTAAATATGAGATTGTTTTATAAGTAAATTTTGGAGATAATGTTTTGAGTTCAAAGAAAGTGATAGTTGAGAAAAATTGGTAATTACACCAGTGTCTTGATGATTGGGGCTACAAACGTGTTGGGCTGGCTTAGGTTAAGTTTTCGAAGACTTGGGCTCGGCTTGTTTACCAAATTAATGAGGTCAAGCCGAGCTAAGTTTTTAATGAGTTTGAAAGGAATAAGCTCGAGCTTGACTTGTTCGATTCATTTAGCTTAATGAGCCTAAACGAGCTTGAGCTCATTTCCATAAATAATTATATATAATATGATATTAATATAAAAAAATAATATTGTAAAAAAAAAGTTCACAAGCTTGTTCGCAAAACCTGCTCATGAGCTTGACTTGCGAGTTAGTTGGTAAGCTTGAAGAAAACCTTACTTGTTTAATTAAATAAGCTTTAGTTCAAGCTCAAACTCGACTCATTTATTATACAAGTTCAAGCCGAGTAATGAGTTAAGCTTGAGTAGCTCACAAGTGTATATATATGTGTGTGTTGTATGTGTATAATAGGTATATTAAGAAATACGAAACAAACGCAACTAAGATTTTCAAAGGGCAAGTGTATTTATCATCTTTAATTTTACGGATAAATATAAAAAAATTTAAAATATTGTCCATGAGGCAAACACACCCAAAAGGCTGAAATTGAGTTAATTATGATTATTTATATCTCTAACATAAAATTTACACTTATTATTACCTTTAATTATTTGATATATGATTGTTAAAATCACAAGCTAATTCATATGATTTGTAAGTTTGCGATTCCTTGAGATTTTTATAATTGAAATGGGTACAAAATTATCCAGGTGTAAATTTGTGGTAGAATTGTAAGTGAAAATATTAAAATATTTGGTAAGGACACGAGTTTATGATCAATTTCATCTAATTTTTTTTTTCTTTTTGGTAAAAATGGCTATTGAAATCAAAGAAAACAAGCAGATTCGACAATTTTACATAAGCTTACCACGAGGGGAAAAACATTGTAGTTGCTTCTTTAACTTAAAAAAAAAAAAAAATATATATATATATATAAAGACAACCAAAAAATAAAAAAAATTAATTAAGAGATTACAGCATAGGGATTTTAATTTTATTCATAGTAACATCAGCCCATCTCCTCTTTCTCTCGCCCATTTATTTTGTTTTATTATAATTATTTATATATAATAATTTATATGGACATTATTACATATCATTTAGTTTTATGCACTCTCGTGATGATTTATACTTATTTATACCATAACTTATTGAAACTAAAATTTACTTTCGATTTCTATGTTTCCATCGTATTTTAGAATTTCCTTTTACGACCTTTAATCATAAACATATTTATAGTTTTTTTTAAGTTATTTTATATAAAATAC
The DNA here is from genome assembly GCA_024138025.1 of Combretum micranthum. Taxonomy (NCBI): domain Eukaryota; kingdom Viridiplantae; phylum Streptophyta; class Magnoliopsida; order Myrtales; family Combretaceae; genus Combretum; species Combretum micranthum. Next base: position 909,985 of record JAMXBD010000432.1, on the reverse strand, counting down.
ACAAACTTATATTTTTACATTTTAATCCTATAAAATCTATCACAATTTTAGGTACTCTATGAAATCTAACCACATAAACGGGTCAAACTACTTATACGGTGCACGAACTTGATTTAATCTTTACTCGAGTTCAACTAGTAATAATAAGTCAAGCTCAAATTTAGAGATACTTAAGTATTTTATTAAGTCTACTTCAGACTTCATAATTTTTAAGTTGAGTAACTGATGAGCTAAATGTATGTTAATTGAGCTCGGTTTGATTGAATTTATATAGTTGAACTTAATTTTTTAAATATTATGCCACCTTGATTTTGATTTTTAAAATATTAAACTGAATAAAATTTAAATTAACTTAAATTTGATATTCCAAGTTAAATTAATTCTGTACTCTTCATCTATTGGTCCAGTGGGTTTTTTTTTTTTTTTTTGGACCATCTAATCTAATTGCATCAATGCAAAATTGACTGGAGTAGTTTCGGTTTTTTAATTTACATCTCTCGAGTCGTCAGTTGACTGAAATATTGTTTTAGGTAGGAGCCGTGAGACATGAAGGACAGGCACTCTGAAAAAACAAAGGCTTAATCGAAGGCATGGAAATTGGTGACAGGCAAATTAGGCAGTTTCTGTCCACCTGCCCTCGACTTTTGCAATATCAAGGGTCGGATTTCCGATTTCCAAGGTATGAAATTTCGCAGTCAAACCATCCTGTTTTTTTCTTTTTTCCCTATTCAAAATTTATCATCTTTTGTTCTTATTTTTATTTAGAAGCACCACCCTAGTACAAATAGAATGAGAAAATATTTTAAAAATTTGAGGCTAAAAAAAAAAAAAAAACAATACTTCGATAGGAGTGAAAATGGAAGGACATCGGGAATAATAATGGAAAAGAAAATTAAGAAGATTCTTTATTTTTAGCCTTTTTAAAGTATAAAAAAATATTTAAAAATCCATAATGGTTTTTCTTTTTATCAAAAGGATGCATCGATTGTTTTGTGGATTTTTTCTCCAAATCTTTTTTTTTTGTAATATATGGATGAAGTGATTTTTTTGTTGGGTTTAAGGAAAGATATTTTTCTTCAAATTCATTTGCTCCCTTCTCTCAAACTTTTCCATATAAAGGAAAATTAAAAATTTCCATGCAAAATTCTTTTTTTTTTAATTATTATTATTTTTCTGTTTTTCGCTCTTTTCAAACATAGTTCAAAAATGAAATTTATGTCGTAAAAGCCCTAATTTGTAATCCAGAACTCAATTTTGGCAGCATTGTTGAGTTACAATATTTTTACTTTCTAAAATTAAATCTTTTATGTTTGAAGTCTTTTTATCAAAACATAACATGCTATGGAACGAACTCACCTTAATAACTTCACCCACTATTACTTTATAATAGATAATGGGAATTAAAACAGGGAACTTCAATTCTTCTGGGAAATGATTACAAATACTTTGGTTCAATTTGTAAAAAGTCAAACGGACAGTTGGCCTTTTATTGAGACACATTTGTTAATTAACATTTAGCAATCAATTCATGGAGTTGAAATTGGTATATAAACTTAGTATGGGTTTATTATTAATAAAAATAGATCATTCAGGATATTTAGATAGAAAATTACAAGTAGATTTTAAAAAGTATGGGTTAATGAAGCAAATTGTACCTAAACATTATTAAAATATGTAATTAGATACTGAAACTTTAAAATTGATCAATTTAATATCTGAAAGAATTTTTTGTGTACACCAATAATACTTCCGTCAAAATAGCTAGCAAAGTCGTCCAACGCAGTGTTTTTAACCAATGTGATAGAGATACAGTTAACATACATGAAAAGGTGTTTTAGGTGCTGAGTTAATTAATTTCAAAATTCATATACTAAATTGGTCAATATCAAAGTTCAGACAATTAATTGTATATTCTATCAAAGTTTAGGTGCGATGCACGATACTTACCAAAAAAGTAATATGCTAAATATAATTATTATATAGTTTTACAATGATGAATTTGTAAGATATTAGAATTTGACTTTGGTGCAAATATATACTTGAACTTTTATATATTGTAATTAATCCCCTTAAATATTGATTTTGATATAGATATCCTTTGAAATATTATATTGAAATAACCTAAACAATGTAGGTAGGAAAGTAAATTTTGATTTGAAAATAAGGGTTGTATAGTTCTAGCATATAAGTTCAACACATACATTGAAAACAACACATGTATTCCAAGAGACATATCTTTTCACTTTCTTATCGTTTCTAATAAGATAGACACATAGGTAATGATATCTTGATGTGTTGGTGTTAGTATTGACATCTTATAAAGAAAGTGATGAATTCTTGGAGATATTTCTTCAGAATATCAAGGAGTAAATAATTGGGACTCCAGAAGGAAGAAAGATAAAAATGTATAAGAATGTAATTTTGGTTATATATATAAATTTGATATCATAATTGTTGGGTTTGATAGAAAAAACTATATATACATGTTAAAATAAGGAATATAAGTATGGAAGGGTTAAATATGTTTTTTGGTTTGATAACAAAGGAAAACTTATGCAACTAGCAATTCTTGGAGTATACGAGCTGTACAAAGGCGTGTTCACTCTTGGAAGTCATATATTAATGAGTGGAGTAATTCTGGAAGTGCATGACCACTTGCATAAGCTTATGCATAGGTCATGTAAATATTTTATAAGTCACATGATTACTTGCATCAGCTTACGTATAGGTTGTGGTTAGCTTCCGTAACCTACACCACTTTTCACCATGGCCATGCACTTTGGTTGTTTGCCCTGCACCACCTTCCATTACGGTGGCACACCAGTCAATGCACTTGATAAATTCTTCAAATTCACCTTTTTATTTCTAAAAAACAATGGAAACTCATTTAACTCCTTCCTTTATGATTAAAGCTTATTATAAGATCTTAAAACTTAGATACTAATTGGGGAAAAAGCAAAACTATAGAGGCATAGATCATTTGTGAGTTGGAGGTATAAAAGATTATGAATATCTTCATAATTACATAATTCCAGTCAGAGGACTATGGTGTCAGGGACGATTTAACTTTCTAGGTATGCATATTACTTTGTTTGATGCTTGTGCTTATTAGGATGGAATACTAATTTGGCTAATGAAATATCTAGCTACAAATTTGTGTTTTGCAAGTGCTTAGTTATGGTTGGTAAATTGAGAGTATCGATGATGTTAATGTGGTACCTTGATGGTCCTTGTGCGACATTGTCCTTGTGTGGAGTCATGCCTAGAAATGATTATGAGTAGATTTAGGTTTTTAGACTGATGTACTCATGAGTGTTGAGAAGTACTCAACATCGTATATGTATATATTATATGCAAAATGTGATCATGAAATTGACTTATCCTCGTGTTGTTTAAAGGACACAAATGAAGAGATAATAATTGACTAATTATTACTTTAGTTATGTGACCACATGCGATTATACTGGTGCTTGCTCATACATTTGTGCTTGTAGTAGTATCATATTGGTCTCCGGTTCACTCTTTTATTCTTTTTTTAGGTTCAAGTGAAAGTCATGTTGCAGATGATTTTTGTAGTTACAACTTAGTAGTGGACTACATGAATGATGCCTAGTATAGATGATTATCCAAACAGTGAATAAATTAGTTTGTTAAACCTTGGAGAAAAAGACTCCTTGGGTTTACATTATTATACTATAAGTAGTTGTGCACCAAGTTGCTAATTTAGGGCATAGATCCAATTTCTTTATGTGTGTATGACATGTAGTATGCTTGATAGACTTTCTTGTGAGATGTCTCCAGTTATACTAGATTTGTGTCTTCAGGAGGTACTATAAGTAATTAAACAATTACATGTTCAACAACCCTTGTTCAATAATATATGAAAAAAAATGTTGATACATGTAGGAATATGGTTTGTCTTAATTATTTATCAATACTTTCTGCAATATCTGTATAACCATTAATAATAATTAAATCGCTTTTTGAGGAGAATATAATTAATTACCATCGATTTAAAAGGAGTAAAATTTAAATTTACTAGTTATGACAGAAAAGAAAAGGTAAAAATAAAAGCAAGAGATTGAAACAAAATGAGTGCAACATTACCCCTACCTCACGAGTCGTGGCCCCGTTTAAGATTGAGCCGAGTCCGTTAGCTAAGATTCCCCATGTGCCACGGTGCCATTTTTGAAAGTGTGAACTACTTTATATCCATAATCTCAGCAGAAATGGATGTTCTCAAGTATGAATGAGGCATGGTGTGAATTAGATTGAGGGAAGTCAGATTTCGAGGAATTTTTTATATAAATTAAATATATTACGCATCATCTCATTTTTAATTACATTTTAACAATTCTTCCTCCACCCCCATATGCAGAGCTTCTATATTTTAAACCTTTTTCATTAGGTATAAATGACTAAAACCTATAACCATATTATAAATACTTCTTTATGTTCACCTCAGGCCAATTCCTATCTTAAATTAATACCCCTAACATTATAGCCTGATGACCTAATGGCAAATGTAGCATGCAAAGAATTTGTTTGGATCGAGAAAACGATTGTGTCGTAATAATTGTTATGCCAAGATCCCGACATTCTCAGGTGGTAGATCTCCATAGCATCGGACAAGATTCGTAAAAGTGAAACAATGAAAGCAAACTAGGTAAAATTTATCATCTCATAGGTAGTAGATTATATTAGAGGGGAATAATAAAGGGCAATGTTGGTAGGTTTAGGTTAATGTAGAAGCCTAGCTATCTTTTGTGTATGAATCGGTGAAGCCGATATGCCGACAACTTTGTTCCCTTGCAAATGAAACGGGCTCTACCTACTTTCCTAGATAATAATGTTTTGTTCGGCTTCCCTCTAATGGTATTGTCATTTCAAACTGCCTATGAATTCATATTTAATATGAACACATAAAGATTCAAAATATGCTAAAATTGCAATAAACATAATAGAGCCAAATAGTTAAAACTTCTTTCTTGAACAATACCATACATGGATCATCGAGTTGTTGTGATAATAGCATGGATATACTCCACTTATTATAAGTAGCCACGCACATGCAACAAACATATTATTAAAACTAGATAGTTAATTAATCCATTTAAGTTTCTCTCCTAAATAAACACAAGCAACAAGTAAGGTACACATATACTTGAAATTTATTATATTATGAAGATTAGTATCCACCACTTGAATAGCATAAAAGTAAGTTGCTTAGAGTTTTCTATACATCTAAGTTAACTCTTGCTACATTTCTACGGTACTCATCATTTTCGTAAGATCTCAAAGTATACTTTAGTCCTAAAGGAAAGAATTAAATGGATCCTGGTCATTTTCTTGCAAAAAAAATAAAAAAGATTTTTAGGATATTATAATGTGCATAAACTAATGCACAAGTGGGTATAGGGTTGGATATCACTTAAGTAAAGAAATTACATCATAAAAAGGTCGGCGGGGAGGTACATAGGCATAACATGAGGAGCAAAAGGGAGATATATGACCTTGTGTTTTTTCCCAAACACAATTTCTACGTTATCGAGAGGAATGCGGCTAGGAACAGGAGGTTGTTTATATGTCGTATTCTTTCCAAGTTCCCTTTTTTATGTTGAAAACACAGTGAGAAACAGGCTTGATACATGGACTCATGTATTGGTCATGTGTTTCTACAAAACACCATTTTTATCACATAGAGGTATACAACCTAGTACATGGGGCCGTATATTGGTGTGTACTAGTAAAAAACGTCCTTTTTTGCCAATTCTCTATCATTTTCATTCCAAAACTTGTTTCGATTCCTTTTAATGCCATCCATAAACTAACTACTTTAAGAATTGAATTAACAAATGTAGATTTGACAAAAGGTACCACAACAAACATTGAATTACAAGTTAAACCATGCTACCTTCTTACAAATTCTTTGTAATTTCTTACTTCTATAGTTTATCTCTATAATTCTCTTCCAAAAATGGAGTTCTTCCTATAAAAGATGATCATCAACTCTAAGACTCCAAGAATTCATTATCTAATCATTTTACCTTATTGAAAATTGTGGGAAAGGTAGGAGAAATTTACTTACTACATGAACTGCTTTAGGACCTTTAAGAATGGTAAGAGTCAAATAGAGTTGTAGAAAAAAATTCTACATAAGTTTAAGGCAAAAGGGAGGATCTTCCATGCATATGGGAAAAGAAGGATAGAAGAAGACAGTTGTGTCGAAGTTAAATTTTTTACCCATCAACATATCTTTTGAAAAGATAAGAGGGTTGAACATATATGCCCCTCTTCAAAATATAAATCTTTATGTTCCCCTTCTTTTAATTTATTTTTATTTTATATCAATTTAAATTTTTTAGATATATTGTTATCCATAGTAAAATCTTGATATTTATTCTACTTTTTCTTTTTAATTTTATAGATAATAGCATTTGGTAGATACAAATGGAAACATTGTGTGGAAATATACACACACTATCCTCATTACATATATCAAATATTGATAAGATATTAAGTAGTTTCATTAACTCTATATGGTCAAATTAAGCAAGACAATTTTTTTTTTTTAGAACAATAATTAAGCACTCAATTTCAAAAATTAGGCATTATTAAGTTGGTCCAATATATAATTAGAAGATCACACTAAAATGATGTGAAAATATCTACATTCTTTTTTTTTTTTCATAATATAACATAAGCAATTAACTCTTTTTTTTTTTTGAATTTTTCATGACTAAACTCTCATTATTTTATGTCCTACCTTGAAACAAGGTCTAGGCGTGTCGTTTTATATATAATACACTATGCATTGTATGCGTAGGCTACCTTAAAAAAAACTGTTTATGTTGAACACTTGCCAACCAATTTCAATTTATGAAATCATATAATTAGATTCTAAAAACAACTAGATTTAGTAGTGATAAAATAAAATTTTCACAAAAATATTTCATTTCTACTCTCATGAGTAGATTAACTTTCATAAACAAAACCATAAGCTACTCTCTTAAGTAGTCCAACCTTTACAAAAACAACCTTACAAAAAGGTATCTCAAACATAGAGTACCTATTCATGATGATAATATAAAGCTTTAAAGTTTAAATTACAAAACATGGGCTCCATAATTAGGCCCTTATAGAAAATACAAGATTCTAAAAGAATAAATCCAATTCTTTAACAAATTAAAACAAAATTCAGCATTCTTAACCCACTTCACTCATCAATAAGTTCCTCCAAAGTCATCCTATTCCTAAAACAATCATCATCATCATCATCATTATCATCCAATCAATACCTAAAAAGAAGAAAATAATGAGTCAAAGCCCAGTATAACAGTAATACAATCACACACACACTTATTCAAATGCAATGCAACATCCAACAATTTATATCTTTAATGAATGTGGAACGAATCAACATTGGAGCACTCACACTCTAATAACACGCCACTGGGGAATCTACGGGTTTAGAGTAGTAACAACTGCTCAAGGGGTTGATTTGGGTAGCTTGAATGCATATATCTCTTATATGACCATCTATAAATAATAGCTTCATTTAAGAGTCACTATCGTTACGCATCTTTATCCATATTAGTCCACCGTAATTAAGCAAAGTAACAGAGTCCATATATGATACTACTTAATGCAACTTCTCTCCAATATAAATAACGTTATGCCAATACTATTTCCCCTATTGGTTACCTGCCGAGCCACTTAAGAATTATGGTTTTAAATGATAAAGGTTAGTCTAAGATCTTGTCGAGCCATCTATGATTTATCATATCAACAATAAGGGGTGGCCTAAACTCCTAACTACTGTATTGGCATCACAACGAAAGGTTGTTGCTCATTGGACCAGACTCAATGTCCAAGCATAATCAACAATCATTTATTAGTCGTATTTATATTCTAGTTCATTTAGGATGCCTATCCTAAACAAACAACTAGCAAGTCACTGTGTACCTATCATAACATTCGAAATCCAAACAAAGATAAAGGCTAGGACAAAAGCTATCTCGGAAGATAGATAAGAGGGTTAGCTTAAAGGCAACATCTATTCAAGAAACTAAACTTATATAATAAATTAAATTAATTATCCATTTACATCAAACTCATTTTAAAAACTCATTTGATCAAATACAAAAGTATGAACCTCGCCATTGCTGTGAAAATTGCCACATCAATATACAAATAGTCATCTATTGTCTACTAATTTATCTCTTTTCCTTTTCTTATGAATCATTCACTTAAAAATCATCGCTTATTATTTATGTAAGTAAATAAGTTATTATCTTATAGGAAATACTCATTTTTCTTAACAAATATTCATTTAAATCAATATACCCCTCGTAATATTTGTGGTTTCGCTTAGTATATTAATCTAAACCAATTATAAGTTATTAAGCCTATATTAACTTAGTCAAGTTGAATAGACTTAATAATTCTAGTACATTTTAGCTTACTAAAGTTCATTAAGTCAAATTGAACTTTGATTTATTAACTAAGTCCATTTTATACTTAATATTCATGTTGAATTCTATCTACTTATTAAGTATATTAATATATTACACTTCATATTTCAAAGTATACTTATTATATATAAACTTAACTTATTTCTATATTATACAAGTACTTGAAATAACACTAAGAATACTTGAAAAGGAGGGATGCGGGGGGCGGGAGGGGGTGTGGGTGAATTGAGTATTTACCATAAAATCCCAAATAACTAATTTTTAATTTATCAAATAAAAATAATATAATTTGCAACGGATAGATAACAATATATATTGAGTAGATTAAAGAGATAGGAATAGAGAGAATCAAGCCAATATTTTAAATGAATAGCAATAAATAAGAATAGAGCTCTAGAGTGTGTTTTCTCTCTCTTTATGATTTGCAAAATTATATACAAGAGAACAAAAAAAAATATTTGTTTAATCGTAATAAAAAGCTCGTAAATGATTTTGCCAATTCGTTCTTCTTCTCACTCCTCGCCTTTTTTTGTCTCCAAGGACTTGAGTATATATAGCCTTCAAAATTCAAAAGTTCCTTAGAGACAACATCTATGAGCAGCCAAGCATTTAACGAGATTCAATGGCTCTTTTCTTGCCACATCAATTTTAGTATTTAAGTCGTCGCGCCTTGGTTTGTTGTGCCTCAGCTTTGCCTTCGACAACCTTCTCATATGTACGCTTCTTCGAGCCTCAAATTTGAACTGCCACGCCCTATGTCTTCATTATGCCAAGCCCTTGACATGACCTGTGACTAACAATGTGAGACTTTTATCTTTGTCTAACCTTAAGTTAAAACATGTCGTGCCTCAACCCTTTAGCACATCGAGCCTTCGACGTGACCCGCGATAAGTATGTTCATTTTCTTTAACTTATCGTGCTTGGATCACTTAGCTTGTTTAGGCTTCGACTAATCCCTTGACCTCTTATTTGTCACTTTTGAACTTGTCAAGCTTTTGGTCGCACTTGTTCTTTGACTTGGCTTACCCTTGACAGCTGTTGTTTCTACTAAAACCTGTAGAAAACTTTACAAACACGCACACTATGCATATATATATTTATGACTAATTAAGGGTAGTTTATATCAAATAAATAGTTAATTATGTATTATATTGTCTCATCAAAATCCACATTGAACATACAAGTTCAATAATCTCTCCCTTTTTGATGAGGACAATTATGCATGATTCACTCATCTTCAATCCTGCATACTTCCCTTCAATTAAGTATATAGGTTTTAGAGAGTTTTCTCAAGTTTCAAATAAGAATTTTGCTACATAATTCTTAGGAAAATGAAAGCTACATTTAATATATCATGTTCTCCCCTTATATATATATCAAAATAGACTATATGCATACTGTTAATTATGCATCTTTCACTTCTCCCCCTTTATACTCATAAAAAACAAATATGACAAATTTAATATTTAGTAAGCAAGGAAAGATGCATATACAAGATTTAGCTAAAACACAATTGCCTCGACAATAGAGGGCTTTTGAAAGAGGTCTTCACACATTTGCCTACAGCTATGTAGGACTTCATTGCACTTGCCTACACACTTATAGGACTTCACTATAGGTGCCTCAAATACATGAGGACTTCACCACTTGCCTATGACTGGATAAGATTTCATCATTTGCTTATACATAGATAAGACTTCACCATAGATGCTTACATCAATGTAGGACTCCATCGCATTTTGCCTCAACTCTTGAGGACTTTACCACACTTGCCTACATCTATATAGGACTTTACCAGATTTTGCTATAACTCATGAGGACTTCACCACACTTGCTTACATCCATGAAGGACATCACCAAACATAAAGCTCATAAAAGTGCAAACACAACATCATCATCATAGATGTAGATTATGTAGCAGCCAAAAAAGATCAGATAAAAAAACAGATCATCACAAAGATAGATCACATCGAGCACATATTAGATTTTAAGATATGTGTTATGTTTAGCAGCCTATTTAGCCTAAAAACATATTCTATATTAACTTGATTCAATGATATTTAGCACTCATATTACTTGACCATTACCAATTCTCTTCTTAAAGTGCAAAAGCGATCTTCACTCAAGGATTTTGTAAAAATATAAGCAATTTGATTATTTGTATCAACAAATTCTACCTAATATCGAATATGATCTCTAACGAAATGATATCTAATTTTGATATGCTTAGTCCTTGAGTTTTGGATTGGATTTTTAGTCAAATTTATAGCACTTGTATCATCACAAAAATGAGAACATTCTCAAATTTTAAACCATAATCAAGTAATATTGTTTTATCCATAAAATTTGTGCACAACTACCAGCTGCTATATACTCAACTTCTGTGGTTGAAAGTGCAACTGAGTTTTGTTTCTTTGAGTATTGAGATACTAAAGAATTTCCAAGAAAATGGCATGTGCCGCTTGTGCTTTTCCTATCTACTATGCATCTAGCAAAGTCACAATCAGAGTATACTTTAAGGTTGAAAGAAGTAAATTTTGGATACCACAAGCCAATTTCAATCGTGTCTACAAGATACTTAAAAATGCATTTTATAGCACTTAAGTGTCTTTTTTTGGGCAGGATCGAATTATGCATATGTACATATGTAGAATATGATATCAGGTCTAGAAGCTGTCAAATATAACAAATTGCCTATAATACCTCTATAAAACCTTTTCACATACATTTTTACCATTTTCATTTTTATTAAGCTTTATACTTGTACTCATAGGTGTTTGTTTAAATTTGTAATTATCCATTTTAAACCTTGTCAACAATTCTTTTGCATATTTCTATTGATTGATAAATGTTCCATTTTCATAATGTTTGATTTAAAGAACAAGAAAATAATTAAGTTTTCCCATCATACTCATTTCAAATTCATTCTTGATAGATTCAACAAATTCTTTTACAAGACTCATATTTGTAGCTCTAAATATAATGTCATCTACATAGATTTGCACAATCAATGTATTAGACTTGTGATTTTTAATAAATAAAGTTGTATCAACTTTTTCTCTTGAAAAACCATTGTTTAATAAGAAGCCACTGAGTCTGTTATATCAAGCTCTAGGAGCTTGCTTTAATCCATAAAGGGCTTTGTTTAATCTAAAAACATGATTGGGAAATTCATTATTTTCAAAACCTGGTGGTTGCTCCACATAAACTTCTTCCTTTATAAAACCATTTAAGAAAGTGGTTTTGGCATTTATTTGAAAAAAATGTAAAATTCTCATAAGCAGCAAATGCCAAAAGGATTCTTATAGATTCTAGTCTAGCAACAGGGGCAAATGTCTCATCAAAATCAATTCCTTCTTCTTGATTATAACCTTTAGAAATTAATCTATTTCAATAAAAATTCTATTTTCTTTTAGCTACACCATTTTGTTGTGAAGTTCTAGGAACTGAAAAAATATGTTCAATGCAATAATTAATTTACAAAAATTTTCCATTTCATGATTTTCAAATTCTCTCCCATGATTACTTCGAATTGCAACAATGTTAAGATCTTTTTCATTTTGGACTTTCTTGCAATATCTAAAAAGGACATGATTTGTTTCGTCTTTAGATGTAAGGAAGAAAGTTCATATGTATCTTCTAAAAATATCAAGAATAACCAGTGTATATTTCTTTCCTCCAAAACTTAAAGTTTGAGTGAGACTAAATAAGTCCATATGCAATGGTTCTAATAGCTTAGATGTGGAAACAACATCCTTATACTTGAAAGAAGTGTTAGTTTGCTTTCTTTGTTGACATGCTTGGCAAATTTTGTACATTTTTGAAAATTTATCTATGGTAAACCTTTAACAAGATTTTTTTTAAGGAGTTTTGAAATAATGCCAATGCTAGCATGTCCTAGTTTTCTATGCCAAAACCAATTATTGTCATTTTGAGAATATAGACAAGTTTTATTTGATGATTTAAAATCATCTAAATTGATTTTGTAAATATTTCTTTATCTATGTCTTTTAAAGCATGCTTGGTTATTGTCAATTCTTTTAATATAATACTTTTTGGCAAAAAATGTTACTTTAAAATCATTATCACATAATTTGTAACACTTAATAAATTATATTTTAAATTATCAACAAGCAAAACATTTTTAATAATCAAATCTTAGTTAATGAGTGTTGAGCCTGAATTTTTTGTTTTTGGTTTCATTTCTTTTAATCTGATTTGTATTAAACCCAAACCTTTAATACGAACCATCGACTAAGAATTAAAAGAAATTTAATTTTTGAAAACATTTAGAGTCGCCACCCAATTGGAATCGGGAACAATTTATAAGTTAGGATTAATGGGTTGGTTAATCCTAATTTGGCTACTTGTCTGTGAAAATTTTGATTTACAAACCAAACTTTATGAACCAGAAATTTTGAATTCATAGGCTACCCTATTAAAACCATACGATTACCACTTAAATTTCAAAATTAAAGTTTATCCTTTAAATGCTCAAAAATTTGCTTAAAAAGAAATATTTACAAATTATAATACCCACAAAATATAAAAAAATCATTATTATATTGATATTTACAAATAAATACGAATAAAATCGATATTTACAATTTATCTTCAAAACTTATAATATTTTATAATAAACAATGAATTAATTCAAAATATTTTTTTTTCAATTTTTATATTGCTCCGGGGGTGCCTACGTACTCGCTAACAGAGATTAGACAGAACGTAGTTATTTTATAAAAATTTTAATTTGTTGGTTGATTTTAGGTTTTAGAACTCTTTTCATTCTAAGTTCTTTAATTTTTTTTTAATATTTTATAGGAGTTCTATAAACTATTAGTTTATTTTATTTTATTTTTTGAAAGTAAGATTTTTTTCCTAAGTTAAAAAAGATTATAATATTATATATGTTTTTTTATATACATATATATATGTATAAGTCATTACTAACTTCTTAAAAAAACTAACTTTTCATTTTTGTCTTTTTATTATTTTTCTTTCACTTACATTTTTTATTATATATATTTTTAAAAAAATCTGATGTTATGAAAGTAAATGATAAGTACACATACTCTATTATTATTATTATTTTTATTTTTATTATTATGAGAACATTTCATATACCTTTTTAATTACTTTTTTTAATTTTTTAAACTTTTTTTATTCCAAATAAAAAAAATCTTATTAATTTATTTATTTTTTTTTTTTTTTTTTTAATAGTAATATTAATAATAATAATAAAATATTCTTACCTAGGTCGGGTAGTGCAGTTGGGTTCGAGTAGGGTTTGAACCGGTCGGGTCGGTTTGAAACAGGTGAAGAAGACGATGAAAACTCCTGATAGTTGTTGGTGTTCTGGTGGTGTCGGCGAACGACCAAATAGGGGGCGGCGAGTTATTTGGGAGTGTTGGTTGGTTTCGAAAACCACCCTATGTGGCTGATTCGGGCTTTACGAGCGGCGATCATGGTAGTTTTTGTTACAAGGATGGTGGTTGGTTTCCTCCAAGCGAGTTGAAACCACCAGTAGATGGCTAATCACAAATAGAACCTTACTGGATCAATCAATGGCTTTGAAAATGAATCAAAACTCCAGATTTTTGAAATAAAATTTCGAGCCCAGATTTTTTGTGAATCCTAATTGAACTTGTGATTCTTCAATTTTTTGGTGTTTGGACTGTGTTTGACGTGTTTTGGATTGCTTGTTGATGATGTTAGAACAGTGAATTTGAAGTCCTATTTATGGACTCGAATTCGTAGTAGGTATGGGTATGGTGACCACTGTGGTTAGTGGTTCGCGCACCAAAACGAGCTTCTGGAAGTGATATGGTAATCAGCTACTACTAGAGCTTCTAGATAGGAGATAAGATTATCCAAAGGAAGCCTTATAAAAGCTTGATCGGATCAAATTCGAATTTTTCATTATGCGCAAAAACCACTTTTTCACGAACTTTGGATCCAAAATTGGAAGCTAATTCGTGATTGTTGAAGCTATTTTTTTTTTTATTCAAATTCGTCGTATCCCATGTCTTCTTTCATATCCATCCATCAATTTTATGAAAAAAAAATGCTCGAAAATGGATAAAAAATGGGCTAGAAGTGAGTTGTTTGAGTAGGTAAAAGCTGGCTTAGGGAGGAAGAAGATGCACGTGCCATCCGCGCGGGCGAGTGTACCTCATGCGCCATGCACAAAATTTCTTTTCCTACTCCTCGCGCAATTCGAACCATGGTTTCCAATGTGCATAGATGTGTCCTTTACTATTAGGCCGTTGGCCTGTGCCTCAGTCAAGTTGTGCATTTAAATTGTATTTAAGGTTTTCCAAAAATAGGTTTAATTAAACAACTTAATTAATTAAATCGTTTAATTAAACCCATAATTAATTTATAATGAAAATTAAAATTATATTAAGTTAAAAAATTCTATAATAATTTATGATTTTTTTTTTTTGTTTTGTGGGCTTAATATAATGTTAATTTCTATCATAAATCAAACCTTAAATAGGCAAAAATTAGGTTTCTACAGCTACCCCTCTTTGTGGTAAAGTTTTGAGTAAAACTTTGCCATAAAGACAAAAAGATACCCGATTTTTGCATTTAAATACTTATTTGGCATTTGGAACTTCTGGTCTACTGAGGAAGGCTTGTCATGAGAAAGTGATGGTCTTGCGATCTCGACTTTCAATGAAGTTACTATGTCTATTGACTGCAATATGGTCAATTCCAGCACCAATTTATGCTACTCTCTCAAGGTGATAACTAAGCACGTGATTCACTACATAAGATTGATCTTCCACAGAAATTGGATCTCCATCATTATACCCCGTATGATACATTATTTTTCCTAATGTTTACATGATTGACTCAATTTCAGAGAAGATGTCCTGTTTCTTAGATGTAAAATATCTAACTTCTGTTTTGTTATAGCGAACATCCGAGGAGCACTTGAGTCTTCCTGAGACATGTGAAATGACATAAGAAGGCGGTTTTTCCTAGGTTTCCACTCTATCCTTTACATTTTCTTTTACTTCTTTAATTTTTGAACGGGAGACTCGATGAACTTCGGGTCTTTTCATTTTAAGGGGGACTCGGATGGGCTTCGGGTTTTTTCTTTTTAAGGGGGACTCGGATGGACTTCAGGTTTTTTCTTTCTAAGGGGGACTGGGATGGGCTTCGAGTCTTTTCCTTTTAAAGGGGACTCGGATGGGCTTCGGGTCTTTTCTTTTTAAGGGGGACTTGGATGGGCTTCTAGTATTTTCCTTTTAAGGGGGACTCAGATGGGCTTTGGGTCTTTTCTTTTTAAGGGGGCTCGGATAGGCTTTGGGTATTTTTTTTTTAAGAAGGACTCGGATGGGCTTCGGATCTTTTCTTTTTAAAGGGGACTCGGATGGGTTTTGGGTCTTTTTCTTTTAAAATATTAAAATTCTCTAACCTTGCTGGCCCTTACCTTGATCTTTTTGAAAGATGGACTCCTTATATCAAATTCTGGAATCCCATTAACACTAGTCTCAGCCCGGCGTTGCTTGGCTGACCGCTTAGGCTTGTTTCTTTCTGAATGACATTCCCAAAGAGTCTTGAATGAGCATTTGTCTCACAAAATTGGTCATCCTTATACAGTATAATTTCCCAAACAAAATATAATCCAATAAATAAAATATTGCATATGTTTTTCAGTTTTATGACACGCTCATATCATTCCCTCATTGCTCTGCTCGTGTTTGTTTTGAAGTTTGGAAACTTATCTATGAAGGTCGATTGATTGAGGATTGAACTAACTTTAGAGATTTTCAGAGATATCCACTTTGCTTGTAATTAATGAAAATGAAATCAGACGAACACCCTAAATGGCAAACTTTTTCATTGATTATACATAATACATCTTTGCAACATCTGAATTTACAGGGTCCTTCAAATTTGGACCATCCATTTAAGAAAGTATCTATGCCCCATCAGATAACACCCTTTTGACTACGTAGGGTCCTTCATATCTTGGTGTAAACTTTCCTTTAGGGTCCTGCGCATTGGGCAGTACTTTTCTTAATACCAAATCGCCTTCTTGAAAATTTCACTGCCTGACTTTCTTGTTGAATGCTCTAGCCACTCTTCATCGGTACAACTGTCCGTGACATATTGCTGTTAACCTCTTTTCATCAATGAGGTTCAACTATTCAATTCTCTGTTTTACCTATTCGGCTTCATCGAGCTTAGCTTCTGCTAGAATCCGAAGCAAAGGTATTTCAACTTTTTATTGGTAGGATAACTTCAATTCCATATACTAAGGAGTAAGGTGTCGCCCCAGTTGACATCCTGATGGATGTTCAATAAGCCATTAATACAAGTTGAAGCATTTCATGCCAATCTTTATAAGTGGTGGCCATTTTTCCAATGATCCTCTTGATGTTTTTGTTGGCGGCCTCGACTGCCTCGTTCATTTGTGGATGATACGGAGTGGAATTTCAGTGCTTTGTCTTGAATTGCTAACATAAATCAGTCATCGCTTTATTGTTCAAGTTTGTACCATTATTAGTGATGATACTTTCTGGCGTTTCATATTGTGTGATGATGTCTCTTTTGATAAATCGCACCATAACTCCTTTTATCACATTAACATATGAACTGGCTTCCACCCATTTGGTGAAGTAATTGATTGTGACCAGTATGAAGCGATGACCATTCAAAGCCTTAGGTGAGATTGGCCTAATCATATCAATACCCCACATTGCCAAAGGCCACGGTATTGTCATTGATTGCAACTCTTTTGGAGGAGCGTTTATCCTGTTCGTATACACTTGGCACAGATGGCAGAGTCTTACATGTTTAATACAGTCCGACTCCATGGTCAGCCAAAAATACCCTAATCTCATGATATTTTTAGCTAACATATAGCCATTCATGTGAGGCCCACATACTCCTTCATGAACTTCTTCCATAAGTCGCTTGGCTTCTTTCTCATCTACACATCTTAGCAAAGTTGTGTCAAAAGACCTTTTTATACAATGTGGTTCTTCTTAGCAGGAAATGATTTGCTATTCGTCCTAATGACTTTTTATCTCTCTTAGTGGCATCCTTAGGATAATTGCCCGTTTGGAGGAAAGTTTGGATGTCATGGAACCACGGTTCAGCCGATTCTATAGTAGCGCAGAACGCAGGTTCGTCTTTTACTCGGACCTGCAAGGCCGTATTTTTGCCCCTTTAGTAAACCAGATCATAGACGCAAGGGTAGCCAAAGCATCAATGAACTGATTCTAGTATCGAGGCACATGAGTGAAGGGCACTTCCTTGAACTTTTTCTGCCAATTCTACCAAATAATGATGATATAGAATCAATTTGGGGTCCTTAGCTTTAAACTATCCTCAAGTTTGGAAAATGATTAGCGAATAGTCTCCAAACACTTCCAGTTCCTCAATTTCCATGTCGAGTGCCATCTCCAATCCCAAAATACAAGCTTCATATTCAACCACATTGTTGGTATAGGGGAACATCGGTTTAGCTGATGTTAGGAATTGATCTACTGCAGGTGAAACAAGGACTGCCCCAATCCTACACCCATATACATTGGCTGCTCCATCAAAGTACAAATTCCATCTACGTGGCTCGTGTTCTTTATCTGTCTCCATTACCCGGATACCCTCATAAGGGAATTGGTCCTGTTCCCTTAGTTCCTCATCATCAATTGGACCTTCGGTGAGTTGATTGGCCAATGCTTGTCCTTTGATTGAATTTTGTCTCACATATGTGATGTTAAACTCAAAGAGTAACATCTGCCACTTGGATACTCTCCCGACCAAAACCGACTTATTCGCCAGATATCTCAGAGGGTCGTTCTTTGTGATAAGTTCAATTGAGTAGAAAAGCGTATACTACCAAAGTTGGTGCATAATCCAAACTAACGCACAATACATTCTTTCAACTTCATAATACTTTTGTTCTCTATTCGTAAACTTTATACTTATGTAGTAGAGAACCCTCTCTTCTCCGTCTTGACCTTTTTGTCCTAACATGCATCCCATGGATTCAGAAAGGAGTGTCAAATATAGGAATAAAGTTCGTCCGAGTATTGGAGTTACCAGTACTGGTGGATTCATCAAGTATTGCTTGATTTTATTAAATACATCCTCACATTCTTCATTCCATTGCATTCAGGCATTCTTTTTTAGTAACTTAAACAACGGGCGACATTTGTCTGTCGGTCGGGAAATAAATCGAGTGATGTAATTTAATCCCCCCAAAAGGCCCTGACCTCTTTCAATGTTTTCGGAGGAGATAAGTCTACTATCGCTTTAACTTTATATAGGTCAATTTCAATCCCCTTCTGGCTGACCACGAATCCTAAGAGTTTCCCTGACGTTACTCCAAAAGTGCACTTCTCAGGATTGAATTTCAACCAAAATTTCCTTAATCTTTCAAAAAGTTTTCTTAATACATCTACATGATTTTCTCCTTCTTTTGTTTTAGCAATCATGTTGTCGACGTATACCTTTACCTCTTTGTGCATCATGTCGTGGAGTATCGCAAGCATTGCCCGTTGGTAAGTTGCCCCAGCGTTTTTAAGACCGAAAGGCATTACTTTATAACCAAATGTGCCCCAAGCTGTGACGAATGTGGTCTCAACCTTGTCTTCTTCCGCCATTAGTATCTAATTATACCCCGAAAACCCATCCATAAATGAGAAAAAATGGCTTCCAGTAGTATTATCCACCAAAACATCAATGTGAGGTAACTGGAAGTTGTCTTTTGGCGTTGCTTAGTTCGGGTGCCGAAAGTCTACACAAATCCTAACTTTCCCGTTCTTTTTTAGCACTGGCACTATATTTGATACCCACTATGAATAATCTGATACTTCAATAAAGCTTGCCTCAAGTAGCTTCTTAACTTCTTCCTTAATTTGAAGTAGCAAATCCGATCTAAAATGCCTCAACTTTTGTCTTTTAGGCTTAATATCCTCTTTGGTTAGCAGTTTATGAACTACGATTGACGGGTCCATGCCAGGCATATCATCATATGACCATGCAAAAATGTCCAATAATTTGGCTAAGAGTTTAGTCAAGTCACTCTTTTCTTCTTTAGGTCACTTAACCCTTTTTTTTTAATTTCTTAGGATTCTCTTTTGTCCCTAAATAAATTGTTTCAACGCGTTATGGGGTTTCAATTCTTTCTTGTTCAAAGTATTGCCAATTTTCCCGCGTATCAGTATGATAATCGATATCATCTTCATTGACTAACCTAGTAGGGTTGGAGGTGATATCGACATTTTCATTAATTACAATAAGCACATGAAAAGAAAGGAGAAATTTAGAAGAAAAGGATTTTCCTTGACTTGCAGATGTTCGATTACATTAATTTTTGAGCATATCATAAAACAAAAAACATAACAAAATCCCATCCACGAGATCAATTCTTACTTCAAGACTTAATACTATTATAAGGAACGAAAAACCAATTCTTCAAAACTGCTTCTTCGATTGGAAAGACCGGAATACTTTTCTTAGCAACATCTAGTTGTTGGACATGGTGGGGCTTTGGAAAAGAGCACCTAATGTGTGGGATCTTGATGAATGGATCGTACTCTTTGTCAATCTTTCTCCTCCTTATCACGTTCTTCATTTTTACCACTTCTGTTGGAGTAGGGGAGTAACCTAAACCAAAGGTCCCAATTTGAGTTTCTTCTTCATTATCTAGCACACATACTTCCTCAAACATCTGGAGTCCCAAATCCTCCTTTCCTTCCTTCCTAATATATGGAATGGCTGCTTCTCTGTATATGGCGTAGTCTTGTTCGCCCATAACAATGATGATTTGACCATTTGCCACAAACACAACCCTTTGGTGTAAACTTGAAGGGATTGTGCCTGTAGCGTGGATCCATGGTCTTACCAACAATAGATTGAATGTTCTTGGGATATCTAGCACTTGAAGGGTATGATAAAAGCTTGTGGCCCAATAGTAACCTTCAGTTCGACTTCTCCCACAATCTCCCTTTTAGACCCATCAAATGCACATACCATAGTAGAGTTAGGCTCGATACATGATGGTTCTATCTCCAGCGAATTCAAGGTTACCAGAGGGCACACATTAAGGGAAGACCCATTATCGATCAACACTCGGGAGACGATCTTGTTTTTGCTTTAGGCTACTATAAACAAAGCTTTGTTGTGTTGCCCTCGTTCTTCTCCTAATTCTTCAAATGAGAATATAATTTGATTGTTTGTAAACACGAAGTTTATTACATGCCTAAGGGTATCTTCTGACACACCCTCTGGGACCTTTACTTCATTAAGAACCTTGAACAGAGCCTCACGGTAAATATCAGAACATATTAGTAAGCTCATGAGTGATATCTGGGCCGGTGTCTTGGCCAATTGTTCCACTACTTTAAATTCGCTTGCTTTCATTAGCTTAGCTAGTGTTGACTTTTCATCCTCGCTTTTTTCTCCTTCTTTATCTTGGGACAATGTATCTCTAATCACATTCTTCCCGTTTGGGTCAAGAATTCTTCCTGATCGAGTAAGCCTACTAACCATTGCCTTAGAAGCATGATTGACTGCCCAGTAATCAAATGGAGCAGCTTTGTAATTATTGGAGGTGATTGGTACTTGAAAAGTATAACTCTTGGTTTTTGGTGAAGTGACTTCTTCCTTAGCATTCTTGCACCATTCAATCTTAATTGATTTCGGGCCTCCTCCAATCACGCCCACAAATTCCTTATCGCTTGCTTCTTGGACAGGCTTGTCTCCGTTTTCGAATTTCGGGCCCCAACCTATTGCAGAGGCATCAGTGTAGACTCGTGGCTCAAACTAGTAATCGACAAAATATTGGTATTTTCCTGCTTCATCCAAAGTCCCAACAGTTGGGTCTTCAGCCTGGTATCTCTCCTATAATTATGCTTAAGTGCTTTACTTTCTTGGTTTCGAGATCAACGTATCCATGATATCTTTCTTTTTAAATGACCCCATCTCACAACAGCTGGTAAATGGCTGGCTTGGTCTTAGTACGATCCCTTAGATTGACATAAAGCAAGTGCCCCATCTTTCACAAGTTCCAAGTTACTTGTTCTATGGTAATGGGCAACTCATCCAAATTGACTTCAGGTTCTGAAACCTCGGTGATCATGTAGATTACAGGACCATGATTTGGTAAATGATTAGTAGAAACATTTGGAGCTTTAGTGAAGTTTAATTGGATGATCTTTGCATCAATCAGATCTTAGATTTTATTCCTAAGCCTCCAGCAACTGTTAGTAGAGTGGCCTACTTGTCCGAGGTGGTACTTACATTTCGCTTTAGGATTATAATTTTTGGGTTTATAATCCTCCTTTGGCACTTGAAAGTTGATTAAGTTATCGGCCCTTAATTTGGCCAATACTTGGTTAAGTGGGACAAGGATCTTGGTGAATTTTTGTTTGATGAAACTAGGCTGTTGGTTTAGAGTTGTTGTTTGCAAGTTCGGACTTCAATTAGTGGCCAGAACAAAGGTTGAGATGGTTTGGCAAAAGTTGAAGTGCTGACCACACTTACAGTGGACTCCGTCCTTCATGGAGTGGCTTTTAGTATTAGGGGTTTCCTTTTAGACTGCAATTTTCCTGTTAAGATAACATTCTCAATTCTGCATCCAGCTACATCTACTTTAGAAAAATTAACCGATGCTTGCCCTACAAGATGTGAAAAGAACGGTTCGTCCCGCATATTGATGAAAGTGAATGTCAAATCTTTCTCTGGCAAGGGGGTGGTGATCCTGGCGGCTAAAGCTCTCCATCATTGGGCATATTTCTTAGGCAATTCATCTCTTTTCCTTTTCAGGTTACTTAGATCCCAAACAGATGGCGACATCTCAATGTTGAATTTATATTGATTGAAAAATGCCCTCGCTAGCTTCTCCCAAGTATCAATTTCTTAATGATCCAATTGGGTGTACCAGGCCAGCGTTGGTTCAGTAAGGCTGTCACGGAAAGTTTACACCATTAACTTGTCAAACTTGGTGTATTGCCCCATCCTCTGTACGTACAACCTTGTGTGTATATTGGGGCAACCGGTCCCATCATATTTCTCAAATTCATGTGCCTTAAACTTTCCTGGGAATGCACTTTCCTCAAATTATGGCAAGCTAAGGATTGCGGATTGATCAAACCCGTCAAATGTTTTCATCTTCTCAAATAATTTTCTTTCCATTTCCTTAGCCTAAGCTTCAAGTTCTTTCTTAAGTTTAGAGGCATTGAACTCATGTTGGGATTCATCATTGTCGAGGGGCTAGCCATCAATCCCTTTCTGAGTTCTTCAGAACCCTTCCTGTGTCGTAGGAATCTTGAGTTGATCGAGGTTCTGAGTTAGGACTTGCATTTGCTTAGCAACCTTTAATGATGTTTGTTCCATTGAGTTAAGCCTTTGTTCAATGGATTGATTGGAGGAGTTGTTGCCGTAATTAACCATTTTTGCACAAGATCTAGCGTTAATGGGACTTCTTATTTGTTTGGACGCTATCTTTCAAAACCTAGGTAAAGACCGAAAAAAAAATATAGTTAGTTAAGTTTTGAAAAACTTTCTCTTTTCTTCTTTCTTTCTATTTATTTATCATTTTTTTTTTCAAAATAACAAGTAATTCATATGCAATTTATGCAAGGATGCAAGCATACGCATGTAAATAAGGATGGTGACTAAAATTTATGAAAAATAAAAAAAAACTTCATCGGAGTTGCGTTTCCTTCAAAATAGGAGTCTAAGACTTCGATTATTATATTCGTTTTCCTCTTTTTTTTCTTCTTTTTTTTTAAAAGAGATCCCTAAACTAGTATCTTTGATTTAGCAGGGCAAATAACTTTCTCTTCTAGCAAGCGAATATTTTTCCGGACATCTTTTAGTTCCGCTTGTAATGCCACAATCTTAATCCTGGTTTCTTGAAGTTGGTTAGTCAGGCTATGCTCCCTTTCTTGGAAATCCCGATAACATACTTCCATGCAGGCTAATACAGTTTCCATATATGCTACCATTTCTGAGTTGAGTTCAGTTGGTGTTAATTCAAGGAAATTAGGGGCCTCATACTGGATGTCTTTGTTTTTCTTCAACTGGTTGGCTATATACCACCTTGTAGCCTTGTCCTTTTTATTCTCCTTATTTTCAGGTTCAATCTCATAAACAGGCTTGATCTCGTTACTATCCCACAAAGCTTTGATTTGTGCAACCTTGGCTTTCAATGCTACAAGGGTTTTAGTCGGATCCAAGTAATTGATCATGACTCATTCTAGTTTTGGCCTAACAGTGATGTCTTGTAACATGCCATATTGTCTTATCACACTAGAAGGGTAGCCTATGTAACCTGTTATCCCAATCAGGGGCACCGCAGGGTACTTCTTACAACCCAAAATAGTAACCAGGCACTTTAACTAATGTGCTTGCCACAAGCAATCCTCAGGTCTTATATCTTTCAAAATGGCAATTAGGTTCCAGAGAGGTTCATCATCTTCAATATGGACCCTTTTGATAAAAGACTAAATGAGCTCATAATTGGTGCGAATAAGGGCTCCATTAGCTAATTCATGTCCGTAATACTTGGTGAGGTTAACGAACCAAACTATCAGCAAGTGCATGTTAGCTTTGAAGCTACCTCGACCTTTAGCTTTGATGTGGTTCAGACTTTTGATCTGCTCGGCTAATAGGACAGAAATATTTGATTTGCTAGCTAAGTATTGGGCTACCAACTCAATAACACGGTGGTGAATGAATAAGTTCCCATGAGGAAATAGGATGGTAGCGAAAGCAGCAGTTATGAAAGCATTGACCTTGTTTTCCTCCCAAATGTCAAATGGTACACATGAAAGGCTTCTCTTATTTTTGAAATCATCAGGGGTTCCAAACCAATCCATATAAGAAGACAACATGATGTAGTGTTCATTGCAAGCTTTTAGAGAATTGACTATTGGTCCTCTTTTAATTCCCAAAAAATCTGAAATGATACGAGTTGGGCCTTGAGCAAGGTTTGGAACATAAATTCCCTTTGAGGTGGGAGGGGCCTGCAATAGCCTGGCATATTCTTTAATGGTTAGGCTTAAGACATGTTGGCCCAAATGAAAAGCTGCTTCTTCTGGATCCCATAAACGAGTAAGGGCTCGAAAGATAGTAAAAGGAATCTGAATCCTCGGAAGACAAAGGATTAGGCCCAACCTATCCTTGATAAATGATTGCTACATGGGATTAAAGCTGATCATCCATTGGTCCAATAATAGCATAGGGTCTTTGAAGGTTTCAATATGGTGTTCCCTTATGAGGCGGGACCACAAACTGGTGTTGTCATTAGCACTTGAGCTTGAAGACATCATTTCTAAGATCGATTAAAATCTTATGTTACATGGAAAGAAACTACTCTACTACCCTATGATATGAATGCAAGATTTGGTGGGTATTAAAGATTCCCCAAATTTAGCGGACCACAAGTTAATGCTAAATTGGAGCGAGAGGTCATTTCTTGAACCAGAGGATGGAAAGCCACAGCCCCCAAATCCTACTTGCGACCTCCCTACTTAGGATCTTAAGACGGACTAATTCTAACTGCATCTATCACACATTTTAAGAAAAAAATAGAAAACAAAATTTCCTCTATTATCTAAAAGAATTCGTTTTTTTCCGCACCACTTAAACAAAACATTAGTACAGCTATTTACAAGTTAATAGCTATACATAAAAGGATAAACTTTAAATTCAAAATTTTAAGTGGCCAGCCCTCTTAAAAAAATATATATAAGCGTCCCCAGTGGAGTCGCCAAGCCGTCGAGCCTAGATTTTTCGTTTTTGATTTAATTTCTTTTAATCCGATCCGTATTAAACCAAAACCCATTTAATACAAACCCTCGACTAAGAATTAAAAGAAATTTAATTTTTGAAAACAATTTTGAGTTGCTACCCAATTGGAATCGGGAAAAATTTATAAGTTAGGATTAATGGGTTGGTTAATCCTAATTTAACTACTATTATGTAAAAAATTTGATTTACAAACCAAACTTTATAAACCAGAAATCTTGATTTCGGGGTTACCATATTAAAACCATACGATTACCACTTAAATTTCAAAATTAAAGCTTATTCTTTAAATGCTCAAAAATTTACTTAAAAAGAAATATTTACAAATTATAATACCCACAAAAATATAAGAAAAAAATCATTATTCATATTGATATTTACAAATAAATACGAATAAAATCGATATTTATAATTTATCTTCAAAACTTATAATATTTTATAATAAACAATGAATTAATTCGAAATATTTTTTTTTCATTTTTTACGTTGTCCCAAAGGTGCCTACGTACTCACTAACCGGGATCAGACAGAATGTAGTTCTTATATAAAAATTTTAAGTTATTGGTTGATTTTAGGTTTTAGAACTCTTTTCATTTTAAGCTCTTTAATTTTTTTTAAATGTTTTATATAAGTCCTATAAACTATTAGTTTATTTTATTTCATTTATTGAAAATAAGATTTTTTTCCTAAGTAAAAAAAAACTTATAATATTATATATGTTTTTTTGGACATACATACATACATACATACATACATACATACATACATACATAATCATTACTAACTTCATAAAAAAAACTAACTTTTCATTTTTGTCTTTTTATTATTTTTCTTTCACTTACATTTTTTATTATATATATAAATGATATTATGAAGTAAATGATGAATACACATTTTTCCTATTATTTTTATTATTTTTCAAAATATTATAATAATAATATGAGAACATTTCATATACCTTTTTAATTACTTTTTTTATTCAAAATAAAAAATCTTATTTATTTATTTTTTAAATAATATATTATTATTATTATTATTATTATTATTATTATTATTATTATTATTATTATTACTACTACTACTACCTAGGTCGGACACCGGAGTCGAGTTGGATTCGGGTTCGGGTTGGGTTTAAAGTTGTCAGGTTGGTTTGAATGGGTGAACAAGATGACGGAAACTCCTGACAGTTGTGTTTGTGTTCTGACGGTTGTTGGCGACGTTTATGGTATCAGAACGACCAAATGGGGGGCGAGCTATCTAGGAGTGTTGGTTGTTTTCGAAAACCACCCTATGTGGAGAATCGGGGCTTTACGAGCGACAGTCGTTGTGGTTTTTGTTATAGGGAGTGGTTGGGTTCCTCCAAGCGAGTTGAAACCACCTATAGATGGCTAATCACAATTAGAACCTTACTGTAACAATCACTGGCTTCGAAAATGAATCAAAACTCCATATTTTTGAAAAAAAAATTCCGAACCCAAATTTTTTCAAATCCTAATTGAACTTGTGATACTTCAATTTTCTTGTGTTTAGACTGTGTTTGAAGTGTTTTAGATTGCTTGTTGATGATGCCAAAATAGTGAATTTGAAGTCCTATTTGTGGGACTCGAATTTGTGGGGGGTATGGGTATGGTGACTATTGTGGTTGGTGGTTCGCGCGCCAAAATGAGCTTCTGGAAGTGATGTGTAGGATTTCATACGAAATTTTAAATCTTGTTTGCAGTGGAAAATTTAAAACCTTCAAGCCTGGATCCATATGTTCCAATTAAATCGGATACAAAAAGATGATTTGAAATAATACCTTGCAATTTCGAATTTGTGAAAACTGATATCAATTCAGATCTACAAGGTACCATAATTTCGCAGCACCCTCTCCTTCGTCCACACGAACAAGCACCTCCAAAATGAATCACTTTTGTGTGCTAGCACAATCTAGAACACTTTTAGATTATTTGAGAAGAATCCTGTTTTCTTGTGTTTCTCTTTTAGTATTACAGAATTTTTCTACCGTCAAATGTGACAGTAAAAGTCTTAACCCTAATGAGATGCTATCACACCTGTTTATATTATGTCAGTATTTTGCACTAACAATAATGCCCTTAATCTTATTAAGGTTAATAGAGATAGTGAATTATTATTCATAATAATAATTTATTTATTCTTCCCATTGGATTTTTAAAATTAAATCACTAACTGGTGATTGGCCTCAAGTACATGAAATAACAATACTTAGTAATTGGC
This sequence comes from Combretum micranthum, assembly GCA_024138025.1. NCBI lineage: Eukaryota > Viridiplantae > Streptophyta > Magnoliopsida > Myrtales > Combretaceae > Combretum > Combretum micranthum. The sequence continues at coordinate 882,491 of JAMXBD010000432.1, read as the reverse complement.
CTAGGGCACAATCACTAACATTCTCCCACTTGCATTAGGCCAAATCACACATATATCTAAAATCCATGATCCCTTTTTGCTTATTCTTTTGTGTGTGACCCTGTAGGTTCATTTGATATTGGCAATTAACTTAAAAACCGTTCTTCAATAAACAAAACATAAGCGGCCTCTAGCAAGACATTATGTTTACCCAAATCAAATGAAGATCAGTGATCCGATTTTACCTGTTCTATAACTTATGTCATCATCCTTTTGTCTCGCGATATCTAGATCGAATATAAGACATGGACAGTGTCATTCTTATATTATTCAATCTTGTTGTTTCTCGATCTCTAAGTGGACTGATAAAACAAATGAAATTGATAACAACTATCTATTCATTTGAGCACGGCCATGCATTTGTAAGTCTCACTTATCGAGGGGCCCAAAGATATCTCTCTCATAAAGAGAGGGACAAATCCTATCTTAATCACTCAATCCCCTTTACATGATTTACATCATGCCCAATCAAAACCTTTATAATTATTTGGTTAAGAACAACGTTTGATTTAGTCGAGACATAATGTCACTCATGTTGGAAACTATGGTGATTTCAGGTTTAAGGATGTATTGACATTGTTATTATGAGAATCACTTATGACCTGATCCATGTAATGATCGCAGAACGGGTCAGTCTAATATATATAGATCTCTAATATATACACATATGAGTTTTATTTGTATCTCTATACACATAAACATCTCATGATTATCTAATAAAACTCACTCTAGATATAATTCATTACCATCCCACAATAATGAATATTCAAGAATAAATAGATTATTCATGAATCTTTATTATAAAGTAAACATCCAAATTTTATAATAAAAATGCCTCTTAATTAAAATACAAATGAAATGAAAATACTTAGTCATTGGCTTAGGGCACAATCACTAACAATCTTCCACTTGCACCACGCCAAATCATACATGTATCTAACACCCATTAACCTAGTATGGTAATCATGCTTTGTCTGTACAAGAGGCTTAGTAAGTGGATCAATAATATTGTCATCAGATGAAACTCTGCATATTTTAACATCTCTTCTTTCGATGATCTCTCGAATGAGATGATAATGTCTGAGTATATGTTTAAATCGTTGATGTGATCTAGGTTCCTTAGCTTGTGCAATAGCACCATTATTATCGCAATAAAGGTTTACTAGATTTGCAATGCTAGGAACAATACCTAGTTCTATTATGAACTTCTTTATCCAAACTGCCTCCTTAGCTGAATCTGATGCTGCTATGTATTCTGCTTCTATTGTAGAATCTACTACAGTACTTTGCTTTGAACTTTTCCAATTTATTGCACCTCCATTCAAGCAAAAAACATCTCCGGATTGTGATCTAAAATCATCAAGGTCAGATTGGAAACTTGCATCTGTGTAACCATTTACAACTAGCTCGTCTTCCAATCCTTCATATATCAAGAATGTATCTTTAGTTCTTCTTAAGTACTTAAGAATATTCTTGACTATTGTCTAGTGAGCTTCACTAGGGTCTGACTGGGATCTACTAGTTATGATTAATGCATATGACACATCTGGTTGAGTGCATAAAATGGCATACATGATTGATCCAATTGCTGAAACATAAGGAATCTTACTCATGTGATCTCGCTCATCATTTGTCATTGGACATTGAGTCTTGCTTAGATTTATACCATGTGACATTGGCAAGAATCCTCTTTTGGAATCTTGCATATTGAATCGATTCAATACTTTATCTATATATACACTCTGACTTAGGCCAATGATCTTCCTAGATCTATCTCTATAGATCTTAATGCCTAAAATATAGGCATCCTCGCCTAAGTCTTTCATTGAAAAACACTTTCTTAACCAAGTCTTTACACTTTGTAAGATAGGAATGTCATTTCCAATGAGTAATATATCATCCACATATGGCATTAGGAAGACTACTGCACTCCCACTAATTTTCTTGTAGACACAAGGTTCATCTTCATTTTTTATGAATCCAAACTTTTTTATTGCTTCATCAAATCCAAGATTCCAACTTCGAGATGCCTGCTTCAATCCATAAATGGATCTTTGAAGCTTGCAAACCTTTGTAGAATCCTTGGGATGAACAAAACCCTCTAGTTGTGTCATATACACATCCTCTAGCAGGTTTCCATTAAGAAATGCTATTTTGACATCTATTTGCCAGATCTCGTAATCATAGTACGCAGTAATGGCAATGAGAATCCTGATGGATTTAATCATAGCAACTAGTGAGAAAGTTTCATCATAGTCTATATCATGTGTTTGCTTGAAACCTTTCACCACTAGTCGTGCTTTAAAGGTCTGCACATTGCCATCCATATCGGTTTTCTTCTTGAAATCCCATTTGCGCCTAATGGTCTTTATACCTTCAGTGTCCATACTTGATTGTCATCCATGGATTGTTTTTCACATTTCATGGCTTCCAACCATTTTTTAGAATCTGGTCCCATCATGGCTTCCTGGTAGGTAGTGGGCTCATTTTGATCCATGAGCAACACATCACGACTATCTGTAATGAGAAATCCATATCTCTCAGGTTGATGTCGTACCCTATCAGACCTACGTGGGCCTTGTGTTACTTGTGGAGGGTCAACAGGTAACTATGTGACTTGTTGACTTTCTATTGGCGGTATTACACTATTTTGTGGATCTTGGACTTCTTCAAGATGTACTTTACTCCCACTGGTTCTTCCATAGATCAACTCTTTCTCTAAGAAGATGCCATTCCAAGCGACTAACACTTTGTTTTCAGAGGGATTATAAAAGTAGTACCCTTTAGTTTCTTTTGGGTACCCTACAAAAAGGTATTTATCTGATTTAGGTCCTAATTTGTCTGATGCTAGGCATCTCACATATGCCTCACAACCCTAAATCTTGAGGAAAGACAAACTAGGCTTTTTTCCAGTCTATATATCATATGGTGTCTTTTCTACCGCCTTAGAAGGATATGATTTAATGTGAATGCAGCTGTCTCTAGGGCATAGCCTCAAAAGGATGGAGGAAGATCTGTTTGACTCATCATAGATCGAACCATATCTAGTAAGGTTCTAATTCTCCTTTCTGATACACCATTCCACTGTGGTGTTCCGGGTGGAGTTAATTGTGAAATTATTCCACAATTTCTGAGATGGTCATTAAATTCTTGGCTTAGATATTTACCACCTCGATCTGATCGAAGCATTTTAATAGTTTTGCCAAGCTGATTTTGTACTTCATTATAAAAAGTTTTAAACATTTCAAACGATTCAGATTTATGCCTCATTAAAAAGACATCCATATCTATTGAAATCATCAGTAAATGTGATGAAGTACTGATAACCTCCTCTAGAAGCAATGCTTAATAGGCCACATACATCAGTATGTATTAGGCCGAATAAATCCATTGCCCTTTCACTATGCCTAATGAAGGGATCTTTGGCCATCTTGCCTAATAAACAGGATTTGCATATCTCATATGATTCAAAATCAAATGAATTTAAGAATCCATCCTTATGGAGCTTCGATATGCGTTTCTCATTTATGTGACCAAGACGACAATGCCATAGGTAGGTCATATTTAAATCATCAGATTTAAGTTTCTTAGTATTTATGTTATAGATAGATACATTATCAGGTTTCAGATTTAGAACATAAAGACCATCATGTAAATCAGCATTTGCATAAAACATGTATTTATTATAAATGGAGCATTTATTATTCTTAATAATAAACGAAAATCCTTCAATATCTAAACATGAAACAGAAATAATATTCCCAATCAAAGTAGGAACATAGTGGCAATTGTTCAACATTAACAAGAGCCCACTAGGCAAATTCAACTCATAACTTCCAACAGCTAGGGTAGAGACAGATAAATTTGTTTCTATAACATAAATACCTGAAGCAATAGTCTGACTACTCTTCTTCCTTTTCAGATCTTCCAGATAGAGTTTGCAGTTCCTTTTCCAGTGACCTGGTTCATTGCAGTGAAAGCAAACTCCTTTCTTAGGAGGTTTAGCCTTTGGTTTGGGCTTAGGCTTAGGCTTTGAACCTTTCGCAGCCTTAGCATTTCCTTTACCCTTCCTTTTCATGCCCTTCCCTTTCTAAACCATTAAGATATTGCCGGGCTTCTTCTTTTTGATATTGACCTTAGCGGTCTTAAGCATTGAATGCAATTCAGAGATTGATTTGTTCGTATTATTCATTGTGTAGTTCATGACGAATTGGTCATAACTATCTGGCAGCGAATTCAGGATCAAATCAATAGCAAATTCCTGACTTATTGGAAACCCATCCTATCAAGATGATCAGTATATCCTTTCATCTTCAGGACATGGGCACTTACTGAACCTCCTTCAACCATCTTACAAGAATGTAAGGCCTGGGTAGTCTCGTACCTCTCCTGCCTAGCTTGTTGCTGGAACATTCCCTTGAGATGGAGGATCATCTCATGAGCCTCCATGTTTTCTAGACCCTTTTGAAGTTCTGGACTCATGGTTGCAAGCATTAGGCATCCTACTTCTAAAGAGTCATCAGAATGCTTCTTATAAGCATCCTTTTGAGCACTTGGAGCATTAGCTGGAGGTTCCTCAGGAATAGGCTCATCAAGGACATAATGTTTCTTTTCATTCTTGAGAACAATTCTCAAGTTCCTGAACTAATCTAGAAAATTGGTCCCAATTAATTTGTCCTTCTCAAGGACTGATCCCAAAGATAAGTGTGAACTGTTGTTTGCAGCCATTGATCTACAGTTAAATACGCAAGTTAATTTTAATATATATATATATATATTTGAGGCATCAAATAATAACTCCTACTAAATCAATAACCCTCAACATTTAAGTAACTATACTTAATTATTGCATTTTAGTGGGCTAAGAACCATATTTCACTTAATTCTAAGTCAGCTTTGGCATGACACTTAAACTTAAGTTATTTAGGTAGGGAATTCTTTCCCAATTACATCACATGTAACTCTTAGATTGTTTATGGAATTCTTGACATCATATGTCCCGATATGTTTGAATCCCATCTAATGCTTTAGGCCCAAAACCATTTTGATAGCCTAATTAAGTTTAACCATGTTAAACTCATGAGTATCACCATTACCCATCCTGCCTTACTAAGATAACCTAATGCACTCTACTTTGGCAGACCCACGTTATGGTGATCAAAGTCTTGACAGGTGTTTTGACATGGATGGCATTAAACTTAAAATTATTGAGGGATTTTAATTATTGTTATTCTATTTTCTATCATCATGTATAATGGATATTCAAGCATGCATGGTAGTAAATTTAGTATCACATACATATACATACATCATCTCATGATATATCAAATTTATAGAATAAAGAAAATAAAAAAAGTGTCATAGCATGGCCCCTTATTCTATATTAATTTTCATAAGCCAATATAAAAATCAATGGTCCAATCTTAAGTTGAGAACCATCTTCATGGTCTTGAGTTGCAAAATTTTCTTATATTTTCTTCATGATCCTTGTTTCTCCATCACCATAGATTAAGGAGGGTCTTCATGGCATTTCCTTGTCTTGCAATTTCGATAATGAATAGATACAAAAATCCTATTTCTATGAGTAGAAAAGGTATAATATAATAAAATAAATGACACACAGGCCGTATTTAAAATTACAACCCATAAAAACAAAAAATAAAAAATAAAACTAGCCAATCACATAGGTCTTAGGCCCATGCTATGCATTCATACAATTTTAAAATACTTAACAAGACGATCTTTATATTAACTATCTTTATTTAGTGCTTATGGAATTAAGCTATGCATCTTATAGGGATCGAGGGGATAACATCCCCTTGTGGGGGTCAAGGGGATAGAGTCAATTGAAAAATATAAGTCCTTGTTAATTCGTAAAACAAAAATCCATCAAATCTGGGTTTTAAAATTCATTGAAAAATCAAATCTTTCAATTTGGATTTCGAAACATTGCAAAATAAAATATTCGATTCTTACAACCTAGATTTACAGCAATACGAAAAACATGACTTTAATTATTGAATTGCAAAAATTTCATTCGATTTAAAAAAAAAAATTAATACAATTCACAATTGTAATTTGTGTCATACACGATTGAAATTTGCTGATCTGTTCAACGATTGAACAATATACGTCCGATCCTTGAATAATGAATTTTGAAACATGTTTAATCATATTAAACATACTAAACCTGATTGATTCGAAATCTATTAGATCCTTTTAACCCCATTGAAAAACGCCAAAAACACACATATAGATATATCAACATATATATATTTGATGTTAACCTAATCCAATTAGATCTGTTTTACCCCTCATACACAATAATAGATTCGATTTTCAAAATTTTGAATTTTATTATGTCACGTACATAATCATATTCATATTGATTCCATCATGCATAATAACGAATTGATATTGCAATTAACATGAATAGATACGAAAATCATAAAATCGAATTCTATGAATTTATTTGCTGTAACTTATTCGAATCTAATTCAACCGCATATTAATCACAAAATAACACTACATCATATGTAGATAGAAAAACATATTCCAATTTAATTAAGAACACAAGTGGCTTTGATACCACTGTAGGGTTTCATACGAAATTTAAATCTTGTTTGCAGCGGAAAAATTAAAACCCTAAAGCCTAGATCCATGTGTTCTAATTAAATCGGATACAAAAAGATGATTTGAAATAATACTTTGCAATTTCGAATTTGTGAAAATTGATATCAATCCGGATCTGCAAGGTACCACAATTTCGCAGCACCCTCTACTTCGTCCACACGAACAAGCACCTCCAAAAGGAATCACTTTGTGTGCTAGCATAATATAGAACGCTTCTAGATTATTTGAGAAGAATCCTGTTTTCTTGTGTTTCTCTTTTCGGGTTATAGTTTCTCTGCCGTCAAATGTGACAGTAAAAGTCTTAACCCTAATGAGACGCTATCACACCTATTTATATTATGTCAGTATTTTGCACTGACAATAATGCCCCTAATTTTATTAGGGTTGGTAGTGATAGTAAATTAATAATAATAATAATAATAATAATAATAATAATAATAATAATAATAATAATAATAATAATAATAATAATTTATTTATTCTTCCCGTTGGATTTTAAAATTAAATCACTAACTGGTGATTGGCCTGAGTACATGAAATAACAATACTTAGTAATTAGCCTAAGGTATAATCACTAACAATGGTAATCAATTACCATTGGAGCTTCTAAATAAGAGATAAGATTATCTAGAGGAAGCCTTCTAGAAGCTTGATCAGATCAAATTCGAATTTTTCATTACGCGCAAAAACCATTTTTTCATGAACTTTGGATCCAAAATCGGAAGCTAATTCGTGATTGTTGAAGCTTTTTTTTTTTATTAAAATTCGTCGTATCCCATGTCTTCTTTCAGATCCCTCCATCATTTTTATAAAAGAAAAGCTCAAAAATGGATAAAAAATGGGCTAGAAGTAAGCTGTTTGAGTGGGTAAAAGCTGGCTCAGGGAGGGAGAAGATGCGCGTGCGGTACATGCGCTTGCCATACGCGTGATTTGCGCAGGTACGTGTACCTCACGGGCCATGCGCAAAATCTCTTTCTTGCTCTTCGCACGATTCGAACCATGGTCTCCAATGTGCATACATGTGTCTTTTACCTTCAGGTTATTGGCTTGTGCTTGAGTCAAGTTGTGCATTTAAATTGTATTTATGGTTTTCCTAAATAGGTTTAATTAAACAACTTAATTAATTAAATAGTTTAATTAAACCCATAATTAATTTTAATGAAAATTAAAATTATATTAAGTTCAGAATATTCTATAATAATTTATGAATTTTTTTTTGTTTTGTAGGCTTAATATAATGTTAATTTCTATCATAAATCAAACCATAAATAGGCAAAAAATTGGGTGTCTACAATGAGAATGTTACATTCACCAAGAACTATTGATTTTCTATTATCCCCATAGGTAATACTCCCTTGATCATTCAAGTCTAGTGATGTGAACTTGGATGCGTCTCCTACCATGTGCTTAGAGCATCCACCATCGAAGTACCATTTGCTACAACTTGAGGATCTCTGCAAAACATATCATTACTTCTTTAGTATCCATTTTAGTTTGAGTCCTTTTTGGTTAGGGGGAACAAGTACTTCTCTCTTTGGAATCCAAACCAATTTGCTTTGATGATTCAAATGCTTAGATTTTCTCATTGCACAATTATATATAATATGTCCAGTTTTTACATAATAATTATAGGTCCTATAGATTGCTTTTACAAATTTTGTTTTGTGGGATTTGCAACTATTTTTCTGTATTATAGCAAATTTGAAATTTATTTGAATCACACCTTTGGTTCCCAATAATTGTGTTCAAATTCTTTTTGCCGTTAGTGAATTTGGCTATAGTTTCTTTTAAATCATTCAAGCTAGTTTTTAGCATTTTATTTTCATTTTTCAAAATTTCTAGCTCTTTAAGGATATTATTATTACAACTATCAGCACATGCAACATTATTATCTTTTAAGGTCTTCACTTTAATATCTAGTAAATCATTTTCAATCTTTAATCTTTCATCCATTTTTTTCAACTTTTTTTTTTTTCAGCTTTTTGCTCTTAATATTTATCTTTTCATTTTCTGTTTTTAGACTATTTGTTTCATTATGTAACTTTTCATTCTTAGATATAATTTCTTCATGATTAGTTTGAAAATTTTCTAGTTATTCTCCTACTTCTGCCATTAATGATTTTAACATGCTATTCTTTTTCTTAGCTTTAGCTAATTTACAACAAACTTTTTTATACATAGCATTTAACTTAGCATATGAAGGAGAAGAGGGGAAAGTTACCTCATTATCTAGAGCTATAAAGCATACATTTTCAGCATCTAAACTAGATGAATCTTCGTTGTTCCATGTTGCAATATAAGCTATTTTCTCCTCCTCCTTTGATCACTTTTTGAGCAGAGGGCAGTACTGTTAGATGTGTCCTGACTTTTGATAGTTGAAACATATTATCACATCCTTTCTCTTGTGCCTGGATGAGCTACTACATCCTCCATCTTCTTGGACTTTTGGTTGAGCCTCATAAATTTCTTGAGCTTCTTAGCCATCAAGACAAGATCCTTGTTTTCATCTTCATCTTCTTCATCACTAGATTCTTGTCTTGTAGCTTTCAAGGCGATTGCCTTCTTGTTGGTTTCCTCACCTGTTTCTTGATGAGCTTATAGGTTTTGGGTACACTAAGAAGCTCTTCCTTGCTCAAAGCACTTAAGTCATGTACTTCTTCTATGTTGTTCTCTTTGCTTCCTAATCCATTGGAAGTGACTTGAGAAGTTTAGAGTTAATTTCCAAATTAGTAAAGTTCTTCCCAAGCACACTTAAAGGATCTGTAATGTTAATAAATCTATTATGTGTTTCATCAATAGATTCATTTGAAAGCATTTTAAAAATTTCAAATTTACCCACATAAAGGACTTATTTTAGTATCTCTAACTTTAGATATTCCTTCATAAGTCTTTTGAAGTTCGTCCCGAATTTCTTTAGCAATAGAACATGTACATATTCCATTAAAGTCACTTTCATTTAAACCGCAATGCAAGATATTCAAGGTAAATTCATTTAAATCCAATTTTTTCCAATCTTCTTATGTATAATCTATTTTATTTTTTCCTTCGATTTTTAGAGGCTCATTTTCTATTACATTCCAAATAAATCTATTTTGTGCTTTTAGAAAAATTCTCATTCTGCACTTTCAGTAGGGGTAATTACCCCCACACAGAAGTGGAGGTCTGTTTATCACTTGCCCCTTCTAAAAACCCTTAATATATTCGAAGCCATGATCTTTACTCTATTTAGCATTTAAGCACAAGAATAATAAAGATAGGCTCTGATGACAAATCAAATTACACTATGAATACTCAATAGGAGGGGAGGGAGGAGGGAGGAGGGAGAGGAATTGAGTATTTTTCCTAAAAGCCTAAATAATTAATTTTTAATTTAACATATTAAAAATAATATAATTTGTAGTGGATAGATAACAACAGATATATTACATAAATTAAAGAGATAGGGATAGAGAGAATCAAGCTAATATTTTAACGTGGAGTTCGACTCTCTTTCTACTCTCTATGGTCTACCAAATGCCTCAATCGAGGTCTTCACCACCACTTTTATTAATTTTAGAAATTAGCTCAAGATGAGCTATTACACAACTCAAGAAATAAAATATTTCTTCTCTCTTTAAATGCTCTTAAATGAATAGCAATAAATAAAAGCAGAGCTCTAGGGTGTATTTTCTCTCTCTTTATGATTTGCAAAATTATATACAAGAGAACAAAAAAAAAATTTGTTTGATCGCAATAAAAAGCTTGTAAATGATTTTAGCACTTTGTTCTTCTTGTCACTACCTGCCTTTTTTTGTCTCCTAGGACTTGAGTATATATAGCCTTCAAAATTCAAAAGTTTGTTAGAGACATGTATAAGTAGTTAAGCATTTAATGCGCTTCGACGCTCTCTTCTTGCCACATTAGCTTTAGTATTTAAGCTATCGCTCCTCAAATGCTTGTCACGCCTTAGTCTGTTGCATCTCAACTTTGCCCTCGATAGCCTTCTCACACATACGCTTCTTTGAGCCTCAAATTTGAATGCCATGCCCTAAGTCTTCATTACGTTGAGCCCTTGATGTGATCCGCGACTAACATTATGAGACCTTTTTCTTTGTAAAGCCTTGTTTTATAACATGTTGCGCCTAAACTTTTTAGCATGTCAAGCCCTTGATGTGACTTGTAACAAGTATGTTCACTCTTTTTAACTTGTCACGCCATGATTACTTGGCTTGTTTAGGCTTCAACCAATCCCTCGACCTTTGATTTGTCACTTTTGAACTTGTCAAGTTTTGATCGTGCTTGTTCTTTTACTTGGCTTGCCCTCGACAACTCCTGTTTCTGCTAAAACCTGCAGATTACGCTACAAACGCGCACAATATGCATATATATATTTATGACTAATTAAGCGTAGTTTACATCAAATAAATAATTAATTGTGCATTATATTATCTAATCAAAATCCACATTGAACATACAAGTTCAATATTACCAACATAAATTATTTATTTTATTCATTATTTATATCTTTTCTTTTTATTTTTAAACAGTACCAAGAGATCTATCACGCTTGTGATGGGTTTGTGATTCTAATCACTGGTTGTATCACGTCCGTGATCAAGGATCATGCATTCAATCACAGCCATGATCTAGGCTGCTATATGAATTACACTAAAAAATCTCACCCATGATTAGTCTTCATATATTGATCAGTGTGTATCATGGACATCATCACGCTTGTGGTGGCACTTAAAAATCATTTTAGCTTGTATCAGAGATCGTGTCACGCCCGTGATGCATAGGGTATCCACCTTCATATTTTTCCTTCATCCATTTTCCTAGATATAAGTTATCTAACTACTTATGGTTTCGTCTTTAGCAAAAAATCTCAAAATCAACACGTGGAATCATATTCTTGAATTTATAATACTCTAATACATATTTCTACATGTATTATGAATAAGCAGTTGAATTCAAAATTTCTTTGGATTAAGGAAGTGGAATTTAGACTAGAATGACTAAATTGAGCCTTTTAGAAATTTAGATAATTGAACTTGAGAAATTTAGTTCATTTAAAATTAAAAGAAAAAGAAGTTCAAGTTGATGATTGAAAAGAATTGAGTAATTTAATTCATGAAATAGGTAAATGAAGTGAATAGATAATTTGAAAGGAATATTTGAAATCTCAAATTTCAATTTAGTCTATTTACTAATTTAATTATGTCAACCCATCTAATCATACCCTATGGTTGACTTGATTTATTTAATTAAACTTATTCAAGTTCAATTTAAGTTAAGTTTATATTAAAGTTCAAAATTAACAACCTATCATACTAGTTAATTATGACAATTTTAACTTAGCTAAGCAAAAATTTGGGGTGTTTCATTTTATGTTTTCTTTCTTTCTTATTATGATGATATGCTGCCATACTCTATGCCATACACTTGTTTGAAAACTGTAAAATTGACACTTAAAATCTTTCTCCTAAACTAGTGGCTAAGTGTGGATAGCATCTTCAGATTTTCGAAATATGGTTTCTCTTTTCTACATAATAACATGATTCTGTGTCCTGCTCTTGCAACATCTAATTCTCTATGGGAGCCCATAGTGTTATGCTGTAGCTTATAAAGATCCAAAGGCAGCCGATCACATAAAAAATATTCAATGGTGGTACTCTTTACGTGGTGGGTAACTAACACGTATAATTCAATACATAAATAAGGAGATAAGTAGATGATATAGTAATTATTAACTAGCACTCATACACTATATTAGAATATTATTTACGGTTACTCATCACGTATATATTACACGTAAAATATAATATATAATATGCACCAAAACTTTTTTATTGAAATTAGGAGAGCATGATACACATGGTATCTTGGTGCTCTTTACACGCGTTTGTGTTTGTTGTTTTTTATATTCTTCTTCTTCTGCGATTTGGCTGCTCGTATTCACATGTATCTGATTGCTACATGAGTTTTGTATACCCAAATCCAAAAGAAAAATAATGTCGAAAAATATAAACAATACAAAATTTGTTGACGCATGAATAAGGAAGGTTCTCAACAAGGTAAATTGTTATTTTATATCTATATATATATATATATATGTATATATGCTCCATGTATCTTACCTTTATTATCACCAAAGTTGAGTATTTAAATCACCAAAGTTTTTTGGCCAAAAAAGAAAAAAAAATCTCCAAAATTTTAAGATAGTTCTTTTATATTCCTATATGATTATTTTTATCTTACATTTTTTGTTTCTATGAAAAAGGAGGAACAAATACAAGGTTAAGTATTATATGGAGTAGATTTACCTTTTAATATAATTTTGTTAAGCCATACAAAAGAGTAGAAAAGTGTTTTGTTAAAGGACTAGTTACTAAATAATTTGAGTATTAAAATAAATAATAACTGATTGATGTATTAAGTATTTTAATGCATCATCACGATTAGATATGAATCTTCACTATTAAATAATCGATTAGATTTTTTCAGTTAAAAAAACAACGGATCATAAAATTTTTTAACATATAGTGATTCTACAAGTAAGAAATTGGAGCCATTGTCTTGTTCCAACGACTAAATGCAATATTGATAACTACAGTGGAAGCGCCGTGCAATCTAAATAATTAATTAGATAGCAAATACTAAGCAACCATGATTTGAGTTTTGGTTGAACCTTCACTTGAGGGGGTTCCTGAGTGTAGGATGTAAAATTCTAAACTAATACGCAAGAAACAACCAATAATGATAAGGTTAGGTTCTTAATTTTTTTTTTCTGGCCATTAATGTTGTTTAATGAAGTATGTGGTGTCATAGAAATTATCACGTCATGTAAATTAATTAATTAACAAAGGACAAAAAAAAACTAATTAATTAACATTATATATTTGTAAAATTTCATATAATAATATTATTATTTTATCATTAATTCAAACACGTAAAGCATTACTATCAATAAATCTTTTTCCGGTTAATAGTTTCCGCGTATAAGATGGCCTCTTCGTCATTATAAGCAAGTGCCGTGCCGTGCCGGGCAGGTTATGTTTTCTTGTTTCATTTATTTATTTTCTGTTTTAAGTGCCTGACCGAACTGCAGTATTTATGTGCTCGGGCCGTACCAGTTAGTTCATGGTACCCCATGGCTCTGTAAGATCAATATGTTTTACTGGCTTTGTCAACTACAGTATTTTCCTATTTAAAGTTTATACATGATGGTTGCGTTTCCTACACTGGAACAGAATAAGGGCCGAAAGAAATTGTAATTTATTTATTTTGTTTTTTTGGAAAAAAAAAAGATACTTTTTATAACGAATAGAAATTTCTCCTGTAAGAGAAAAAATAAACGATTTCTTATCTACTTCATATTTACTTGTTCAATTCATTATAATTGTAATTCTATTATAATCTTATTCTGTATGAATGATTACGACGTTCACTTAATCATAATAGTGATGAAATCTCTATTACAAAAAATATTGAATAATCATTCATTTATCAAAAAATACTTCAACTTAAATAAAAAATTAATAAAAAAAATTATACTACAGCTCTATTCTATTATATTCCTAAACAATATGAATTTTATTACAACCTTATTTATTTAGGAAAGCCAACGAGTGTGTTATATGAAATAAATGTTCTTTTCATTAAAAAATTTTACAAACTAGATAAGAAAATAGTTATTTTGCAGTAATACACATAAAATAGTAATTTCATTTTAGTTAACAGAAGGCATTGTAAAAGCAACAATGGTTAGTGGCGTTTCAATTGATAAACAAGTAAAGGCTCTTACAAAAAACAATAGATCCGCGTCTTATTAATAAGATTTTTTCATGCATAACAATAATGTATATGATTAATAAAATAGATTAGTATGAAATTCTTGAGGGTACGTTGAAACTAAATAATTTTGACTTTGGTAAAACTTTGTCATAAGTAATAGTCTCCATCAATAACTTAAAAAATCACATGTTGTCAAAAAGTACGTGTTAATAATGGACCGGTCATTTTATGAATATATTAACTATACATATAATTTACTATTGCTCTAACTTGCATTGCATAACCTAGTGGCTAGAGGCCTCATATGTGAAAAAAGGTCATAAGTTCAAGAACTAAGTTCTTTTAATCATAAGTTTATTTTTAATTTTAAGGCAAATATATAAAATACAACCAGTAATTTGATACTTCCTATAAATTTATGACCTGTAGTTTTCTTTTCCTTTAACAAACTAAAATTCCATACTAATATGTCACGTGGATAATAGCATATAATACCAATATTATTTTGATATGTGGTAATTTTTCTAAAAACCAATATTCTATCATACATTCCCGTCGTTCATTTGCACATATAACGTGTCAATACCTATTGGTGTAATATTTTCACGAGTTATCTATTGGTTTTGGCCCATATCAGAAATATCGTGGATGGAGTTTAACTTGGACAAGCATCAAACGAGAGTTTAAGATATGTTTTCTTGACTTGGTGGGCGACTTCGAACAATCAAGAATATAATGCCTAGGGGTCTTTGTGGGCAAGGACAGCTCAGGACCTGGCCTAAACTCAACAATTCCCAGTTTGAAAAATGAAAAACTAGACCGACCTAGTGGAGGAACAAGCCGATTCTTGAGCAGTAGATCTATCCAGTCATGGGGACAGATCCGGACCGAGACCAACTCGACAATAAATATATATTTTAATTACATAACTAAATTAAGAAAATAAAAAAATTTTATTTGAAATAAAATTTAAAATTCAAGATCCTTAAAATACCATAAGACCTCTACAATGTCCTTAAAGTGTTACATTAATATTTCAATAATCCATTTTTTTTTTTAAGAATCTCATCATTTTATCTTTAAGATTTTTTATATAAAATTTTTCATATCTTTTAAAATTTTATAGGTCTTGTATACTTTTACACAATATAGTTAACAAAAAAAAAAATTATAAAACAACGTGAAGTACCTTACTTTTTAGGATTCTTGACAGATGACCTTAAAAAATTTTAAGATTTTTTTTTTTTTATTTCTTAAGAACTCAATAAGTGAGATTCTTTATATAGAATCTCATGTCATGGATGCTAACATAAAATGATCTAATAAGACCAACTAAAAGGGAATTATGGCATAAGAAAGTGAGGTTATCTTGATTGCTAAACCAAAGGCTTGATCAAACGAGTCAAACCAAAGGCTTGATCAAACGAGTTTTTGGGGAAGATGGATCCTTTAGTTAGATTTCAGGGAGACAGTCCCTCTGGAGTTGCTAAAATCCTCCTTTCTTTTTCATGTTGAGGGTTACACACACATATATATTATGGAGCTCACCAATCTAAGATAGGGGAAAACATATCTTTGGATGGAAAGGTGGCGTCCCTCTCCCGTCAACGCGAATGACTAGATGGGTCAGTTTGGAGTTGGGAAACCCACATAAAAAAGGACCATCAACAACACCAATGGATCCCTTTTCTTCATAACTATTTGTTAATATTAGTTAGACATGAGTCAATTTTCGATTGGCCACTGCAGTTCATTTAATAAACAATATTATTAAATAAACTTAATGAAATAATATAATTAAAATAATAGAAAATTATAGAATAGTAAAAACTAAAATATTGGAGGAAAAGGAATAGGACAATAAAAATATCTTTTTGACTATGGAGTCGGTTTGGTTCATCATAGTTATCGTTTTGGCATTGAACAGATACTAAACCGATACTGATATGATACTAATAAAAAATTGATAGTTCTACTAATAAAATTACCAAACTGAATTGATATTAAACATATATCAATATTGAATCGATACCGCTTCAATACAAATAAAAATTTGACAATCCAAACTGACCCCCAAAAGCTTAAGGATGTTGATCAGCACAAGAGAGTGTTCTACAATCACCTTAAGGTGATGACTACCTACCCTTAGGTGATGGGTAATTGAGAGGGAAAAATCTTTGATTGGTTGTGCAACCCACCCTATTGGTGAAAAGTGCAAGTGTATTGTCATCTCATCATATATGCTGCTTAAAATTAAAAGAGAGAGAGAAAAAAAAAAAAAAAGCAGTAAAAAGTTTGATGCATTATAGTCAAGCCACACAACCCTTCTACGGCATGCTGGCATACGTCCTTCTGATTCTCTCTCTCTTTTCTTCTTATTTTAGACAAACTTTTTTCCCCAATAAATGCTTTTCTTATCCTTTTCCACAGAAAATTGTGGCTACGCTTCTCACTATATTTGCGACGAGATAAAGGAGAGGAAAAAAAACGGTGGATAGGCAGGAAATAATATTCACATATATTATTAGGGGGAAAGAAAAATCCATAGATTAGTTTTCCTTTTTATTGTTATTTTTAATGACTATATTATATTGCTAATCTCGACATTATATTTATTATCTTTAACAATGGTTAATTTTTTTATTGTTTTGAATTTTTTCTTCCCTTTCTTTTTCCCTATAATTTCTTTCCCCCATATTTTTTTCCTTTCTTACTTCATCCCCCCAGTGAAATGTTCAACTTCAAGACATGTCCAGCTCAACAAATAAATACCTTTATCTCTGATCTGTGCTTTTTACAAATCTGATAAAAATGACATTGTGTTTTTCCTAGACAAGAGAACATCGATCAAGTTCATTTCAAGCACACATAATTAACAGAAATGTACTAGGTTTTTTGTCCATTTCGCTGAGTTCGTTAAGTCAATGCCTTCACGTCTACGTCGTATGAATGGACGCAAACTTTTTTCTTGGCCAAAAAATTAGACATAAGTGGTTCACAGTGGTACCATTTTATCAATGATCACATCGCAATCCAGATATGTAGATATTACACCAACTTACGATATTTGCCGTATCACTGTCTAAACTTTTATTGAAACATCATTTCCTAAATAATACTAATCACTTGCTATATCTTTTTTTTTTTCCTTTTTTCTTCCCCTTTGATAATAATGTTAAGGTATGACGCCATGACCATGTTGACCAGTACTTTTCCAACAAAACCATAGTGATTAAGGTGGCATATATATATGTCATTGCATAAATCTGCCTGCTTTTTTACTTATGACATGCAAATCTCTTTTTGACGTGATCAGTCCCGAACAGCATGTCCTGTCATGAACATTTGCTTCCATTTGGTGCCCACAGCCTATTCACAAAGAGTGATAGAGGTGATAGTCTGATAGATACGAAATATTCATTATTTATTACCTCGGAAATAACATAGATGCCTAATAACATATATAGTGTGTGTGTGTATGAGATCGGATAGAAAGATGGGATTTCTGATTCACTTATTTTTTTTTTTTTTCCTATAGGAATATAATTAATTTTAGAAAATAAAGTTTTAATATTATATTCTTATTAAGTGCTTGGTACTTGTTAAAAAAACCGGATCATATACATGAAAGCTTTTGGCCAAAAAAAATATACGTGAAAGCTAAATTTGGAGAAGTTTATCAGGTGATAAGAGTCATGATAAAAGATCTGAAATAAGTAAGTAAAACCATGGCGGATGCCTCCAGCCCCCGGACCCACACTTGAAAAAGTCGACCCTTTCCAATTTTTTTTTTTTTTTTTTTTAAAGAAAACACATACGTATTATATATATATAAAGATAGAGTAATAACATGAAATAAAGACAGTTTAGTAGTGGATATTTGGTTTTACATCACTTTTTCCAAAACTAATAGAACCAGATTTATTTATCATAAAAATAATATTAAAATATATAATTCTTGTAACTAATCATTTTTTTTATTCGTAGATCACTACAAATAATAATTATATCATTCATATTACAAATGTTATTATTTTATGGCATAAAGTATTTTTAAAATAACGCTAATTATATCAAATATTAAAATAATTTCTTAATCTTAATTAATTTTCAAGTAATATATATATATAATATTTTATCAAATGCACTGGAATACCATTAATTATTTTTAAAAATTTTTATACTTACAAAGTTAGAAATATAATAGTGAAATCATTATTGAAATTCTTGTACACATATAAAAAACAATATAACCATAATAGCGACCATTCATAACGATGATTCACTAAGCTAAGATTTGCTGCCCGAAAGTCGTATCATTCTGCGTTTGTACCTTAGTATAACTCCTTATACTTAAAACTGCGATGAAATAATTGAGGAGTACTTGAGAAAAGGTGATGGTAAAAACTGACCAATTACAGTTCTATAATTGCAGCAGGTCCTTAACTTAAATTAAATGAAATGAAAGATGGAATCATAAATCAATTATTTTTGTTTGGATACAGAATGGAATTGACATGGTATTTGTCAAAAATATCCCTGGTAATAAATATGAATAATAAATGTATAAGAGGATAAAATGGTAATTGTAATAGAAGATAGAGGAGAATCGCGATTCTATCTTTTTTAAGGGTGGAATCGAATTCCCCTCAAAGTATCGTGTGATTCTCAAGAGTCGCTATCTTGGCTTTTAAAACACATCCAAACATAGGAAGAGGAATAGGAGTAGGAATAGAATGAGAATGGAACCCATAATAGCAATTCCATTCCAAATGCATTTCGGCTATACCATATGTAACATACGTGTTTCTTTCTTTTTGGAACTAAAAAAATTTATATAGCCAATTTAATAGGTGGAAGCGATATTTTCCAACATTTGAAAGTTTAGGTGTTTGTATCTCTACATCAAAATGGATGTATAGGAGCTTATTTATGATTTTCCTATTATAGAAAATTTAAGATTCAACACAACCAAAAGACCTTCAAATGGACAAAAAGCTACATAGCATAAAGAGAAAAAAAGAAGAAGATAACTTCAGGCGTGAGTGAGATTATAGTGGTAAGGTATAAAGGTATTACATATATAATTCTACTTGCAAGTGGAGTATATGAAGTTTTTGTATCCTGAACTCATCCTATAGCATATTGTAACCCACTATGTACTTGTAACCTTATCAAACTTGATTTTTTTTTGTTTTTTGCTTTTTTTTCCCTTGAAACTAGAAAACGTTCGAGGAGACAAAAAGGCAAAAGCACATTGAGTTTCTTTTATTTTCAACTTTCAACTTTATTACAATATATATAGTTTATATAATATGTAAAACTGTCCTATTATTATATATTCTTTATAATTTATATATAACCTAGCAAAAAAAATAATTGCTTAATATCACAAATTCTATAATTTTTAGAATTTGTTTATGTGTTAAAATTGAAATTCGTCACAAACACATATAAAACTTGATAACATGATTTCAACAAAATTATAAAACATATAGAAAATTATAAAAAAAAAAAAAAAAACTTCAGAGGCACTTTTGTATCAATTAGCCTCAGAAGATACATAACATTTTTGTATTAACCTAAATTCAGATACATACGATTGAAATTCTTACAAGATAAAACTTACAAATACTTCCAAATGGTACAAATTTTTCTAAATGAAAATTTTTAAATTGCAAAATGAGAAGTGGCCTATTTTTATATAATTATATATTTTTAATAGAGTACAGGAATGACTCGAATGGAAAAAAAAAATGAAGGAGTAGTGTTTGTGCATTTCTTTTTCATTAGAAGTTATAATCTATTGAAAACAATAAATTACAAATTATAGAGCAAACAATATTAATAAAGTGGTAAAATAATCATGAAAACTTTGATTTAGTATAAAATTAACCACTTTAAAATTACACATCAAATTAATATTTTATGTAAAGTTTAGATAATACCAAATTTTAATATTTTAATTTTCATTATTAATTACAATAAGTTTAAAACTGTTAATTTAATACTTAAATATTGTCATTTTTTGCAATTACTAATTCAATTTTATAAATTTTGCTAAAATTTAGGTGTCCAAATATGACATTCACCCAATTGTGTGGGAACCTTTTCTCATAAAATTTTAAAAAATAAAACCTTGTGATAATAATGTAAATGGTTCGTTTTAATATATTTCCACGTACTGTTTAGGATGATTTAAAAGTTTGAAAGATAGATATGATTTGATTTTAGAAAAGTACAAGATGAAGGTTAGATAAGCGTAGAGTACTCTATATTTATTTTGGACACTAATACTATAACACCCTAACTTAACGTATTACAACTCGCCACGTGTCATTCTCTTTGAAAAGGACACGTTATAGGCTACTAAAATACTAAACTACAAATATAATTATCTCTAAATTTACATAAAAGGTTACTTAAATTTTCATTACTACAATTCATCTCTTAGAAACATAAACTGATATTATCCAAAAGTACTTATATAAAATCTAAACATAACCTTATCTTATAAACATCTTCAATAATATCTAAACAAACTCTATACTTTATGGTCTTCAAAGATCTTTTTTTCTATTCTTCTTTATTTAGAATTTGTTATTCACCAGTAGAAAAGTCGAATCTACTAACGTCATCCCCCATGGTCAACATAAAAGTCATATCCAGACAATTCTCAATCAACATCATCTTCACTTGTATGAAAAATAAAGGATTGAGCGAAAACGTCCAGTACGCCATACACACACATGCGCGTGAACACACATCAAGCAAATTCACATGCATCATATGCTTATGCAACATCCATAGTTTATTATCTTTTGATTAACCAATAAGCAGCACATTTAGGACTATTCATGATTAATCCTAAACCGAGTAACTTATGACCTTGATGAAAACCATAGTATAAAATTGTATATATATATAATAGTATGCGTTCCACAATTAAGCTAGTAACAACTCATAATCTACCGGATCATTTCTAGGTGCAACTCCACTCGGGACACGCCACACAAAGATCATCAGGTTGCTAGCGTTAGTATCACACTTCTGTCGTGTCTTTACTAACCGTAGGCAAACACAGCAGCATATAATTTTTAAAGCTTGCAAAGGTTAGTTCAATTTATATGCATGTCTAATCCTATAAGCATAAATAACAAATAAGATATGGTCGTACTTGGATTCGCTTCCAAACTCTAATCCACCAATAGATCTTCTTAAAAGAATAGAATCCTAATCCCACAAATATTAGTGATCAACAACATATCTTAATTAATTCTAATTGTAACACATAATTAAACGCTAATCCTTAATTTCATAACCTTATTCAAAGGATCTATAACCCTAATCATAGATCTATGAAAAGAGGTTAACACACCTGTCTCCTTTGTTTATAATTCAATGAAACCTTCAAACTCAGCTTTCTCCTCAATTTCTAATTTCTCCACAATTCCTTCAATACATATATAAAATCTCCAATTAACAATTCATTTTACAACAACAAATAAAATTTTATTTAACGACAAGATTGGATGGATCTTTACTTACCTAGAACTTGCAGAGATTGATTTGAAACAAAAACCCTAAATCAATCAATTAACTATTCTTAATCAACATAATCATATTCCTATAATCTATAAATCTTATAAATAATAAAACTATAATAAAGATCATACCTTTATTTTGAATCAAAACTACAAATCTCCAAATCCACTTTAGGGTTTCTTCACTAGATCTTGAATCTCCTTCAAACATATGAAAAATACCTTATAAGAAAGATAACCCTAAATGATTAATTGAAAAAGACTAGAAAAAGACCCACTTACCTATGGTTTTTGCTTAGGAAAAGGTAAGGCAAAACTAGGCCAAATGGGTCTATTTATAAAGCAAGATTAGTTTTGGAAAAACGCAACCTCATAATCTTTAAAATTTTGTTGACAGTCATTAATGTGAGGATTGATAATAATATCTCATTTATTAGGGTTGATCATATAATTCTCTTATTTTATAACAAATTAAACATTTGTCTTTCATTATAAAATATTTATCTTTATATTACAAATACCATCCTAAAAGAAAAAAAAAAGAGAGAAATAAAGCGAGAGGGAACAGTTTCCTAACAAAAGCTGAAGATACTTAACGTTGACGGTTGATGCGTACAATTTAGCCCAAGGACTGGCCAACAGTCTAAATAGACGAGACATCTTGTGACCGTACGAAAAAAGAAAAATCGAAGGTAGTGTGCCTTTAATCTATGAAAAAACAAAAAAGTCGGACGAGTTACATAGACAAGCAAAGGCAGAAATAATTGAGGAAAAATAAAGGTGAGAAAGAAAGTAATGAAAATGACACAAAGGAAATAAAAATGATAAAGCAAAAGTGGTCGCACAGCTCATGAGTAATGTAAAACACATGCATATGATCACGAACGTGCTCACATGCGAACCAAATAAAACGAATTCCGACTTCACTATCATTATGTAATTGCAACAAGTTTATCCATCTATTTCATTATTGGAGGAGTGAAAGCTCGGACCATGAATTATTTTGCTATATCGACAAGTGCTGATAGAGATCAACTTCTATCATAAACCACCCTTTCACTATTTATTACTAGCAGAACCATATACTTATGATACAACGTGTATTTGAAAGTATAAAACATCAATAATGTGATAAAAGAATAATCATGATATAAGATATTGAGAATGAGAGAATAATATTAAGGTAGTTATCTTGATGAAAGTTTTTGCAATAACTATCCATGGTGAGCACCACATTCACATGTTCAATGAGTTGCTTCAAGTATCTAGTAAAATCATGTAATGAGGCATATCTTTTAATAGCTTAGTATTTATGGGATCAAACTAAGGATAAGAGGAGAGATCATTGGTAGAGTTGGGAGAGATATCATTACGTTTGTCCAAATGAGACATTTTAAAGACTTGCATTTTTATAATATTGCCCTTCTAGCTAACTAAGCCTACTTAGAGATTGTACTCATTACTTTAAGAGTATAGAATTGCACAAGACTCATGTATAATGTAATTTTCTCATCAAATAAACACATCACTTGGAAGATGGTATGAAACTCTTCTTACTTCCCTAAAGTTAGGCATTTTATCTAGTACACTCTAAACAATGCATATTCCATTAACTTCAATCTTATAAATGAGACATGTCATATTTAATCTTCAAAATGCAAGTTTAGCAATGAAGAAGAATCAATCAAGCACTTACTTTTTATATTGGCCATGGACAAAAGGCATGTAGTTTGTTGTTTTAGGTCTAAAAACTCATGAACAAATTACAACTCTTGATAAATGGCTTAAGTTTTGCGTATGATAAAGGAATAAAGGATAGGTAAGGATTGTTTACAATGTCATGATATAGAGCTTTTGGAAGGCTAGATGTATTGAGATCTTTACCTCGGAGATTCTAAATGTGCTCATTAGCATTGATTCTTCTAAGTACTTATTATTAGGAATAGAGATTCTTGGAAAATGTGATGCTCTTATAGTTGGCCATTCTTTGTTTGAGAATGGGATGAGTTTGTGGGTGAAACCAAACGAAGGTGCTATCAAGTTAAACATTAATGGTTCCTTCAATAGTGGTATAAAATCAACTACCATGGAAGTAGCAACCGAAACCAAGCTATTGAAGTTTGAGAAGGATACAATAGCAATGGAATGTTAGATTAGAGGAAGAAATTGAAACATAAGAAATAGAGTAAAAGCTAAATAACAATATGATCTTTTAATGCCATTGATTCCTTTTAGATGTCTGCGCCGGTTTGGAACTGGCCCGAATCGAAGAACCAGCTAATTGTTTTTTCTAGATAATCTCACTAACAAGAAGATCTTTAATGCCATTGATTCCTATTAGATATCTGCACTGGTTCGGAACTAGCCCGAGTCAAAGAACCAGCTAATTTTTTTTGCAGATAATCTCACTAATCTCTCTCTCTCTCTCTTGTGCATCTTCTCCTCAACCTTCCTTCCCTTCCTTCCTTTCTCTTTTCTTTCTCCTCTTCTCTCCCTACTGTGACAATTGTCCCCTGCTCCTCCACCCTCTTTCTCAAGAAAAGGCTGAAAAACTCCTTCAACCTTAATTTAAATGGATCATTTTTCCTTTATTTTTTTACCATAATTTAAATGGACCTTAAAGGTCTAACTTTTCGGCTCACTGACTTTCAATCTTTGTTTTTAATTTTTTTCCATCAAATACACTGCAAATGTAGCAACCATTCAATGATCCTATTTTTTCCTAATCGGAATTGGGGTTGAAACCCTAGTTCCTAGTCGATTCTAGAATCGGATAGGACAGTTCGGTTACCGATTTGGAATCGAACCATGCCCATATCTAATTCCTTTAATTATTATAGTTGACGCTTTAAACGTTATGTAGATGATATTTGTATAGAGTAAATTATATTAAAAGGTATCAATGTTTGGAATAAGTTCATTTAAAGTATCAACATTTTAAGTGATTAAAAAAAGGTATCAATATTTAGGAAGATGTCTTGAATGGTTAAAAAGAGGTATCAACATTTGGTAAAAATGAATCAAATAATGTATCAATGATTGCTCGTTGATGGAAAATTAATTCCAACGTCAATATTTTGAATGAAATTTGCAAAAACATTGATATTTTATTTGATACACCTAACTAAATATTTATACCTTTTTTTTAACTACTCAAAATATTGATAGTTTAAGTAAACTTAGTCATAAACATTGATATTTTCTAGTGTAATTTACCCTATTTGTATTATATGATCAAAATTGTTTATATTTATTTAAATTTGATCAACAAGCAAGCAAATAAAGTGGTCGACAGAGTCCTGGTCAACCCTAGGCGGAAGATGTGCCTTTTGCCTAGTGAACTTGGATATATTTCCCATCTTCTTTAGTTGATATTCTCATGGGTGGTTCTTGCAATTCTTCTTATTTTGTTGTTCATGAAACAATGGGTGTAATTTGCTACTTTGGATTTAAGAAATTCACTTTTCGATTTTTTTCAAAAGAAAGAAATTATTTTTGTCATATAAAGACAATATAGTAAAACCAAAAGTAAAACAATATTATAAATGGTGAGATACTAAGGCGGGACTTCCTACATTAGAACTTAGATGCTTTAAGTATTTTAAAGTAGAATGAGTTCAATTATAAAAAAACATACATAGATACTATATATTTATTTCATTAGATTCTAACATTAGGAATTCCATTTCCTTATTTGGTAGCATTGGGAATTTCATGGAGTAGCTATTTTGCCAACTAATTGTGATATACTTTTACAAAGGAGAAATGATTATTCTATTTCATCCTTTTAAACTTAAACAAATATGCTATAACACTTAGTAGAAAATACCTTAGGCACTAAGAAAATAGGTTAAGTGATGGGGTTGGAGGCATCACTAGGCATCTTCTTGGGTCAGGTCTGAGCTAAGACTACATTTGGATTGATCATGGTAGGTCCAGCATTGGACCCACCTCGATGGGGCTATTTGGAACTGCTAGGGAGACCCACCAGGTTGACGGGTCCTACGCGGGTCCATCTCATCTACTCGTCTGACCAACATGTCTTAGCGAAATAACCCTTTTTTTTTTTTTGCTTTATAAAAGGTGAAAATTTATTTTTAAAAAATGATCAGACCCATTGGTCCCACCCGGTGAACTGGCGGGTCCATGGGTCTGAACTGCTCCTCCATCTAGGTGGCACAGTATTGAGTCCATGTTTTGGGGACCTGGAGTTGGGGCCATTGGTTGGACCAACTTGCCCCGGGGAAATGTCTAGACAATACATCTTATATTACTTATTAAATCGATAAGAAAGCTTCCTTGGTCTATGAATACATTTTGAAAAAGTTAATCAAAGATTAAAAATTCTGTATACATATTCAACCAACTTCACTACCAAATATGAAATTGCCTCGAGTTCTTTGCCTACTCACTTTTTCAAATTCGTTTCTCATGTAATATTTTTAATGCAAAACCATAGCTATTAATGGTACTGAGATTGTAAAGATTTTGTTAATCTGTAATATATGTGCTATGAGTATAAAATTGTTGTAACAAGATGAATAATACTCATTATTTTAACATCTAATAGATCTTTTTTCCATGTGGGGGATACATTTCATCATTAAATATAACATGAGTAGCTTATAAAATTCTTTCTTGCCTTTTCTTTATGCTTTTGTTTTAATATTTATAATTTCGGGGTGGTAGCCAATTTGATATATTGGCTAACACATTAAGAGATTGTCTTGATTCAGACATGAAGATCTCTAATCCTTCTTTAATTAACAAATAGAAGTTGCATGGGAGTCTTGTTTCAAAGATAAATATTTTCAATGGTTTTGTTTTTATTTTATTTGTTATCCTTATACCGGATTTTCCTTCAATAGGATTCCGGATTTTATGTTCTGGGCAGGTATTAAGTAAGAAGTAACCCTATGAATCTTTGTCCGGTGAACCCGTGGGAAGAAAATGAAGATGAGCATACTTGTAATCTGCAGATCTTGGCGTACAAATAGTGGCGACGGGGAGACCATATTGAAAATGGTTAAATTGTAAATATAATGTTTCTTGTGGCTTAATTCTTAGCTCATTGAGATTTGACGGTCGGATTAAATCTTTTATAAAACATAAATTCAAAGTCCATTTTACTATAAGTGGCCCCAAAAAAAAAAAAAAAATCCATTTTACTATTTTGTTAGTATAAAAAATTAAATAAGAAAATATATAATTACATGTCATGAGAATGACACAAAATAATATGATTTCGGAGTACCAACTTATTCAAAGCATGGCTCGAAACAAGAAAACCTATCCTTCTTCAATGATTTCCCATTTTCCCCCAACAGAATAATTAACACAACTATAGGGTTATCACGAATCAAGAGTCCCGTAGATTTCCTTACATTCATTTTTTGAAATAGATATCTAAATTTATTTTCTCTTTATTTTCTAAATTTTTCTTATTTTAATTTTCTAATGCAAGTCTTTTAATTAATTACACCTAAAAGGCAATTACTGTTAAGGATATATTGCAAAAAAACCTCATGTGTTAATTGATGATTTGTTAATGTTCACCTCATACCGTCTCTATTTGCAGTTCCATTGACAATGGTTTTGTTGTGCTAATAATGATTTTGAGTTAGATTACATATTTTCAAAATTTATAGGGATGTATAAATATACTGCACTTTAGCCAACAGTTTAGAAAATTATTCGTAATTAACTATATTATTAATTACATTTAAAAATGTAGGGAGAAACACTCAGGTGTCATTCAAGAATTTCCAAACTTGAGTTTACCCATCGCCACTAAAGAAAAATTAAAACCAGAAGGGGGAAAGTTCCCCAATTTAATTAACCGCTTAAATTGACCTAATCAACATAATGGTGCTGCTTCATCCCTTATTAATAAATGAAATAAATTTACCTAGTTTATTGTCATTGTTTTGCCTAGACACACGAATCATATGCGATGCTATTGAGATTCACCACATGAAAATGTCGGGATCTTGACATAATAATTATTGCGAGATTCCATCGATTTCTCGATCCCATATGCTATTGCTGCCTTTGTCATTTAGGTCATTAGTCTAAAATGTGTAGCTAATTTATTTAATTGGAGTCATATTAACAGAGGAATGAGAATAAGGCATCTTTGCACTGTCTCCAAGATTTTTCCCACGAGTTTAACATATGGAGCAAATTCTGGTTTGAAGATATGCATAGAGGTGGAGGTGAACATAAAGTAGAAATGATAAGTCAAGCGGTTCAAGATATGTAATCTTTAGATATGAGATGAATGAATCTAATTCTTACTTATGGAGGAATTCGCTGTATCTAAGGTGATATATCATTCCTATTCACATGAATAAGCACTTTCTACATGTCATGAAATACTAATTATTATTTGTTTTATTTTAATTATTTGTTTGTTTATTTTTTGAATCTATTTGACGCATGATAAATCTTTATTTGCAGGTACATGAATATGACAACATTTGAGGATAGCAAATTCCCACTTTCCTTCATGCAGATTTGCTGTTCCCACGATATTACCCCATTTAAGTTCCTACGAATAAATATTTCCACATATCACGAAGTGATGATTATTACTTGCTTTGTTTAGAGGATTACTTTTTACTTTTCAATTGTATTTGACATGTGGTAAATCTTTATTCACGTGGACATAAATAGGACAACATTTGGGGACAGTAAATTCTAACTTTTACTCGCTGAAAATTTCTTGTCTCCTAAGATAGAAAATTTGTTGTCCTATGAATAAGTATTTGTCATGTTTTTTTAAATGATAATTATTACTTACTTTATTTTAGGGATATTTTTTAATACTTTTCAAGTTTACTTGACATGTGACAAATCTTTATTCACAGGAATATGGATGGAATATCATCTTGGGGAAAGGAAATTCTCATTGGAAGAAAATTTGCTATCTCTAAGATGTCCCCTTTTTATCCCCACAAAAATGTACTTATGGTGTGCCATGAAGTGATAAATATTACTTACTTTATTTTAGGATTTTTTAAAAAACTTTTCGAACATATTTGACACAAAGTAAATCTTTATTCTAGGGTAAATGAGACGATATCTTCATAAAGTAATAATTATTATTTGCTTTATTTGAAATATTTTTTTATTTTTCAAATTTATTTGACACATGGTGAATCTTTATTCATGGAGACATGAATGAGACAATATCTTAGGGACATCAAATTATCACTTTATTGGATTAAAATTTATTATCCCCAAGATGTTGTCCCATCCCTATCCTACGAATAAGAATTTGTCACGTATCATAAAGTAATAATTAATAGTTACTTTATTTTAAGAATTCTTTTTCTTTTCCTTTCACTTTTCAAAGTTATTTTACACGTGACAAAACTTTATTCCCATAGACATAAATAGAATAACATCTTGAGGACCACGAATTCCCACTTTACCCAATCTTGACCTAGTTAAGAAAAATTATTTGTAAAAAGAGATAATTGTTTTGCTTGGTTTTTATTGACTATTGTATCTCAACTCATCTATATATATTAAGTTTAATGTTTGTTATTGCGCTTTTATTGCTTTTCATCTTGATATCATGATGTGCTAGATCATATGAAGAGGTTGTATAACTATGAAGGATTTTGTGTGATGTAGATGCATTGCTCATATGTCGGGATTATTGCTAATGTGAAAATTTGACTAGTTCTTTAGAAAAATTAGTTTAACTTGTGCACGGGAAGATGTAGATTCATTGGTTTTATCCTAGCTTCCATATATGGATGATGATATAATTAACGGTTTCGCCTTGACTTCCTGTGTTAGTTAATATGGTCTAAATACTTCAAAAAAGAGATTTGATAAACCTAATTTATCCTATTATTTATTTATTTACTTTAAAAACAAAATGACCATTTATGAATTTCAATTAAAAGCACTAGAATTCATTTTAGAATTTATGCAATTGATATTATGGTTTAGGTTTTTCCTTGAACCACACATTCAATGAGAGTAGTTTAAATCCTTACCTAGGATATTCTTGCAACTTGATAAAACGAGTAACTTCATTAAAGAAAGAAGTACTGTAAATTTGGTCAAGATTCACAATAAAAACCCTAAACAGATTTGCAAAGCATTAACATTGGGGGTCCATGGAACAACGACAAACATTTTCATGCTTTCGATATAAAGCTAACCTCGGTCAACTTAGTTGTTGATTGGAAACTCTTAGTCGGTCTTAGTGTATAATTAGCAGTAGTTTGTTAATTAATTTTTCACTAAAATTGAGTTGGATATCTTAGATTAGAGTAAGAACAATATAATCTAATACTTATGAAAAATATGATTTTGGTTTCTTGCCTTGCACTGTTGTAAAACTATCATAGCACAAGAAAGATAAAACTTTGTATAATTGTATCCTTTCAAAATTTGTTTTTGCGTTTGAAAAGGGAGCGTAAATCATGCTAAAATTTTAGTTAATAGCGAGTACAAATGACAGGAGTTTTATTGGAGTCAATTTTGAAGAAAACTTAAATTGACATTTATGATACATGATGGATGAGAATTAGGAAGAACTTATTCTAGCAAAGAGGGTACAGTAGGAGGACCAGTGGAGAAGACGACTGTAGGATTGAGGAAGAAAATTTGAAGTGCTACACGTGACCTAATCATTTGTAAGATGACACAACTTCAGAATTCATGTCACTTCTTAACAATTTTGTAAAATATTGTTGTTAAGGTTGAGATTACAAACCAAACAATAATCTTTCTGCACTTTCCTCGCCATCTTTGTGGTATAGCGTTAGAGGACCACGGTTTATGGGAAAAGAAATTTGTTCATATATAAGGTTAGGAGCAAATCAGTTGGGCATGGCTAGATATATTTGTGGATGATTAAATTTGATTAAAGGGCTTTAAACCTAATTTTGATTCGGATCTAGCCTCTTAGGCTAAGGTGCCTATATTGATTGGAATGATTAAAGAAGATTTGATATGGTAGGTTTGGAAATGGGGCCCATCAAAATTAGTCAGTCCAATTTCAACTTTTCTCAAATTGGCTCATAAATTATAAATAAAGTTTTAATGAGTTTGAGTCTACAAAGGAGTTCACTTTATATATATTATGAGAGAGATTCATTATAGCGGTTGGTCGTCTTCTAAATCTAATAGACAACATCGACAGCTAGTTTCATTATAAATAACAAATCCCATCCCATTTGGATAAGGAAAATCTTGGGAAAACGTTGATGTATTGCTAGTTTTTTTACTTAGTGAATCAATTGCTTATCTTAATTAAGAATGAACATCGATTCATCATACTTAGAGAAGTTTGATATTTTTTAGCTCCCTCATCTATCTCTTATGTGTTCAAGCCTATTGAGATTGCTTACTTCTACTTTCTGCACATTCCTCTATTGATTATTCCCGTACGTATCATTTTCCAATATCACATATAGTATGGGATAGTTATAAGTAATCAATACACACATAATCGTTAGACTCGAATCCCTTCACCATAATATGTATTAAGAAATGGATGATAGAAAAATGAAATTAAAAGAAAATATATACCCCAATTTTAAAATTAAATATAATATAAATCCTTATAGAGTCGGACTTGTTTATCCTTTACTTTATTTGTTGTTACAAAAATGCTAATTAAAATTTTCTTTTCCATTGTATAAAATATATTTTTTAAAAACATTTTCTCTTAATTACTTGAAATTTCGTAATATCAATCACCACTATTATTATAATTATGATATAAAAACAGATAGAAAAGTTTTTCAAACATTAGATTTTAAACGGATATATAACACAGATAGGAAAAATAAAAAAAATAAAAACAAAACAGGCCCAATATGTATTGCGAGAAACCATACGCTTGCATTTTAGGCAATGACAATTGACTAAAGTTTTTCACATTGGTAGAATGAACACGGGGCGGTGGCGTGTGTGAGAAATATTGGGTTGTGTTGTGTTTGTTATAATAGTGTGGCAAGACCTAGTAAATATAAAGGTACTCCACCACTCAAAGGTCCGCAGTGGTGATGAAATTGCTCAAGGCTAGTAGCAGTCCTATAAGGAATAGGAAATTCTAGTGTGTGTATATATATTGTATATTTTTCTGAATGCCTATCCTAGGTAGGGGATCTAGGTACTTCTGTTGTTGGCTATGGTGAAAATTGCACGCGGATAATGTAAAGGATCTATTACACAGTTTATACTATAGCAGTTTTTTCCAATTTTGCCCATCCTTTTTTTATACATACTTCAGGGGTTTCTACATTTAAAGCGTCTAGTTTTCGTGATTTGGTCATTTGAAATTTAGATATGATCTTAAACAATAGTAATTACATGTTGTTTTTAACTATGCAAAACAAGTTTCTTTGAGTAATTTCCAGATGATGTTCCATAATATTATCTTTTCTTTTTTAAAACATCACTGAAATGTACATATTTTACCCATGAACAGTTTGAAAAATTATAATTTTTCATGAAGGGAAAATATATACATTGACGTTGGACCATCAACTCATAAGAAAATATGAAATTAATACAAAAACTTGTGTAATTTTTGTCATCTATTTAAATAACTCCTTAGTATAAAATTTAAACAGAGCATGTACAATTTCATATAAATATTGGATAAATTATATCAGAAGGTATCAATATTTGGGAATAAGTTTTTTTAATGTATTAACTTTTTAAGTAGTTAAAAAGAGTTATTAATATTTCACAAAAAGAATCAAATGAGCTATTAACATTTTTCAAAGTTCATTTAATGTATCAATATTTTGATTAGTTTTCAATTAAGTTTCTAAGATTTTTATCATTTGTCAATTATTCATGCCTTATTTGACTTGTTTTGTAAAATGTTGACACTTTAAATGATTTATCCCCAAACGTTGATTCCTTTTTCGAATCACTAGAAATATTGAAGTATTAAATGAATTTATTCTCAAATATTGATACCTTTTAATGTAATTTATCCTTTAAATATGGAATAGTATATTTTTTTTAACCATTTTCTTTTCTTAATTTCCTTCTAAAGAATGTTACAAGATCATTGCATCTTCACAGAGTAATATCTTCTTGAATACAGGTGATTAGAAAATCATTCATCTATTTGATTGTATCATTAAGTTTTCTTGAATACGTTGCAAAAAATGATTTCTCAACCGGTATAGTCGCTATTGATAAGCATGAAGTTATTTATTACATTGACAGATATATTCATAAATAAAGTAAATATCCTAGTGGACGCATCATGCATGAATTATTTGCGTATTGTTTTTTCTTTGGCAAGAGATTTAAATATTTATATAGCTTTGTTATGTATAGTCCTAATTTTCTGATTAAAAATAAAAATTTATGAAGAAAGTAGTTTTTAGAAAAAATAACTCTAACTGTTTAACAGCTAATGCATGCATTATAATAAGTCATACATTTATTATTAAACACTAAAAAAAAATCGAAATTAGAACTATAAGAAAATGTATAATTTTTTCTTCTAATGTTTAAGAAATTGAAAGAAGGTGAAATAAAAATAATGAATAAGTAATTAAGTATGCCAACAAAATTTCTACAGATGTTCGCAAAGTGATAAAAGAGACCAGATGGACTATGGAGTGTAAAGGAGAAAGGAAAAAATATGAAAACTTAAAAAAAAAAAAAAGAATACCATGAATCAAAGTCTTCAAAATTGACCTGACCTATTTAAACATACGGCAAGAAACGAACCTAACTAATGAACTATTTGAATTCGGCTCATTTTAAGCCTTACTCAACTTCAACTCATTTAATAAATAAGTTATGTCTAAGCTTTTCTTTAGATTTACGAACAAGTTTGTAAACATTTTTTTATAAATTAATATGATATTATAAAGATAATTATATATAAATTATATATTATTACAATATTATATAATTATCTATATTAATATAGTATTATATCGGCCAAAAAAATATAATATTATAACTATAATCATTTATGTAGCACGTTAATGCAAATGAGCTAAGCTTCGGTTTCCGAATTTTTAATATGTTCAAGCTCAAACCTATAATTTTTAGTCTTATTAAAAGTCCGGCTCGTTTTAAGCTCGTTAATTTGCTAAAGAAGTAGAACTTAAGCCTTCAAAAGCTTATTTTGGCTCGGCTCATTTGCAACCCTATGTAATGACAATGAAAACACATTGTTCAAGTTAAGAGAAAATGAAATGAAAATGCAAAAAAAAAAAAAAAAGGTTCATGTTGGGTTTGTTTGGATGATCTTTTTTTTCATGTATTTGTATTTACATCGAAACATATATGTAAATATATCCGATTTTATCTATATTTTATCTATTTTATTTTTTCATGAGAACTGCCAAATTTTTTATTTGTATCTATTTTTAGATAAACAATTTGTTAGAAAAAAAGTTTAAAAAAAAATGTCTGTATCTGCTGAAAAAGGCTAGCCAAACATACCCATAATGGACTTGGAAAGCTAATAGGCTACGGGTTTGAACTAATGCCAAATCAAAATTAAATTAGAATCCATAACTTTCTAAAATATAATTCATATTTCATCTATAAAGTTATAGCATTATTCATTTTGAAGAGATTTTACCTTTGTAAATTGAACCGTTTTATTTTCTTGAATAGCTTTATTTTTTTTTCTAATTAAATGGGTGCATAGGGTAAAAAAGAAAATGCTGGATGCATTCAAACTCAAAATACCCTGGTAGATTATGTACGATTTAACTTTGGACAAAATTAGGCATATTTTCTTGGTTTATTGTTAAAAAAAGGGTCAAATGGATGATTTGAACCACTCATGGTGGAATCTAATTGAACCAAATTGAACTAATAGAATCAATTTGAATATAGAGAGAATAACAAAGGATGTCATCGTACACTTTCACTCACTTAAGTCCCGAAGAAATTACTAGTACTGTATCTTTAAAAGAAGTATGCACGATCTTCCTATTGATAGTCAAAATCATTAGAGCAATTTCATCTTTAAGTTGCTTAACAGTTTCTTAATATGTTACATCAACATATCAAGTACTGATTCTGTATCAAGAAATTCCTCCATCAACTCTCCTTATTGGTGAATTCTTAAGAGAGTTAACAATTTTTCAAAAGGTTTTTCAGTATTCCACTAATAAAAATAGGAGAGAGAATAAAAAAATTGCTTATTGAGTTACTTAGTCAAGGAACTCTGGCATTAATTTCAATGTTAAGCAACTCTCATAACAACTTCCTTTATTGATTTTTTTGGATGCCTAACATGAGAGTTCATGTTAAGCAACTAAGACTGTAAGTGAGTCGAGACAGCTTGCGAGTTACTTGAGTTCAACTCGGTGAAAGCTTGAATTCGACTTGTTTACAATCGAGTCGAGTTTATCGAGTATTAAATACTTTTTATAGTTAAATCAATATTTAAAAGAATAATCGAGCTTAATCGAATCAAGTTCAAGTTTATTAAGTATTAAATCGAGTGGGCTTAAAAATCAAAGCTCGATGGAGTTCGAATTCGAGCTTCGAGCTTTTTATTCTAGTGAGTTCGAGTTTGGTACTATATCAACTTGACTCGACTTGTTTATAATCTTACAAGAAACTCTAATAAAGTAGCACTTACAAAACTAGATAGATATTAAACACACACCCCACCCCAAAAGAAAGAAAAAGTTTAATAATAATAATAACAATATTCAACTCAACCACTTCCTTGATTTTATCCAGGCAACATACCCAAAAAGTCAAAGGAGAGGACCGTATAGGCCCAAATCGAAAAATAGTTGCAAGGTGTGAATAACTGAGGTAGGTCCCATGAATAATTAAAAAAAGCTAAAAGCCTTGATCATAAATCAAAGGGGGAGACAAAGTTTTCCACAGCTCACCATTAGAAAAGAAAGGAAAAGTAAGGAAATATGTGGTTCATGTGGTGGTTCCACAACAACTGAATTATTGAACCTGTTGTAGATGTAGCTTAGCATCTTTCATATCTCTCTTGTCAAATCTTTAGCCTTTAGGTTGGGAGAATTGAGAAGACAGGCGATTGTTGTCTCCTCACTCTTATTGGACCCAACCCTTAACCTAAAAACAACAAAACCTTGCACCTAACCGATTGGCATTGAATCCTCAATTTATTCCCTTTTTTCAAATTTTTTTTACCTAAACTTGGATGAATACTCTTCTTAGTTCCTAGCACGGCTTCACCTACAATAATAAGAAAAAGTGTAGGAAGTTAGTAAGTACTTATACGGCGTTACTTAGCAAACATATTATAAGGAGATACAAATATACACTACAACGATAGTCTCAATACATATCTATAATTTAATTTTCAATATTTCGTGACTTATATGAAAGGAATAGAAATCACATTGCTAGAAATCTTTGCAAAATAACTATAATCAATCTAGTAAGATTAATATAAATATTTAATACGAGGGATTATAATTATGGTGTAAATGAGTCAAGTTTACTTATTAATCATATGAATTTGGATTGAAAATTATTCAAATTTAATTCTGCTATAGTCAAATTGAGATTGAGTTCAACCTAGTTAAATAGTTTACAAAATGGAGTTCAACTTTTTTTCACTATTGTTGGCTTGATGTACTCTTGATTAAGTTCAAGTCAAGTTGACGTGCTTGTCAAGTTGTTGTTGAGTTTGAACATGCATCAATTTTGCTCTAATAAAGAACCATATATATTATTATAAATAAAACAAACCTGGATGACTTTAGTGGAACTGGTTCAAATTCAAAAATACAATGTATTTCAAGCTAGGTTTAAATTTACAATTCAAAATTCGATCAACCTCAACTCTAATTCGAGTCCTAAAATAATGAGGAAAGTAAGTTAGCACACTATTATGTATTAAGTATGTTCACCATTTATTATTATTATGTTTGGTATGTAAGAATCGTTTAAAATTGAATGGACTGAAACATAATGACATGGATTGGAACAGAATGAATTCTAGAAAAACAAATATATTCCTCTATTTGGAAGCATTCACAAAATAGAATATAATGGAATAAGTATAATATGTATTTATTAAAAACATCTCTCGCAATAAATGGGTAAACTTCAAATTTGATACCTGAAGTTTCTTGTATGAACTTCTATGGTCTCATCGACGATACCATCTAGTCAACCATCTAACCATTAAAATAAGTATACTAATTAGAAATACTAATAATTTATTCGATTACGGTTAAAACAAATATACTAATTCAAAGATATGTGAGTCGTTGGATAGTGATGGACCATAAAATTTTCGTTACTGTACTTAGCTTTGAAATGGTTAATTTAATCTACAATCAAACTTTTTACGGTTATATTTACTATATTCTTAACACTGTTTACTATATTTCATGACTTAAAGACAACATATCATTGAATTTTTCTATTTTTTAAACACTCTCTAATACCAGTAGACTGCCTTTTCCACTCACAATATAAGAGAAAACAAAGTTAGTGAGTTAGTAAATATAGTAAAAAAAAAAAAAAAAGTTTGATTGTATTTTAATTTAACTATTTTAAAGCTGGGTATCAAATAAATTTTTATGCAAAGTTTTAATGCCAAATTTCACATTTTCTCATAAGATGAAATGATAATTAAACTATATATAATTAATAAGTCTAATGGAATCACAATAAAAATTTATTTTTAAAATTTTAACTTCTATATTCAAACATGAGACATGGGATGAATTTCTCCAGTGTACCAACATAACATGTGTACAGAAAATTCATATTGCTTATTTCCAATTTGTTATGCTGTCTTAGCTAATGTTTTAAGTTTTACTGAATTAAGACAAAATTAACTCAATCTGAAGTCTGAACTCAACATGAGATTTGCCGAAAACATAGAGCAAGACTTGACAAATGGTCTTTCCATGTTTCTTAAGCTTAATTATATGGTAGGCCATCTGATCCACTTAATCATCGGTTATGTGAATGACGAATTGTTCCTTTCTTTTTCCACGAAAGATGAAATCGTTCTGATTCGATTGAGCTGTTTTAGGCAAACACTCATAAAAGGGGTCTTTGCTCACAATCATTGTAATTATTCAATCGTGTCGGGCGAAGCCGGATTCAAAAATCGGACATGGATGATTCCGTGTGGCCCAAATTTAGAAATGGCTTGTTCCACAACCCACTCCTAAGCCCAACCATAAATCTCTGCATTCATGTGTTAGTGTGTGTTGCCATATCTGAAGAGGAAATAAACCTAAGATTTTTAAAACCAAGTGGCATCAGTATTAATCTTTTTTCAAAGGAAATGATCTAAGTTTGCATCATTCCTCCTTAAAAGTTGCTGTAGATAATCCCCCTCCCCTCCCCCAAAAAAAGGGGAAAAAAAGGACCTAAGAGTAAATGTAATATATGTTAAAAAAAAAGAGTAAATGTAATAGAGAATTTGGATTCGCTCTATTCACATTAAGGGAAATTGAAAAATGAAAATAAAAAAGGTCCATTTCCATCTTGAAGGTTACAGAGAGCGTTTATATTTGCCGAAAGTCCAATTAGAGGATAAACATTATAAGACATGGTGTACATGAAGAATGAATATTCACCTACCAGTAGACATGGGCAAGAACCAATTCTAGTTTATGACCATGCCTAAATAACCATCATCAAGTTAGACTTGTCAGTTTAGGCAAACCATGCGAGTCATTATCCACAAGATGACCTAGTAAATCTGTTGGGTCATGGATTGGCTAGAGAAGAAAAAAATGTAAATAAGAAAAATGCTTAAATTCACAACATTAAATATGTTATTGTTATTAATATGACAAATAATAAATATGGTTAAGAAAATGTCTATATAGACTTCTAGCAAGGTGACTTCTTATTTTAGCGATATGGCATTTGTTTTTGTCGAAGTTCCTTATGTCTGAAGTATTTTATAATCCAACATGGCTTATTTTACAACTGGAAGCGGATGTGTAATGCTCTAAAATTTCATCAAGGTGTACACATCCATGTATAACACTTACATATAATATGCTCAGGCTTCCTTTTTATAACTTATTTATCGTAAACATTTGCTGTTCAATTTTAATTTCTAAAATTTAGCAGCGGTATAAAAAACTTTATAAAAACATTTATATCTTTTACTCACACAAGTAGATCAACCTTCATAAAACAAAATCATACCATCAAGTATCTCATATACCTTTCTTGATAGTAAAATAAAGCTTTAAAAGCTTACTATAAAACATATGGACTCTACCAGGCCCTTATAGAAAATACAAGTTTCAAAAACATAAATCCAGTCCTAAAACAAAACAAAACAAAATAAAATAAAATACAATAATCCAACAACTCTACTTCACTTCACTTCACTCCTTCTCTCAAACCTCTAGAATAGCCCATACCCGAGTCAATCATCATCATCAAATCAAATCAACACCTAGAAAGAAGACCAAATAAGCCGAAGCCCAGTATACAGCAACACAAGCATACATAAGATGACATACAAGCTCAATTTAATGCAATACATCAATCAACATTTTATATCTTCAATTTAAAGTTAAACAAATCAACATTGGAGCACTTACACTCTTGTAATGCCCTAATCTGAAGGCATTACAACCCACTACATGTTCTCAATAGAGAAGAACATGCTAAGACTATTATTCCACTAATCCACAATTTGAGTCATATAACATCAAACTCTCATGTATTTGGATACCTATTTAAAAACATTTCATATAACAAAACTTCTGAACAACTTAGGATCTTTAAAGGCTTGAGAGAGATATTTTTAGAGTTTTCTAAGCTAAAGGAATGGCTTAGTAGAAGAAGGAATAGGTTAAGATCATAAAGATAACTTGAAGACTTTATAAATTCCGTGTCTATTCGCTGGCATGAAGGCTGACAGCTTAGGGAAGAAGGCTAGTGGTTTAGGAATATAAGCTAGAGGCCTAAACTCTCGAAGATGAAATTTTGGCCAAGGATGGTTGGCCCAATGCCAGCGACGTACAGACCAAGGCCGGTGGCTTACCTATTCAAGGCCAGCAGCTTTGAGGCAGCTTTGTGCAGTCTTCTCCTATTTTCATTCACGTGTTTGCCATTTAACATAACATATGTATACATATTTGGGTGGACCATAAAACCCTATTATTTTCCAACAAACGACACTTTTTCCTTTCAATATAAACTATATATTTGTATATTACAACTTCGATAATACACCTCTAGGAACTTAGGGGTCTTAAGTAACAGTACCGACTCAAGGGGTTGATAAAAGTAGCCTGGGTAATTATATTTCCTATATCTAACAAAAAAAAAAAAAAAACCCTCATCTAGGGTTCATATCTATTACACAACTTTACTTATCTCAATCTATAATATCGTTTAGTTTAATCAGTCCCATAGATGTGAATTAAACCATGTTACTTCGCCCAAACTTAAGCAAACATTACGCGGACACCATTTCCCCGATCAGCTATCTACTACGCCACTTAGGAATTGCTATTGCATTATGGCATACCATTTCTTCATGGTAGGAGGTGGCCTAAGCACCTAACTACCGTGCTCAACTTCAGTCAAGGTTGTCGCTCCCTAGACCAGATTAAATGACACAACTAACCATTTGAGCCATCTTTAAGATTTAGTTCATTAGGAATGCCTATCCTAAAAAACAACACGCAAGTAACTGTGTACCTTATTGATTTGGAATCCAAACAAAAACTTAGAAGCCATCTTAGAGGATAGATCAGAACACAAGTTTAGAGGCAAACATTTGTTTAAGAAATTAAATTCATATAAAAAATTAAAGTAATTATCTACTTACATAAAACTCATTTTAAAAATCTATTTGATCAGAAACTTAGTAGGAACCCTGCCATGGCTATGAAAGTCACCCCTCAAAGATACAAACAATTTTTCATTATTCGTCAAAATATTTCTTTTTTCTTTGTTTATAATTTATTCATTCATTATAAAAACATCATCATCATATTATTCACTTTCAACATACTCATTTTCTAGCAAGCATACATTTGAAACAACATATTCCTCATTTTAAACAAAGTCTAACCTAACATATTAATCTAAACCAATTATAAGTTAAGTCTATATTAACTTAATTTTAACCAAGTTGTTTAGACCTAATCAATTAATCAAATTACTAAATCATACCCAATTATCTCCATAAGTCTTTATTGTATATTTGTTAGGGTCTTAGTTAATCTATCTCATTTTAGTTCATTTATATTCATTAAGTCAAATTGATCTTAAGTTGATTAAATAGGTTTATTTTATACCTAACTTCTTTATTTATTCTATTTAGTTATTAATCTATAAATTCTCTTAACTTATTCTTAATTATATAAATTAACTAACATGTCATTTTAACTATCATTCATATATTTCATTTTATTTTTATTTTTATAAAGAACAGGGACAGATAGGGTAGTCGTATTTCACCCCATGTACAAGCATATGAGAAGCACGGCTAAATACATTCAACTGTGTTTCGATCATGACTTATTTTGGGTTGAAGAATAAAGACAAGAATAATGGGATAGGCTGAGTCGTGTTCCTCCTGTGTTTTACTTAACATTTAAAGTACTTAAGGATCAAAGAGAAACATGATTAGATAAAGGAAGCTGTGTTTTAGCCATGCTGTTTTGGAGTTATTTTTAATGAATAAAATAAAGAGAAGCACGACTAGATAGGGCAAGTCATGTTTCATCTCAGGTGAGAAACATGAGGGGATAGGGATGTCATGTTTCCAATCGTGTTTCTTAACAAAGAAAAACACGAGGAGATAAGTAGGTCATGTAATAGTTATGCTTCTTCTCGGGTAGGAAAAATTCATGTGTTTTAAGCAATAGTGAGGAGCACGACTAATTAGGGCATCCTATGTTCCTCTCGTGCTCTTTCTCAAAAATAAAGCATGCCATTTTTAACCTATTTATCTACTTGTTTTACTTCACAAACTCCACATACCACATCTCATAATCAACATATTAGTTATAATCATAACTTACAACATCTATATACCTATTTTTACTTTATATTTCATAAAATCATCTCATCATCTTCTAGTTCTATTCATGCATACATAAGCCTAGGTTTTGATATACATGTTCATATATTTCTTTTTTTCTAGTTTTATCACAAACCATTCGTGTATCTAGCATCTATTCATCATATACAAGCATATACAACAATCAAAACAAGAAAAACAACTATACTTATCTTTTTAGCAAACACATAAAATCTAATCTTCTCTACTACTACTCCTCCTTAGTTGTTGTAGCTTCTTCATGCATAATTTGCACCTTTTATCTTGTTCCTCATCTTTATTTCTTCTATAATCTACTTAAAATTGAGTTGATGGATTAAGGGAAAAAGAAGAGAGAAGAAGAAGAACAGAAAGAAATGGTGAAGGAAGAAGAAGAAAGAAAAGGAGAGAAAAGGAAAAAAGAAAGGGAAAAATAAAGGGAAAAGGAAAGGATAAGGTTTTAACGACATTTTTAGAATAAGAATATTAAATTTAAACCTTTATGATAATTATTTTATGTATCGTAATTAATTAGAAAATAATTTGCAAATCTATATATTATAAATCAATAACTCGGTATAGAAATATAGTTTAAAAGTTTAATTTATAAGAAACTGATATCTAAATTCAGTTTGAGTTTAAGAACTGATATTTTTAAACAAGCAAATGAATTCAAAGCTTATGAAGATTAAGAAAATGGAAGTTAAACTAAAATCCAAAGGTTTAGAAATTTGTAAAACATTTAAATTTCATGATTGAAGATTTTAGGAATTGAAATTTAAGAAAAAGGAGTTTAAATGAATGATTGGGAATAATTAAATAATTTGATATAATTTGATTAATTGAAAAAGATCATTAAGATGTATAGATGATTTAAAAGAATATTTAGAATCTTAAATTTCAATTTACTTCTATTTACCAATTCATATCCATATATCTAATCATCCTATATTATTTACTTGTTTTACTTAATTCAAATATCTAAATTTCAAATCTAAATTAAGTTCAAATTTAAGTCTACAATTAACTATCTATTATATTATTCAATTATGGAAATTCTAAATTAATTAGGTGAGGATTTATTGTGTTTCAAATGTGTTTGTGCATAAATGGATACATATCTTAAACAATTCTCTTAACAAATGGGTCATAGATTATTGATCTTAGGCTTAATTTTATTTTAAGTTGAAAATTTGTCTTAATTAATGTTTAATTTATTTTTAAAATTTACATAATTTATTTTATTAAGATTTTTAAATTTAGTTTTTAAAATAATCTTTACAAATTTCAATTTTTTTAAAAAGAAAATCCTAATTAGGTGGTTTGATGGCCCATGAACTAGCTTGTAAACTTGCAAGCAACTCCAAATTAGCTTGACTTGCCTTAGGCCAACTCTTCAAATTTCATTTGTTCACTATCTTAACTTTATATGTTTTTACAGTTTTACACCTTAAATTTCAAGTTGTTAAATTATACATCCAATCGGAAATTTAGTTATCATGTTTATTATCTCGTCTTTTTCTATTATGGACTATTATTCTAGTTATAATGATAAACCAATAATGTTGTGACATGTATAAAACTTAATTTCATTTTAAGGTGTTCGGTATTTGTAGAACCTTGTTCTTGCAGTTGCTTTTATCTTCACTG
The DNA here is from genome assembly GCA_024138025.1 of Combretum micranthum. NCBI lineage: Eukaryota > Viridiplantae > Streptophyta > Magnoliopsida > Myrtales > Combretaceae > Combretum > Combretum micranthum. The sequence continues at coordinate 838,847 of JAMXBD010000432.1, read as the reverse complement.
CGGAAATTTTGGCCCTCAAATCATATTTGCAAATCATCACTGAGCTAATACTGCTATGGGAGGACTTCAACAATCCGATAAATTACAAAGAAGACATTGTTAGATTACACATGTGGCGATGTTATTGGTTTACCATGATGATTGGAATATGGGTTAGTAATGAAAAAGGATGAGATAGTAATGATGGTAATTATAATTTTAATTTGGCGTATGATGTAAAAACTTAAAAATTGAGGTGTACAGTAATAGAAACAGGTTAGTACTATAATATTATCCCATTGGTTGATTGTATATAGTTTTTGGAAGGTTTGCTAATTTGGTGAAAAAAAAATCTATGCAAATACTTTTGGCTTAAGTCATTTAGAAAATATTTTAGTATGCCAAAAGGTGTAAATGAGGTAAAGTAATAGATGAGCTAGTCGAATTCGACTTGGTAACAGTACAAGAAAACTCAAGGTCAAGTTTGCACTCAAACTTGAGTTGTTTAAGTAACTTGTTAAGTTAGGCTCGAACTTCATGATGACAGCTCAACACACTCAAAAACCTAATCGAATTTAAATGTCAATTGAACTTATATATTAATATTATATTTATTAAAATAGATTTTTTTTTTTCCTATGATAATGATGAAAAGAGTTTAATCAAGTTGAATTCAAGTTTGGTAATTACAAATTCAAGTTGAATTTGGACTAAATTTATAAATTTGGTTGATTTTGAATATAAAATTTTATATTGAAATCGAGTTTAAATTTAAATCTAGTCTTGTATCATTTCAATTTGATTTGGTTAGAGCTCTTCTTAAATTGATATCATTTCCTCTCATTCATACACATGCCATTGAAAACCAGCAGGTTAAGTGGCGATTCTATTATTGGAACTAAAACTTTCCATAAATTATTTCATAAGTGACTGTAGATAAACGTCATCACAGGTTAGTTCGAGTCTAAAACTGAACTTGAACCACTGGTTCCAAGTTTCAAAATTAGTGGAACTAGAACTGAACCCATGGGAGTCAGCTCAGTTCTCGATTCTTAAGAACCTCCGGTTTTCATAGTTTGATTCCGATTTCTCTAGAACTAGGAATTGTGAAATTAAAAAGAATAAAAAATTTAATTATTTAACTTTACTTAATTTAAGAAAAAAATTAAAAAAAAATTAACTTGAAATAATATTTGGCCTAAAAATAATTGTTTAAAGTCAATTCGTTAAAAGAAATTTTACAAGTACGTATTTATATATATAATCACTTACATTTTTTTAGTTATCATGTTAGCAGCGTGGTACTATAAAATTTCAAGGTACAAATAAGTCTCACAAATACAAAAACAAGTCTCACATTCTTACGAAAGTAATGTTTATTTTAAGTCTATATAAACTCAACAAAATATAATTTCAAATATATTTATTATTTGTATTTTTATTAAATGTCGAAAATAGAAAATAATTTTTTATCATTAGGTAAAAATAATTTAAATATTTATTTTTAATTACAATTTTTTTTTATTTTTTCCTTCTTTTTTAATTTTTTTTTTTTTTTTTATGTAATGTGGAACCATGGGAACTACTGCTTCTATCTATTATTTAGTTGGTTCTTTTACTGGTGATTCCAAAACCGCTAAGTCAACAATTTTAGGGGATGAAACCATAAGGACCAGCTAGAACTAGTAGTCGGTTCGAACCTGCTATCCTCAAACCAGTTCTCAGTTCAGAAATCACCTGTGATGACTCATATTATACATGTGACTTAGGTGTTTGTACTCACACGTTATACATGCGACTCATGTACAACTACACGTGATTTAGGTATTTGTACATGAGTCGAATGTACTACATGTATATGAATCGTGTATATTACACACAATTTAAAGTTGGTATTTTTGTAATTATTTTTGTGTAAATCGTATTTTGTTAATTTTTTTAAAAAAGTTTGTAGGTATGTGTTTTACCCTGGTATTTAATATTGATGTTTTACACTATTTCATAACTAATTATTTAAAATTTAAATGTATTAATTTATCACCTATAACTTTTATAATTTTCCACAATATTGAATTTACTTTGTTTACGTGTTTAATTAAAAATATGGAAAAAATTCATATTTTAAATTACTAAAAATGAATATAATTTAGATACTAAACTATTTTAAATTTTAGGTAATCAATTTTAAATAAAAACAACATCAAGTATTATATGTAATATTTACCTTTATATATATATATAATATGTAAAGACTCGGCCCACTTAACCCAAATATTAAGTGTGTCAAATCTCCCAACCACGCATAATACCCAAATATTAGGAACAATATTCAAGCATTATATGTAAGGTCATCTTAAAAAGAGATGTTTGTAATGGCTACCTGTTTAAAACAGATATAACATTCACATGTTTTGAATTAAGAAACATTACCACTACATAAGTAGTGGGTCATTACCTATATACAAGTCATACATCATATTTATATATACATTACAATTTCCCAAGGATCATATAAACATAGAAATCTTATTTACAACCCAACTATATTACAAATACAATTCAAATCAAAATACATTCCAAGGCTTAACAAATAAGCCTAAACACTTCACAAAAATTACATCAAAAGGAATCCTAAGCATATACTAGGTCTCTCTCTCTTAGTCATCCATAGAATCTTCCCAGTTAGTCCCATTGCCCATATCGTCATAAGGCTCGTCATCAAAGTCACCTGCAAGATAGCAGCATGAGCCAAAGGCCCAGTACACAATAGTGCAAACAAATACATATACTATGCTCACTTAACTAAATGCTATGCAATAAATCACCACAACTTTATTATCTTTAATTAAGTGAATAGAACAACATTGGAGTATTCAAACTCCGATTCAAGCTTGGCAATTATGGGGGTCCTGAGTAACAGCGGCTGCTCAGGAAGTTGATATAGATAGACTAGCTATCTATATCTCCTATATCTAACCGATAAAGAATATTAATAGCATCATTTAGGGTTCACACTCCTTTATATACTCCACTTATCCCTGTTTATAACATCAATTAGTTCAACGGTCCCATACCCGTGAACTAAAACATATTATTTCCTTCCGAGCTTAAGTAGAGAATATACCGATATAGTTAACCCTATTAGCTACCCACTTAGCCAATAAAAGAAATCACCATTGCATCATGGATTTGAGTCATTGTATCATGACAAAGGATTGGGCTAAGTACCGAAACTATCGTGCCATTGCATCATAACAAAGTTGTTGCTCTCCGGTTCCGGATTCAATGACGTAAAGCACAACCAATTTCAACATCTCTTATTATTCTATGATTAAGGTCAAATTGATATATGCCTATTTAAGCAACAATCAATCAAAGTATCGTGTACCTGGTTTGATTTGGGAATTGACCGGGATCTCCAACTGAGTATCTATTTCTGTTCCACATAAATCAACTATATTATATTACTATCCTAAGTCAAGTTTATATTAACTAGATTAGAACTTAGAAAAATTATTGAACCTTAAGTAAAAACAATCCAAAATATCACATATCATATATATATATAGCAAATCTTTGATAAAAAATTCTTATATTATGTATTGAAAGATGTTGAAAGAGGTTAGAAAAATTTGAAATTTACAAAGTTCATGCTAGCCATCAACGTCGGCCAGCCAGCGGTATAAGATCATACGTCGGCGGCATATAAGGAGCGTTAAGAAGTATGCATAATGTACAGAACCTTGGAGTCTTTACGCTGGTAATTTTAACCCCAACGCCGGCAATTTCAACCCCAACGCCGGCGGTGTTTAAGAAAAATTTTGAAAGATCAGAAATCAGGATTCTAATGCCAGCAAATTTCAACTTCAACGCCGGCGGTGTTTAAGATAATTTCCAAAAGATAAGAAATAAAAACTCTAATGCCGGCATGTACGCCAGCGGCATAAGAGGCGGCGTATACTGCAATTCGCATTGCAGGTTTCCTTTGTTTTCCAAACATAAAAATTTTTATATTTTAACTCTTCCAACTCATTCCAAATCTCATGAGAGCCTACTACAATCTATCTATAACATGTCAAGCATTCTAAAGCTTTCCTAACCACTCTACAACATCTCAACAAGAATTAGCATATCAACTACTTATATTATACTACACATGCATATTTCATGGATTAAGAGGAAAATAAGATATCTCAAACATCAAATAAACTTATCTCAATGTATATATAAGGCTTGGGGAAGGATTTTGGTGTGTTGAGTCCAAGAAAACTTGATTTGGGTGTTGGAAATTGTTGGCCTTCTAGAGCTAAGAATTTTCCTCTCCTTTATTCTGTTTTGGATTGTCTAAGTTTGCAATTAGGCTTTGATGTTTATCCAAAATAATGTTGACTTTTGGGGGGCAGATTTAGGAAGGCTTTGGGCCTTAATTGGGCTTATATTTGGGGCTTAAGAAAGCCAAAATCTGTTAAGTTAAGGGCTTATAAATTTAGCTCAAAACACACTTAATTCATCAAACATTAATTATTACAACAACCACTTGCTTTAACATAATAATTGAATAACATGAATACACTACCATTCTAAATACATTTACCAAAACTCATATTTAGTTATTACTTCCTAACACATAACTATAGCAAACACCACAATTCACTCAACACATACACATACACATACACACATGCAACAATCAATCTACATGTATTAATTATAAATCAACTTTGGGCCATTTCAATATATATATTACATACACGTATGATGTTTAATTTTTTTCATCTTCTTTTTTTTTTTTCCAAACACACTTTATGTATATAGTTGACAATCGACAATTATATTGTTATTCACTTCCTTCTTTTGCCTTGAATATGGAAGATTTGTACTATTGTTTTGATACTATTTATACCTAGTGTCACTTGTTAGCTAACATAATTAAATTACAATTGGAGTGCCCAGTCTTTTCATGCAATTTTCGGCTCCAAAGTTCTTAGTGTAAATTTAAATTGGCAAATACTCAATGCTAGTTAAAGTGTGTTAATGTTAATTAGAATTAGAAAACTAGTCTTTAAAGACATAAATTTTGTAATGAAAAATTTTTCTCTTTAGAAAATGAATTAACAACAGATTTATAATGGATTTTTTATGACATAAATTCTATATAATTTTATAATTTTTATATGCATTTGCAATGGAACTTGCAATGGATTATAAATTAATTTGTGATAGAACTTTTTCGGTTACAAATTTGTCTCTAATTTTAGCAAGAAATATAACATCTTAACGCTACTTTTTATCTTTTCAAATTCTATTGCAAATCTATCTCTAGACTAAATTACTATATATATGCATGTATGAATAATTATGTTAAAAATATAGTTTTAATTATACATATCAAATATAGTATATAACAATATGTAATATTAATATGGATTTATATTATATTTATAAATTTATTTTATTATATAATATATTTATAAAATATGTATAATCATATGTGATGTAGCGTATGATCTGGAAAATTAAATTAGGATTTATCATAAACCGTTGATTCACGCACGAATGCCAGAGTGTGATCCCATTTCTCTGGGTACGTGTTTGCCACTATTTCTATCTCATTAATATGCAATTTACAGCTAATACTATATATTTTTATAATATATTTATTAATATATTATAAAATATAAACAATAAATAGTACTCAAATTATATTTATTATAAACATTTATATATTTAATGATTTTTTTTATATCTATTATATATTTTTTTACATAATAACTTTTTATATAAAAATTATATAATATGCAACTTACTAAATTAATGTATAAAAATAATATAATATGTTATATATAAGTAATATCATAATGCACTATTTAAAATAAAGTATATTACAATAATAAAATACGTACTATAAATATAAACTTAGTATATATAAACATATATAAATATTTTATTTTAATAATATATTTAAAAAATTATCTTCAAATTATTTATAATGTTTTTATTATATATATAGTACAATTTTATATTCATATTTCATTAAATATGTAAATAGTAGATATCTTACATAATTTATATTTACATACTGCATATTATTTAAAATATAATAACATATTTGCTAAAAAAAATATAATATACTACTTAGAAAACAATATATTTAAGTAATAATATATATATATAAATGATTAGTTTAACATGTAAAGTTAGTATATAAATACATATAGATATATATTATATATTATTTTACTAATATATTAATGAAAAACAATATTTATATATTTATGGTATATTTATTGTATATTTCTAACAAAATTTTTTGTTTATAAGTTTTATATAATTTCTTAAGTGTAATAACAAACAATATAAAAAAAACATATTACTTAAAAAATAATATAAAATATAAAATAAATTATGTAAAAAGTATAATTATTATATATGTCATTAAATATATAAAAGTTTATATATAATATTATTTATATATACATATAATATTGTTTAATAATAATATCATATTTGGTGAAAAAATTATAATGTACTACTTAAAAATATTGTATAATGATAATATGTATATAATATAAAGTAATTATTACAAAATGTAAACTTAGTATATATAAATATTATATATTATTTTAGTAAAATGTTAATTAAAAATTCTTCATAAATAGGTAAAGCAAAATTATACAATAAAAAATAGTAAATTAAGCCAGTAATTAATTATAAAAGAAACATAAAATGTTTTAGAATTATAATATTATAAATTATGATATCCCTTAAATAAACAGCAATGAACATTATTCATGAAGATATAAATTGATTCATCGGTTTAATGCTTATCAAAACTTTAATGTTAAGTTTGCTCAGTGCATAACATTCTAAGATGAATGACTTTCTAGAAAGGATAAAACTAAGTATGGGAGGTAAATGAGAATTTTTTTTTTTTTTTAAATTTATTCTAAAATTAGACACAGATTTTGTGATGAAATAATTTTATGTATTATTTTCTAAAAGAGTATCTAATAATAACTAATTGCAAATCAAAAACAGATTTTTGACATAAATTTTGTTGCAAATTTGTGATTGATAATAAATTTATCTCTAAAAGAATTAGTGACGATAGTTTTAGAGACATAATTTTTATCTTTAAAAGTTTTTTGAGACAAATTTTTCACTTTCAAATATAAAAATTTCTATCTCTAAAATCAAAATTTCTTGTAGTGTAATTAGATTGGTTACTAAATTGAGACTAATCAATATTTTTTTGCAAGTGATTGAAATTCCTATTGTTCCCTCTTTAAATCCATTAGCAGAATTGTAAATTCATGCAAGCGAGTCTAGTATGAAATTACGAATTCATTTCTATTTAATATGGTTGACCCCATGTTATGTACCTAGTTTTAGTAAAATCAATCAAACTCCCTAATCCATTTAGGTGGTACTTCGGATTCAACTGCAGATTAATAAGGCTTGAACAAGGAAAACAACTAAAACCAAGAGGGACTGACACTAAATTAGAATCTAATACAAATAGCAGAGGTGAATATGCCAAGGCAGCTACGCACGCGTACGGTATGCTTCCGAGTGTAGGTATAAACAAAAACACATCAAGTCGGTCCATAAATTATTCAATTTTAGCTTGAATTTGAATTGAGCTTGAGCTTGAACTATTCAAGTAGTTCATCAAGCTGAACTCGAACTTCACATAATTAACTCAATTAGCTTGTAAGCTTAATTGAACTTTATTGAACTCGAATCAAGTGTAAATGTTTATCGAATTTGAATTGAATTTGGGTATTGATATTATTTTAATTAATATTAAAATTACCTTTTTAATAAATGGAGCTCAAAAGAGTTTAACTGATTTGAATGCGAGTTTACATAACGTTACATCAAGCTAGAATTGAGCTTAGAATTTTAAGCAAATTTAAGCTTGAGCCAAGCTTGTACTTTGAAATTTCAAATCGAGTTTGGACTTAACACTGTATCATCTTGACTCGACTCATTTGCAAGCCTACTTCCTAAATCGATTTGTTGTAACACTAGATTTAAGAACTGAGATCTAGTCCTACGTCATCCTTTCATGTTCCATTTGCGGCTTGCCATGCGGTGCATGTTAATCAGCTCCTTAATCTATATGTTTGGTGAATACTAAAAATATAAAATTAAAAGATTTATGTAGATCTATAAACTTGACCATTTAAACCATTTTTTAAAATCTAAATTCAACACTTTTATTCTGCAGATATCAAAAGAGGAATTGCTGTAGAGCAAAAGCACTACTGCTCTCCGAAATGGTTATTCATATCATTTAGATTATTATCTTATCTTTCCTTTTGAGAAGATTTTATGGTTCATGAATAAAATCATTTGACAAATGCAAGAAGAATTTCATATAATTGAATAAATCAAGTGCAAATTAGCTAAGTTATATTCTTGGGTCAGGCAAAAGCAACCAAACATATATATAGAGATACCTTAATCCGGGAACTTTCAACCCTTTTGTGGTAATCCTCCTTCAAGATCATCTTAAATCCTTGATTGAATCTTCTGTCTTAGCTCTCTTCTCAGAATCTTTCCAGATGCTGCTTTTGGAATACTGTCTGTAAATATTACCCTCCGCAATCTTTTAAACGGAGCAACCTGTAAGATGGAAGAAGAAAGATTTCATAATGAAGAATAAAACATTGACAGAATAATAATATCCATTCTAGAATATCATGAGAAGCTATAACCATTAATGATAAGAGTTCCTAGAAGTAAATCAAGCAGGTTGAACAAAGAAAAAGTTATATTTGCAATTGGAAATCCAGTATAAGATAGCAACTCGTGCTAAGGCCACTCCGAAAAACAGCTAAATAGCTTATAAAGGATTAAGAAGTAATTTGAAAACAAACTTGCATATTTAAGGCTGGTAATGAGGTTATATGATTAGATTGATATCTTGGATAGTGTAGGACATTATAATCATGGCGGTCATCCCAAACCAAGTCTGATGTTAAGACATTTATCAACCCGAGGATAGTAATATGATCATTGAGAGTCTTTCACCTGGTTTTTGATGAAATCTAGGATGTTATCTTCAGTTAGAGCACTTGTTGGAGACCGAACAACATATGCAATTGGAACCTCTCCAGCTTTAGCGTCTGGAATTCTACAAGAAGACATCCACACACAGTGTAAATCCTTCATTCACTAAGCCCAGATTTCTACTAACTGTTTCTTCACAAATGAATCATGAAAAGAATTGATGAAAACCAACGAGATGACAGCTGCATCTAATATTTCCGAGTGAGATAAAAGCAGTCCTTCGAGCTCTGCTGGTGCCACCTAACACAACAGACCGGTTCGTCAATGTATAAGCACTACATATGTTGTTCTTAGTTATAATTACAAATTCAAGTAAGAAAGATCATCTCTTCCATGCTCATCACAGTTCGAAGTACAGCCCTCTGAAGAATCTAAATTTTAGTTTATATAAAACCAGGGTTTCTTGCTTTGTGTCCCCTATTTTTGTTAAGCTCACCTGAAAACCGTAACTCTTGATAAGGTCTTTTAGTCGATCAATGACAAACAATTGCCCTTCATCGTTGAAATATCCTATATCTCCTGTGTGCAACCAACCTTGCTTGTCTATGGTTTGTTCTGTTGCTTCGGAATTGTTAAGATAACCTGAAGGAATCCACACACAAGATTCAGATGATGAAACTATCTTTTCTCTTCAAAAAGAAGAGAACAGAATTATAAAAATTGTATAATCAAATATGCCTATTCCTCTAGTAGTAGTCATTGGTAACTGAGAATCAATAATAATGTGATGATAGAGAGTAACAAAGGAAAATCAATACTCAAGGGAGGTGGCAGTCATGATTATTCAGAGGCATAGTCAAAGTTCACTACTTTTGACCCAAGTGACTAATTGGAACGTGCAAATGATGTGATCAATTCCCAGCTGGACAATTAGAAGTGGATTAGCCTTGAAATCAACTTAATGGTGTAATGGTTATAGGCTTATAGCTAGGGTGGGCATGGTGCGGTTTGATCCAATTTGTTCCGAAATCAAATCGAACTATAACATATGGTTCAATTTTTCTTTTATTTTCAAACCTTACTAACTATATGGTTCAACACGTATTTCTTTAAATTGAAAAAAAAATGATTTCGTCCAATTTATTTCATAGTTCAAACCATTATCGTAAATCAATAAAAGAAGTTATATTAAGTTAATTGGACAATTTATTTTCTTCCAACTTCAAATTTTTTGTTTTGGGTTACTTGAATTTTAAAAAATATTTACGCAAGGAGTTGAAATGCAATCACCGAATTATAATATACACAAATATAGAATGTGTATCATCCAAACCCTTATACCTATACATATATAGAATGAGTTACAAATGATGTTGTGACAAACTATTTCGTTTTCCCTTTTCCATTTGCTAAAAAAAACTTGCACATATTCATGTTTGTATCGGTACAAGGATGGATTGAAAAATAGCAAGTTTGAGCAATATATGTATATAAAAATATATATGAGTCACATGAAATCTTAAATTTCATAAACTTGTTACGATACCATCACTTGGATATTTTTCTCCTTCTTTTTTATATTGCTTTTTTGAAATTTTTCTCTATACTTCTCAACAACAAGATTAGTGTTAATTTTCATAAAATGGAACATCATTGATATTTTTATCTTTTTTTATAAAAGAAAGGCTTGGACTGATTCAAATCAAATAATTCGGCTCACTGAACTGACCCATGAACTGTTTTCTCACGACTGAACCAACTGCAAACCGAATTGTTTTTAAAAGAGAACCGAATTTTCAGTTCGGTTTGATCCTTATTTATTTATTTTTTTTTCCAATAGTTCTAGCGTAGGTAAAACCCTACGCCATATTTCATATAGAAATGATGAGAAGATATCTGACGCCTTGACTCATATAACTTTCTCTTCAGCTCTACCAGCAGAAATGCAAAGTGCATATCATGTCAATTTGCTCTACCAGAAACGATAAAGTCTTAATCCAAATGATACCTGCATCACATTCGGTCCTCTAAGCCAGATTTCTCCTGGTTTATTTGGTGGAAAAGAATTTCCTGTTTCCACACTGACAATTTTTGCTTCAAGTCCCGGAACAAGTGTGCCGGTTGAACCGGAAAGCCTAGGTTCTTCTCTTGGATTCTCCAATGATATGATTGCACAAGTTTCGGTCATACCATATCCCTGAAAATTTTTAGAAAAATCAATAAACAATAGCAAGACAGTATCAATTCCAAAAAAAGGGCATGGGATGAAATCTTTCTCCAAGTTCTCTCCTCCTTACCTGTATGATCTCAACAAGGAAGGACCTTTGCACACTCTTCCATCACATCCTTACCCAAGGGTGCTGCACCACAACCAATCTGCCTTAAGGAAGACAAATCATACTTCTTCACTACATCCTGCTTTGCCAAAGCAACCATCACAGGAGGCGCAACATACATATGAGTAACCCTATACTTCTCTAAACACCTCAAAACGTTCTCCAGCTCAAACTTCTGGAGTAACACCACAGTGTTTCCTCTCCTAAGCTGTGAATAAACCAAACCAGACCATCCCATTATATGAAATATCGGCAAGAAACATAGAAACACATTCTGGCTCTCTCCGTAACGATCCTGATCAGCAGTCACCATTAAAGATGCAGCTATGAAATTCCCATGAGTCAAAATCACTCCTTTATTTGTTCCAGTCGTGCCTGATATAATTAATGGAACATTGCACACAAAAATGAATATAAGTTCCTCTAGCTTAAGTCACAGTCATAAGTTTCACAATCGTTTTCTAGATGAATAATTATATGAATAGAACCATACCTGAGGAGTAGAACAGAGCTGCAACATCAGTTTGGAGACATTATCAAGTGGCAACTCAGTTTTTTGCTCTGCGGATTCAATAAGCGAGAAGTAGTCCCAAGTTTTCAGGCTATCTGAAATGCTAGAATCATGATCATCTAAAGATCCAATTAGTATTACAGGCAAATTAAAGTCTTTCACTTTCTGAAAAAGCTGAGGGATTGTGATGACAAGCTTAGGCTTACAATCATTGACTTGTCTAGAAACTTCAGCTTTAGTATACAAAGGATTACAAGTAGTGGCAATAGCACCAACACCAACAACAGAGAGAAAGCATACAACAAAGTTGGCAGAGTTAGGAGATAATATTAAAACCACATCTTGTTTAAGGATGTGGAACTGGTAAGCAAGTACGTGGGAGAAAGTGGAGACTTGGGTTTTGAGGTGGTGGAAAGTGAAGAAGGTGGTGTTGGGATCATCAGGATGGATGAGAGCGAGGCTGTTGGCGTGAGAAGAGGAGTTTCGGAAGAGGAAAGAGGTGAGGGAGAGGTTGGGGTCAGTTGGAAAGTGAAGAGGTGGTCGTAGGGAATGGTAAGTTTGTGTTCTTGGGTTGCAGAATGGTTTCTTTGACATGGTAGGACGTTTGGAACGTTTTTCCAGGATTTGTGATATTGTGGAAGTGGAAGTTTGTGACTTTGTGCGTGGAACTTGAAGACAGAGACACAAGTACAAGGTTAGAAAAAACAGAGGAGGAGGATGATTACGATGAACGCTACCTTTTATTTTTGTAGTCGCATGTTTGCCACGTGTCCTCTATTTATTCAGTTTTCTCTTTCTTTTATGTAGGGCCTGTTGTATAGGATTTCTTTTCTTAGCCACCTAAGTCTCGGTTGTACAGCAGAACAATATTCGACTATAACAAACAGAACTTTCCTCTTTATTTTTGTGTTCTTCAAGCCCTGCTAGGTTTTGGTGGAGATTTCACGTAGTATCAGAGCAGGTCAATTGATCTTATAAGTCTTTTTTTTTTTTTTTTTTTTAACTCTTTCCTCTTACAATGGCTAATCTTGAAGATAATAATTGTAGTGATTATATCGTTTTCGATCCGATGTCTTTATCAAGTTTGGATTATCCTAATGTAGCTTTAGGAAGCATTCAATTTAATGGAAATAATTTTGTTGCTTGGAAACGATCTGTTATGATGGCTCTAGGAGCTAAATCCAAGTTAGGTTTTCTTGACAGTACTATATCTAAACCTAAGAACAATTCTATTGATTTAGAGAAATGGAATAGATGTGACTATATAGTTTGATGCTGGATTCTTAGTTCCATGAGTAGTGAATATCACAAAATTTCCTCTATAGTGATTCTTCGAAGGATCTATGGGTGCAAATTGTAGAGCGGTATGGACAATCAAATGGTCCTTTGATTTACTCGCTTCAATAAGAGATTTGCAACTTAAAACAGGGCAATATAGCTGTAGGTCAGTACTATAATAAGATTAAGAAGGCTTGGGATGAACTGCAGGCTGTGACCATTTATCCGAAATGTGTTTGTGGGAGGTTAGAATATTGCACTTGCAATTTGAAGGAGAGACTCTTTGATTTTGATGTGCAATTAAAACTTATGCAGTTTTTAATGGGCTTGAATGATTTGTATGAAAGTGTGCATAATCAAATCCTCTCTATGGAACCATTGCCCACAGTCAATAGAGCTTTCTATTTAGTTCAACAAATAGAAAAGTAAAGGCAAGTGACAATGATAATGGACGCTAATGGTATGGCTCTTGTGGCTATAAAGGATGATATGAAGTCACAGCTAGATAGAAAGAAAAGTAAAGCTAGATTATTTTGCAAGCATTGCAAAAATGAGGTACACACTATAGAAAATTGTTTTCAAATCATTGGCTATCCAGACTGATATAAAGGACGAAGACTTAAGAATACCAAAGGAGCTTTTCATACAATGGAAAATAAGAAGGAATATCCGGTTTTTAATACTCCTTTTGATCACATTCATGCTCGAAATCTTGAGAATTCTAGTGTTGCAGATTCAAGTATTGGAAATTCTGTTGCAACAAATCATGATACCCGTGCATTACATGTTGTATGTCAAGAGATGTTTAAGATATTGAAACAGGGTAATGCTGTTCCGGAGTCACATTCTTCTGATGCAACCGTGATGAAAAGCTTCCAATACCTTGGATCTTCAAGGAACTCATGTTATGTAGCTATGAATGATAAGATTGGTTCATGGATAGTAGATAGTGGAGCTACTGATCACATGACACCCTTTGCTCATCTTTTATCGCATCAAGTCACTTTAAATACACCAATACTAATCCGTTTACCAGATGGATCCTTCAAATATGTTTCTCTTGTAGGAAAGGTTCAAGTTACACCACATTTACTCCTTGAAGATGTCTTTTACGTACCTGATTTTACTTACAATTTATTATTTGTGAGTAAAGTTCTCAAACACTCAAATTTCATTGTTACACTTACCCATGACTCTTATCAATTTCATGATTGAGAACTAGTACGTTATTGCAAGCGCAAATGAAAGTTTTGGCTTGTATGTACTTGAATTAACTAAGCACAAGCTGACTACTTTTCCTTGTAATGAACTCATTCATGTTTCTTCATGTAATAAAGCATAGAATTTTGTAAAGTTACTTCATGACCGATTTGGTCATACCTCACCATCTAAGTTAAAACACTTATCTTTCTGTAAACACCTTGATATGTTTGAATTGATGTGTGATATTTGTTCTCTTGCTAAAATGCATCGCTTGACTTTTGAGAGAAATACACATCGGTCACCATTTGCTTTTCATCTTCTTCATATAGATCTTTGGGGGCCATACAAAGTTCAGTCTATTACTGGAGCACATTACTTCCTTACTATTCTTGATGATTTTAGTCGGTATACTTGGATATATTTCTATCAAATAAATTTCAAGTACGAAATATTGAGTACTTCTTTAAGTATGTCCAAAATCCATCTTGTGCCTAAACTTCTGAGGACTGATAATGGGTAAGAGTTTGTCTCTTATTCTTCTCAATCTTTGTTTTCTAACCTTAGCGTAATACACCACAAGACCACCATATGCACACCTCAGCAAAATGGGAGAGTAAAAAGGAAGCAACGACACTTGCTTGATACTAAAAGGGCTTTAAGGTTACATGCCAATATACCTAAGACTTTTTGGAGTGAATGTGTTTTGATAGCCACATATCTTATAAATAGAATGCCAATGTTTATTCTTGATTGGAAAACACCCTTTAAAGTTCTTTTTAGCCAAACGCTTGACTATACACACTTAAGAACAATGGGATGTCTTTGCTTTTCGGGTATTCCTTCGCCACAAAGAGACAGACTCGACCTTAGAGGAGTCAAATGTCTTTTCCTTGGTTATTCTCATGGTCATAAAGCATATAAGCTTATGATATCGTCAATGCATGGATCATTGTCAATAGAGATGTTCTTCTCCATGAACATATATTTCCTTTCAAAGATTCTATGTGTCAAACACTATCTCCTATAGATTATTCTACTTCACACAATTCCCCAAGAGGGTCTGTTTCTTATGACACGTCAGACTTATCTTCTGATGCTCCTAGTCATGGAACATCTTCACTTAATGATTCTTCTTCTCATCTTCCTGATTCTAATGCTCCTAATGATAATACCATTCAAGTTCTTTGTTGGTCAGTTCGCATGAGGAAAACACTAGCTTGGTTAGATGATTTTATTCATACAATACATAATTCTTCTACTGCTCATGTAGATACTAGTTCTACCGCTGCATCCTCATCTTCATATCTCTCTTTTCCTCATCCTCTTTTGCCTCTTATCCATTTGATTTTTGCATTCTTTAGCTCATGTTTTTACTATTAGTGAACCATCTTCTTATTCCCAAGCTTTAAATATAAGGAATGGATTGATGCTATGAAATTGGAGATTGATGCTTTAGAGAAAAATCATACTTGGGAATTAACTCCTTTGCCTATAGGTAAACATGCTCTTGGATGTAAGTGGGCATATAAGACAAAATTCAAGTGGGATGGCAGCGTTGATAGGTTTAAAGCACATCTAGTGGCTAAGTGATATACACAAATAGAGGGGGTTGATTATCATGATAATTTTTCCCTTGTCGCAAAGTTGGGAACAGTTTGGATTGTTTAGCACTTGCTTGCTCAAATGGTTAGCCTATTCATCAAATTGATGTGAACAATGCATTCTTACATGGTCATATTGATGAATAAATCTATATGACCCCACCTCCTAGTTTTATTGAAGCTTCAAAGGGGTTGGTTTTTCGATTAAAAAAGTCACTATATGGTCTCAAACAAGCTTCTTGACAATGGAATTTAGAACTAACTTCATTTTTATCGAAATTGGTTTTCGTCAATCCTTGAATGACTCTCTGTTTACTAAAGGGGATTCTAATAATTTTCTTGTTACTTTAGTGTACGTTGATAACATTTTGCTAATTGGAACTACTTTTGACTTTGATCACTGAAGTCAAGTCTCAGCTTGATCATGCTTTTACTATCAAAGATATGGGTAAAGCACGGTTTTTCCGAGGCCTTGAATTGAATCGCACACTTGTTGGATTACATGTTCATAAGAGAAAATATATTTTAGATCTTCTTAATGATGTTGGTCTTGCTGGCTGTAAGCTTGCAAGGTTGCCTTTTGCTTCTGATTGCAAGTTAGATAATGTTGCTGACACTTTACTTTCTGATCCTAGTACTTATAGGCAGGTTGTTAGGCGATTGTTATATCTGAATTTAAATAGTCCAAAAATTGCTTTTTCGGTTCATCAGTTGAGTTACCTCATGGTAGCTCCATGAACAACTCATCATGATGCTTTGGTTCATTTGCTGCGTTATCTCAAGGGGTCTATTTCACTTGGCTTATGTTTTCCCACTTCTAGTTCTTTACATCTTCATGCTTATTCTGATGCCGATTGGGGTTCTTGTCCAGTAGATAGAAAATCTATATCAAGGTTTTGTGTTTTTCTTGGTAAAGCCCCTATTTCATAGAAATCTAAAAACGAAGTAACTGTAGCTACTTCTACAGCTGAGTCAAAGTACTGCAGCATGGCCTTTGCTGCTAAAGACATCTTATGGGTTTTATGTATTCTCAAAGACTTATTGGTTGATGTTTCCTTGCCGGTTCCTCTTTGTTGTGACAAATCTGTGCTTATGATTGCTGCTAATCCTTGTTTACATAGTCGACCAAGCATATTGAAGTAGATATTCATTTTGTTCGGGATTTTATTTCTAAGGGTGTTCTTTGTTTGAAGTTTGTTCCTTCCTCACATCAATTGGCAGACGTGTTCATGAAGCTTGTTCTTGAAGCTAATCTTCTTTCTCTTCGATCCAAGTTGGGGCTTGCAATGGCACCAACTTGAAGGGGCCACTTTACCTTTTATTTTTGTAATCACACATTTGCTACGTGTCCTTTATTTATTCTATTTTCTCTTTCTTTTATGTAGGGCCTGTTGTATAGGATTTCTTCTCTTAGTTACTTAAGTCTCAATTGTATTGCAGAACAATATATTCAAATATAACGAATAGAAATTTCCTTTTTATTTTCGTGTTCTTCAAGCTCTGCTAGGGTTTTGAGTGGAGATTTCACAAATAGTAATAGTCAACAAAGGCGGGAATGCGGGATGAAGGGGCTGGGGGAAAATAAATCATTGGACCATTGGAGTTCGGACTGAAAAGTTTCAGTTTTCATATAATTTTAATCACATCATGTAAATATTATATCCATCGATTTTTTTACTCACATTGTATCTATATTTAATAACTTATTTGTATCATATTAGTATTATATTAATATCATATTTGTTTGATTAGTTTACGAGTAAAACAATCTTTTTTTTTTTATAAATACCTATTTAAAAATCATAAAAATAAGATATTAAAATTATCCGAATCTTATCAACATTGGACTACTGGAGTATGGATTGAAAAGTTTAAGTTACTATAATAATTTTAATCACATCATGCAAATATTATATCCATTAAACGTTTAAAATTTTATTGATATTTATAAACAAATACTATGTGCCATGTGCTGTGTAATTTAATAGTAATAGTTGTTTTTTTATTATAATATAGGATAATGTAAATTGTAGAGTACAAATTTCTTTTAATGTAAAATTTTATATATTACTCAATGAGTCAGTGTGTTAGTATAATATAAAAATGTTCTTTTTTCTTATCCGATAGTAGCAATGGTGGTAATAGTAATGTTGATGTCGGTACTAATAATGGTAAGATTAAGATGGTTGTAATAATGATTAAAAAATTAGTGTTAATCTAAATTTCTAGTTAGAAAAAAAAAACTTTTTTTATTCAGTTGCAAGATCTTTGAATCACCAGATTTAGAAGAAAAATTTTAAGACTTCGCTCAAATAATACAAAGAGTATTTTATTCATTTTAGAACTACTTTGTAAATCATACAACATGTTTGCTTAATTTAGTACCATGGAAAATTGGCAAACAAATGCTACCGGTGGATCTTGATATGTAGACTAATTTTAATAGAAATTCAGTTTTTATCTATTATGTTATCACAAGCCTGGCTTCTTTAAAATTAATGACTCTAGCTATAAAAGACAATTAGGTTTTACATTTAAAAAGTGAAACTGTGTATCTATTCTGATTAACTAGTGTGCATTTACTTTGTGTGACAAATATATCATTATATATATACATTCCATTCAACCAAGTTTTCAAACATAAAATAAATTCAAAAAATTATCAAATTAAATTTCAATCAATCAAACTTTTTATGACTATTTTTACTACTTCACTAATATTGTTTATTCTATTTGCCAACATCGAAGAAGTGACCTATCAGTATTAGATGATATTAATAATAATAATAAAAAATTAATGATACCTTATCTCTTTTAAGTCAATAAATAAAGTAAGCGGTATTAAAAGATAATAAAAATAGTTTTAAAAAGTTTAATTGAATATTATATTATTAGCTACTTTAAAAGTTTAGGCAACAAATTAAATTCTTTTTATATAATTTAGCTACCAAATTTAACATATATTATTTTATTACTTATGTCATTCTTTCCAATTGGTTTTATTCTAAATAATTTCAGTGTGATAGATATCGGTTATCTTGTGGTATAAATATCCTTAAATATCATGTTATCCATCACGTTGCAATATTTTTATAGGTACCGTTCACGTGAGAGAATAATAAACGGACTATAAATGCTAAACTGCCCCCTAATTTAAGAATATCGACCAAAGGGAAGAAAACTGAGAGTCAATTAGGAAAGAACGGCGGTTTGCTAAAGAAAACAGCGAGTTAGCAACGACTAAGTTTAAGTTCAATTTATTTAACTCATTTATCAAATCAAAATTTAGTAATATAATGTTTAGTTTGATTAGTTCATAAATCTAATTTAGTTCAAATATCGATTCAGTTTAAGTCATATTTTAATATTAAAATTATTTTAATTAGAATAAAAAATAATTTTAAATAATTCTAGTTTAGTAAACTTAATCAAGTCAAATTTAAATTTGTTAAGTATAGCTCCAAGTTGGCTTGAGCTCAAAAATCTAAAATCAATCAAATTTGAGTGTTAAACCCGAGTTTTAATATTTGAGTTGAATTTGAGTTCAAACTCTAAACTAGGTTCGTTTATAGCTTTAACTAAATTGTGAAGGTATTTCAATTCATATACTAATAAGCAAACTACTTGGTAGATTTTAAAGTTTAAGTTCCATTTGGCGTAGACTTGAGCAAGGATTGAGTCTGAATTGAAACTCAATCCGATTGGTCACTAAAAATCTCTAACATGTTGTTAGAAAAAGATCCAACCTTTTTCCTCTTGCTAATGCAATAACAAACAAATAAAATCAAATTGTGGAAAGCAAAAATCAGTGACACTAGGATTTACATGAAAAACCCCAATTCAAGAAAAAACCATAGGACCGCCACACACAAATTCTTCCACTATATCAAATATAATGGGTTATATAATTCCTCACTAGATATCACTAATGGATCTCACCAATTCTCACTACAACAAGTGTATTTCGCTCAACAACAAGCCTCTCTCTTGCTAGAGTTTCTCTCTAGGTTTTAGGAATGGCTTCTCACACTTATACAAACCCTAAGACAAATAAGAAGTATATATATGTAAACAACAAAGGTTGGCACGAAACAAAATGTAGGCTTGCAGCTTAGACATAACAAATCCGATGTTGAAAATGCCGAAGCACAACAACATTGTACACCGCCTAGTACGCCGACGACTTTAACCTGTACGCTGGTAACATTGAAGCCGGCCTAGACCAACTCGAGCTCTCAGCAAAAATTGCAAAATTTAAGGCTGGCTATTACAACTTTCAAGGCTGGTGGTATACAGACCAACTTTGCTAGTGTACAACATATTTCAAGCCTTTGTTTTGCAAAAATTCTCCTTATTTAAGTCCTCTTCCAAGTATCTCGTATACTTAAGATATCCTTGTTATAGACCCATATAAGTTGGATCTATAACCCAACAAACTCCTCCTCCAACTTATATAGGGGGTTCAATCACTCCTATTGTCTTCCTGCAAGAATTGAGTTTCTCCTTAGGTAGAGCCTTAGTCATCAAATTTGATGCACTATCATCAGTATGGATCTTCTCAAGCTTAAATTGTTTGGACTCCGATACATCTCTAATCCAATGATACCTTACATCAATGTGTTTAGATCAGGAATGGTACATTAGATTCTTACTGAGATGTATGACACTTTGACTATCATAGAACATAATCAAATCTTCTTGCTTTTGACCCAATTCTATCTAAAACTTTTTCATCCACAAAGCTTCTTTGCAGGCTTCAGGCACAGCGATGTATTCTGCTTCAGTAATGGATAGCTTTGATTACCAAGACACCGCTGATCCTGCATAAGTAATCAGATACCCTAAAGTGGATTTCCTAGAAGCTAAATCACCAGCCATATCAACATCTAAAAACCCTTCCAATACAGGCTTACTGCCACCGCCAAATTGCTGACATAATCTAGAAGTGCCCCTAAGATACCTAAGAATCCATTTAATAGCGGTCCAATGCTCTTTACCTAGATTTGAGAGATATCGGCTTACAACGCTAACAACATGAGCAATATCTGGTCTCGTGTATACCATAGCATGCATCAGACTCCCAACTGCTGAAGCATGTAGGATCTTCTTCATTTCTTCTTTGTTTGCCTCACTTTTAGAACACTGAAGTGAACTGAACTTAAAATGACCTATAAGTGGAGAACAAATAGATTTCACCTTACTCATGTTGAACCTCTTCATAACTTTTTTAGATATCTCTCTTGTGATAACCACAGTTTTTGGCTCTTCCTGTCTCTAGGTCCTAAGTCTTTCATTGCAAAAGACTTATTCAAAGCAATCTTCAGATAATGAATTATCTTGGCATCATGGCCAACAATTAGCATATCATCTACATAAAGTAGGAATATAACAAACTCACCACTAGCAAATTTCTTGATAAAGGCACAATCGTCTGATGCAGTCCTTGTGTAACCCTGGTCAATCATGAAGGAGTCGAATTTCTTGTACCACTGTCTTGGAGCCTACTTCAGCCCATACAAGCTCTTCTTCAATCTGCAAACAAGATTCCTCTTCCCCTTGACCTTGAACCCTTCAGGCTGCTTTATATAAATCTCTTCTTCTAAGTCACTATGAAGGACTGCAGTCTTCACATCCATCTGTTCAATCCTTAGGTTTAAACTGGCTGCTATACTCAGTACAACCCAAATGAAAGACATCTTCACCACTAGCGAGAAAATTTCATCAAATTTCAACTCTTTCTTCTGACTAAACCCCTTCACAACTAGTCTTGCCTTGTACCTTAGAAGTGAGCTGTTTTCATCAGTCTTCAACTTGTAAACCCATTTGTTTTCAGAGGTCTTTTGCCCTTTAGCAGTTGCACCAAATCATAAATCTTGTTCTTATGCATGGACTTCATTTCTTCTTGCATAGCTTTGACCCAATCTTTCTTCTTATCATGTAGCATTGCTTCCTGATAACATTCAGGTTCTCCCCCGTCAGTCAACATCACATATTCATTTGGACTGTATTTGATAGATTGTCTTCTATCTCTTGAGGATCTCTTTAACTGAATATGTTGATGAGGCTCTTGGGGCTATTCAATTTCATCTTCCACGTTTCCTTCATTAGTAAAATTACTATGTCAGGGCACTGGATCTACATTTGTTGGGATCTGAGCTAAGGTTTTGACTTCTCAATATCTCAATAGTTTAGTCTTCAAGAAAGACCATATCTTTGCTCCTGACTACCTTTTTATCTGCTGGATCCCACAACCTGTATCCGTACTCATCATGCACATAACAAAGAAAAATGTACTGCTTAGAGTTAGCATCAAGCTTCGCTCTCCCATCCTTTGGAACATGCACAGACGTCTTACAACCAAATACATATAAGTGATCGTATGAAACATTTTTATCTGTCCAGACTCTCTCTAAGATATCTCCATCCAAAGCATATGAAGGAGACAAATTTATCAAATCAATAGCTGTCATCATAGCTTCACCTGGAATGATTTAAGCAGCTTAGCATGTGATAACATGCACTTCACTCCCTCAATGATAGTGTGATTCATCTTTTTTGCAACACCATTATGCTATGGGGTCTTTGGAACTGTCTTTTTTAGTTTAATCCCATGTTATTTATAGTACTCTTCAAATGGTCCTCTGTACCCACCACCATTGTCAACTCTAACACATACTAACTGTCTTCCAATTTCCCTTTCAACTCTAGTGTGGAATTGCTTAAACATATCTAGCACCTGATCCTTGGACTTCAAAGCAAATATCCACAATTTCTTAGAGGGATCATTAATGAAAGTAACAAAAGACAAAGCATCACTTACTAACATGTCTTTCATATAGCACACATTAGTGTGAACCAAATCTAATATATGAGATTTCCTGTCAAGTGGGTTTCTTTGAAATGCAACTCTATATTGCTTACCAGCCAAACAGTTAGTGCAAGTTTTCAGAGGAACACCTTTCACACTAGGTAAAAGCTGCTTCTTAACAAGCATATGGAACCCTTTCTCACTCATGTGACCAAGCCGTTTATGCCACAACTCCATTGAAGCTTCATTTGTCAAGTTCACCTCTCCTTTATTCAGTTTTACTGACATTAAGTAAAGGGTATTGTACTTCTTTCCTTTTGCTATAAGAAAAAAACCATTGGTGAGCTTCCATTTCCCCCTTACCAAAGTGACTGTGATAGCCTTCATCATCTAGCTTCCCTGCAGATGTAAGGTTCAGGCAGATATCTAGAACATGTCTTACATCTTTGAGAATGAGCTTGCAACCTTTGTTATTCTCCAGAATAATGTTTACAATGCCAATAACTTTTTATATTTCATTATTTCCCATCCTAACATTGCCATAGTCACCAGCAGTATAGGATGAGAAAAACTTACCATGTGCAGTCATATGAAAAGAGGCACCATAATCAATAACCCAGTCACTATCATTTTCGGCCAGACTAACACACTTTTCATCCCAGGTAACTGTAACTTCACCACCTGCTGCATCAGTGGTGTCTTCATCCTTCTCATCACCTTTACCCTTTTCGTGCTCTCTTTTCCACAGTCTACACTCTCTCTTAAAATGCCTTGGCTTTCACAATAGTAGAGTTTGACAATTCTTCTTCTTGATTTAGATTTGCCCTTGGATTTGTCAGATTTATCAGATTTGTCATTTCTCCTCCTGTTTCTGCTTCTACCCCTCCTTTCTGACTTGTCAGTAACAAGTGCTCGAGTCTCAAAACTTACACCTAGATCTTTCCTTCTGGCCTCTTCATTCATCAATCTATCATTCACCATTTCAAGGGTGAGTGTTCCATCTGGAGCTGAATTGCTAACCGACACCACAAGTGCCTCCCAATTCTCAAGCAGTGAACTCAATAATAATAATGCTTGTATTTCATCACCCAGGACAAGTTTAATCAGAGTCAATTGATTCACAAGCCCTTGAAAAACACTCAAGTGCTTAGACATTTGGACCTGTCCTTGTATTTCAAATTTACTACTCTCCTAATTAAAGAAGTTTTGTTCAAAACTGTCTGTCTCTCATACATTGACTGTAATTTCTTCCATACAACATCCGCTCTGGTCTCCTGAGCGACATGATGATAACCCAATGTCAAATATAACTAACAATCTTTCTATACAAGATTAACTAATCTACATTAGATTTGTTCTGTGGCTTTGCAGTATCACTACCCAAGGGAAAATACAGGTCTTTATAGAACAACAAATTCTCCTTTATACTTTTATAAATAGAATAATAAGATGAGTTTAGTTTTATCATCATACTTGACGATTCAACCATTTTTGCACTTCACTAACAGAAACCCTAAATTTCTTTTCTTAAACCGATAGCTCTGATACCACTCATTAGAAAAAGATCTGACCTTTTTCCTCTTGCCCATGCAATAACAAACAAATAAAATCAAATTGTAGAAAACAAAAATCAATGACATTAGGATTTATGTGGAAAACCCCAATTCGAGGAAAAACCATGAGACCGCCATATACAAATTCTTCCACTATATCAAATATAATGGGTTATACAATTCCTCACTAGATATCACTAATTCTCACCACAACAAGTGGATTTCACTCAACAACAAGCCTCTCTCTCTCTAGAGTTTCTGTTTAGGCTTTAGGAACAGCTTCTCCCACTTCTCATACAGATCCTAAGAAGTATATATATATATATATATATATGCAAACAACAAAGGTTGACACGAAACAAAATGTAGGTTGACATCTTAGACATAACAAATCCAATGTTGAAAACGCTAAAGTGCTGCAACATTGTACACCGCCAAGTACGCCAACGACTTTACCCTGTATGCCAACATCGTTGAAGCCGGTCTAGGCCAACTCGAGCTCTCAGCAAAAATTGCAAAATTTAAGGTTGACTATCACAACTTTCAAGGCCGGCGGTGTACAGACCAACTTCGCTAGTGTACAACATATTTCAAGCCTTTGTTTTGCATAAATTCTCCTTATTTAAGTCCTTTTCCAAGTATATCTCATATACATAGGATATCCTTGTTATAGACCCACATGAGTTGGATCTATAACCCAACGCCTGTTTTGGACCCATCATGGCAAGTCCTCTTATAAGTCAAGATTTGATATGTAGTTGGTCCAAATCGAGCTTGAGCTGCTCGGATTTTGTTGGACCTTACAAGTATCATCATGCCTCACTTAACCTGTAGCAAGTGGCATTTCAAGGCAATGTTAAAATTTGGTAATATAGGGATAAGAATTTATATCTTCCTTTACTACTTGCTCAATGTAATATTAGCAAAAATAAATTTGTGCACGGAGGTTATTTTTCATGTGTTGAAAATATATGATTTTTTTGCACCTTATTTTCAAGATTACTATTTCTTTATATTATATTTGAAGAATTGTCAAAATAGTAAAAAAAAAAAAAGGAAAATTAAATAAAAAATGATGCGTCACATGTGTCAACAACTTTAGATCTATACATTAGTAGGTATTAGACTCTGTATTAACCTACTTTAGACAAGTCCAAGCCCAAGTCTTAATTTTAGAACCTGGTACCAATTATGGCAGATTCGATGTAAGGTTGATCATG
Organism: Combretum micranthum; assembly: GCA_024138025.1. Lineage (NCBI taxonomy): Eukaryota > Viridiplantae > Streptophyta > Magnoliopsida > Myrtales > Combretaceae > Combretum > Combretum micranthum. The sequence goes on along the minus strand of JAMXBD010000432.1, from coordinate 813,340 downwards.
GTTTGGTTAATGCTTGAAGTATGTTTTGCTCGTACCAATTTTACATTTATTAGACAAATATAAATACATGTTTCTAAAAAATCAATTTAAGTGCGAAAGCCGCCTGCAAATACATTGGTCGTACAAGCATAGCATAGCGGGAGTATTTAAGGTCATGATTCATAGGGAACTATTTCACTAAGTATTAGATTATAGTGAGTATACTCTAAGCTAGGTAGCCGCATTAGAATTTTGAGATTTCTAAGGTAATTAAAATATTGAAAATTTACTACTGCAAATTAGAACTAATATGGCACTAAAATTAACTAACACTAAAACTACCTTTATAAACTCCTTCAATAAAAAGGTATGAGATTATGTAATGGTTTGGCTGGGATTTCCATTGGTTGCGTTGTAGCTACAATCAGGTTTGTTTCATTTGGATTTTGATTAAAGTCATAAGAATTTGTTTCCCTCTCGAGTTGCAAGATTCATATAACATGGATATCATTCTCGAGTATCCCATTTATAACCATCAGTTAAATAACACACTTCTCTCATACGCCATGTTATTCTAATTGAAGTTATGGTTCAAGCACGTGTTCGAGTTAATAAAACACAATTTCAATCGCATTAGGAATGTGAGTTCTATAACTTGAACCAAAACCACATGTGCCTATGTCGATTTTGAAATTATATCTTCTATTTCAATCAAGTTCTTGAATCCCTCTTGAGTATCTTGATCTTTAATTCACAAGAAAATTCATAGACAAATTTTTGCTTTATAAATATTGAAACAAAAATAATTCAATCCAAACTAACAAAATCCGTTATAAAATGCTAATCAATTGCTCTAAAAATCTATAAACCCATCACATAATCCCGCTAAAGAGGTTTAGCTCATATTGAAAAATAGAATTTCATTAACAATAATCAGGTCATAACCCACAAAGGATAAAGGAGAGAGAACACCTAAAAATTGCAAAATGTCTTCTCATAATTTTATGATCCTACTCCACTATAAAAGTTTGTAGAGAACAGTAACAAAGGTAAGTGAAGTGAAAAATGAGGTGAATGGTTGAAAGATTGTCAAATGATGGAGTAATGCAATGAATAGTTTTATATATATATATATATATATGGGAAACAATGTGCAGAAAAATGATGGAATGATCATAAAGTATGAGTAGTTGTACAAAGATATGGTGATATGGAGGTTGGTGGTACTGTGATGTGACTTGTATGAATGGTGGTTGTGGTAAAGTGGGTATATCACAGTGAAGTGGATCCTAAAAATCTGCAAATAAGTACAATTGTAGTTGAATAGTTACAAAAATGGGCCTTAGTTAATTAGCCCCAAGAAAATAAAGTTCCAAAACAGTAAACTAAACATAAGTTGTTATTGCAAGTGTTCAGTCATCAAGTCAGGTCAGCTCGGATCACTTATGGACTTGAAGTCTAGATTCTTAGCCACCAACTTCAGGTTAGGTTAGCAAAGTGATGGGAAGTAGCTGCAATTAGTGTGGAATACTTGACACTCAGCTGATCTTGGGTCCATTTGAGTTGAGGTTGATATTTGCTTTGTGCTTTACGAGGTCACTTGCGGCTTGACCGAGGCTAAATATTGACCACAATTCTTCATCATGATGGAGGCTATTTGATATTAATCTTGGATTGCATTTGCCTCAGTTTGGATCATGGTCGCAAGGGGGTAAGGAGTGGTTGCGGTTGAAGCTGTTTCGTTTCATTTTGGATCACGCTTTGGCATTGTCCAGACTACGGTTGCAAACCGCAAGCACGGTTGATGACCATGGTTATATGTGGTTGTTACAGCTCAATATTGGATGTAAACAAGTTAATGGAGCTTTCCCAGACTATGGCATGAGTAGTCTACTTGAATTGCTTTTATGCAAGTTAGTGGTATAGCATGATCAATCACATGTTAGCCTTTGCACAAATTCAAAAGTAGTAGCTCGATCGTCATAACCTATATCAACTTAGACTTGTTACTTTTGATCAGAATTTGTGATAGCAGCTCGATCCATGTTTTTCTTTGTTGGAGTCCAGGTTAGTAAGCAACAGATACTCGGACTCGTGATGCTGCAAAATGTTAGGTTAAGACAGAGGTTACTCGGTATTGTTGTTGGTTTAGTAGGCTTTGTTGTTTATTGATGCTACTACAATCTATTCACCATAAATGTTTGGTTTGCTATTAGTTGCTCAACTAGGGACATTTTAGTGCTTAGTAAGATGCTGCTCGGATCTCCGATGCTAATTGATCTTTGTCACCTAGCTTCTCATTTTGGAGCGGCCTCTACTGCAGTTTGGATCTAACAATTTCCCCTTTTCACTCCTAATGTAGATCGATTAGATTATGCTTGGTGGATCCTGTGTTAGCTACTGTTGAAATTTTAATTGGTGTGGTGGTAAGAGAGCTCGAAGCATGCATTCTTTGAAGTAGACTGCAACTTGATGTTGAATGCTTGAAGTCAATAGTAGCAAGTAATGATCAAAGCTCTTGCCTGGATAGACCTGTTCTGCCGCGTACCACACCTCTAGGTGATGTGACAAGGCAAATGGGGCCAGGAAGAGTAGTAGCCGAGATGTTGTTTGCTACTATTTTAGAATCTAATTGTGTGGAGTGAAAGATTTGTCGCTTGACTATTGTCCTATAATTTTTGCATATTGAAGCTTCACAACCTATAGAGGTTCTAAGTAGCTGTAGTTCTTTAAAATAATCTTATTATTTGCTACAATAGCTGGGGTCAGCTAATATTAAATCAAGAATTAACATAACACAACACTACAAATTATTAAACCAATTAATATAAGCATGCATTTTTGAAATATCAAAGTGTTAGGAATGTTATTAACATACCACAAATCATCATTTTGAAGTAATTCTTGATCCTTGTTAACAAAATTTTACACTTTTGGCCATAATTGATCCATATCAATGCAATCCATCTTTTTTTTTTCCCCCACAAATTTTACTTTAAAAGTCTAAGAACATGCATGAAAGTGTGATGGTGATGATAGATAAATGTGTGGCAAGCAGGGCAAACCCAAGAATGGGAGAATCTTAAGTTCAAGCAGCAATAATGGTAGCAAAGACCAAAATAAGTCTTATGGTTCTCAAGAAATGCTGAAGAATAGGTCATCTAGTAGTGGTAAGAATTCTATATTCTCTTGCTTTTTACATAATAGCTAACATAAGGTAGTAAAGTGTCCACATAAAGTCGAAGTCAATGCTATAGCAAATAAATCAATAGATATTTGTTAAGATGAAGAATAGTCTAAAGGAGAGTGTGAAGAGTTACCTAAGATGGGAGCATTTTGCACATGCTGTCTGTTGTTAGAAAGGCTTCTATAGTGCACAACAAAGCTAAAACAGACAACAAGTTGATGTATGTTGAATCAATGGTAAGAGTGCTAGTACAATGGTCGATTTAGAGGTTGCACACATCTTTGTAGATGTGAGTAAGGCCTAAAGGCTGAGGCTAATACTGACCAGGATGCTATCTATATTTAAGTTGTTAACTCTAAGGCTCACCTAGTTTAAGGAGTTGTTAAGGGTATCAATGTGAAGATTAAGGAGTGAAGTGAGAGTTTCAACTTCACTTTTGTCCCTCTATACAACATTAGCATAATCTTGGAGATAAATTGTTTGCGTAATGCTAAGGTTGCTTCTTCGTCCATAGCTGTTTGCTTATTGTTCATGGGTGACAAGTCATGATTTACCCACGTACAAAGGAAGAAGGTAAACAATAGAAGTAGAAAATGGAAGAATATTAAGGACAATGATGTTGTTAGCACCCTAACTAAAGTGAGGGCTTCAACATCATGAGCTTACATTCCTTGCTATCTCAACTGACGAAGATGGTCAAGGAAATGTTGAGATCTTGGGGGTAATTTAGAGTGTCCAAAAGGAGTAAGTTTTGTCCTCTCAACAAGATCCCAAAGGAATTACCTCTAAGAAGGTATGTGAATAATGAGATTGAGTTAATCCTAAAGGCAAAGTTACTTGCTAGTTCTTCATATTGAATGTTAGCCCTTAAACTTGCTAAGTTGAGAAAATATCTGGATGAATTGCTTGAGGTGACCTAATTAAGTGAGGAAAAGGAGGAAAAAAAAAATTCATGGATTCCATCAATTCATTGACCCTTTCATCCTTAATTTTCAATGGTGAAAACTACCAAGTTTGGGCGGTCAAGATGAAAGCTCATCCAAGAGGTCTTTTCTTATGGAAGTGAGTTGAAGTTGAAGGGGAATTATCACCTTTGAGGAAAATCCAACACTCAATCTAATTAAAGCTTGTGAAGAAGAAGAAGTAGCAAAAACTCCAAGAGCTTTATCTTTAATTTAAGTTGTGTTAGAATCAATTTTCTCAAGAATTATGACTTGTTAAATGGCTATGAAGAATGCTCTAATAGGGTAATTGATAAGTCATAAATTTATGTATTTTTATCCAACTTTTTATTACACTCATGAATATATTTTTATTTTTTTATAGGAAATATCTATGGATTTAGAAGAGATACACAAAATAGTTCCAAGTACAAGAATTATATGGAAAGATAATATCATCATGTGCTAAATCTGAATTCGCATGCTAGGAGGATAATATGATCGAGAAATCCAAGCCATTAAAATAGATATTGATTTGGAAAATACAATCTCATGGATTATGATCATGTAACAGCATACGATTTTATTCCTTTTTTTTTAATCATCCAGAATGTGCACTATCTATCTATGTATCTATCTATCTCTATCTATCTATCTATCTATCTATATATATATATATATATATATATATATATGAGGAGAAGTCAATACACACATACAAATATACACAAAGAAGAAATTAAGAGAAATCAAGGTAGTGAAATTTAAATTAAGGCCATGAAGAAAGATTTCTTTATTGGTTTTTCTTGTATTCTTTTTATGGATATGAATAACTAAATTTTTATTCTAGCTAAAGGATAATTATAAGTTTTAGTTCTTTAAGATTTGTAAGATCTAATTAATTTTTCATTATTCTTTTCTTTATCTTTGAATATTTATATATCTTCTGGATGTTTCGATATTATTTTATTACTTCATTGATACAAAATTAATTTAAGGCTCTTTTGTTCAATTAGCAAAATAATACATGGCCAATTAGAACATTAAATTCATAATTGTTTGATTGTTCTAGTCTTTGTGGTATAATAATATGATTAATTATAAGAAACATAATTTATTAATGTTATGAAGATATATCTTCTAGTCTAAATAGATCGAACTTGTGATTTGTTGGCTAGAATTGGTGATCTCTCTTGTTCTTTATGCTATTGATAAAGTAAATCCTAAAAGCTTGTTTAGGATTGTTTAATCAATAAGAAAAATAGTTTTGATTATCGAAAAAGTAAGGAGAGATAGGTTGTTAGAATTTGTTAATAACCACAACCAATATATTTACGATAAAGAAAATTAATCTTTGCATCAGTTATGTGAATTGAATAGTTTTTTTTTTTTTTTTAAATTCTCAAAACCCCCTTCTTTTCTTTATCGAATCTTTTAAAAGAAATAACTTTTACCAATCCCTATGGATTCGACCTTACTCACTACTATACATTATGTAAATGAATTTAATTTTGTTGAATTCAACACTAACCAAATTTTGGCACCATTGTTGGGGATTCGTGTCAAAATAAATTTATTTATTTTAATGCCTCGTTCTTCTTGTATAGGTGAACTCTGATACGATCTAAGCTACTAAGAAATTGTAAAAAGAAGCAAGTTGCATAAAGAAGTAGCATATGCATCTTTATCCCCTATAATGAATTCAACACTCAACTTAATTGATGCCTCCAGTGATTTTGAAAAAGAAGAAGTAATAGCAAATTAAGAGAGAACATTAAGGGAGGTGGTCATTGGATTTGACTCAGCAACCACTTTATATTCAATATCCATAATTATATTCAATATCCATAATTAGGTGATGTTTTTGAATTAAAATTTGGTTTGATACATTTTTTGCCTACTTTTCATGGTCTTGAGAATGAAAATCCTCATAAGCATCTGAAGGAATTTCAAGTGGTGTGTTCTAGCATGAGGCCATAAGGTGTATCTGAAGATCAAATTAAATTATGTGCCTTTCCATTCTCATTAAGTGACAGAGCTAAGGATTGGCTATTCTATTTGCCTCTAGCTCCCATTAGCTCATGGATAGACATGGATTCTCATTAAGTGATAGAGCTAAGGATTGGCTATTCTATTTGCCTCTAGGTTCTGTTACCACATGGACAAACATAGTTGAGCTATTCCTTGATAAATTTTTCCTTGCTTTAAGATCTGTTAGCATAAGAAGGGAGACATGTGGAATGAAATAAAAGGACACAGGGACTCTTCATGAGTGTTGGGAAAGATTTAAGCAATTATGTGCAAGTTGTCCACAAGATGGAATTTTTGAGCAACGTCTCATTCAATACTTTTATGAGGGATTGCTACCAATTTAGAGAAAAATGATGGATGCAGCTGATGGAGTGTTGTAGTGAATAAAACCCGTGGTCAGGCTAGGGAATTGATCTCTGTCATGGCTGCCAACTAGCAACAATTTGAATTTCGACATGATCCTTCTTCTACAAGAAAGGTAAATAAGGTAAGTATTTCTAACCTTGAACATCAAATTTCTAACATAACCTCTTTTGTCTGGCAAATGGCTTTAGGGAATACACAACAAGTGAAAGCTTGTGGAATTTGCACTGCTCTTAGCCACCTCACCAACATGTGTCCTACACTTCAAGAGGACGCCCATGAGTATGCTAATGCAATTGGAGGCTTTCTAGGACTACCACAAAGGAAATATGATGTTTATTCAGATACTTACAATGTTGGATGGAAGGATCATTCTAACTTTTGTTATGAAGCTATACCATAAAATTTTCAATAATTTCAACCTAGGCCACCAACTTTGGCACCACAATCCTCTACAAAGCAAGGTTTGTTTCTTGAGGAAATTGTTAAATCATTTGCTATTAACACAAAACAATTTTAGGAGGAGACATAATTGAGTATTCAAAATTTAGAAAATTAGGTAAGTCAACTTGCATCTTCCATGAATAGGTTAGAATCTCAAGGTAAATTGCCTTCTCAAATTGTTATTAATCCAGAGCAAAATGCAAATGCAATTACCTTGAGAAATGGAAAGGAGTTATAGGAACCTAGCAAGAAAGCATGTTGGCACAACTTAGAGGAAGAGACTAAAAAGTTGCAGTAACTCCACATCGTCAAAACAATCAACTTGGAGAACCTACAATTGAACCACCAAAGGTACTAGTGATGGCTCCTCCTTTTCTTTCTAGATTAGTTAAGTCTAAGAAAGAAGAGGAATAAAAGGAGATTCTTGAGACATTTCGCAAAATTCAAGTAAATATTCCTTTACTTGATGCAATTAAATATGTACCTCACCATGCTAAGTTTCTTAAGGAATTGTGCACAAACAAGAGAAAGTTGAAACATAATGAGAAAATAAATGTAGGTGAGAATGTTTCAACTATCCTCCAAAGGAAGCTTCCTCCTAAATGCAAGGATCTAAAGTTACTGTTCCTTATAATAATAATGTTAGCATTGAAAAAGCAATGTGATTTGAGTTTAATATAATGTTATGCCTTATTTGTTATCAGTGTTGAATATTGGTCCATTGAAGGAAAATTGTGTAATTGTTTAACTGCTAATAGATCTAATATTCATCCTGAGGGTGTTTTAGAAGATGTTTTAGTACAAGTTAATGGGTTGGTTTCCCTACTAATTTTATGTGCTTAACATGGAAATGATGATTCTCTTAATTCATCATTAATTATATTAGGGGGACCGTTTCATAAAACATCTAGGACAAAAATTGATGTGCATGATGGTATACTTACTATAGAATTTGATGCTGACATTATCAAATTTAATATTTAAGATGCCATGAAATACCTTAGTAATGTCTCTCCTATACCATTTGATGCTGACATTATTAAATTTAATATTTAAGATGCCATGAAATACCTTAGTAATGTCTCTCCTATTTTTGTTATGGATGTTATTGACCTATTAGCATAGAAAACATTTGAATTGACTGATGATGATAAGTTAAAAATTACACTTGATAAGAGCTTCAGGAGACAATTTACCTCTAACTTGCAAGACACAATTTATGAATTGGAATCATTAAGCAAGGTACGGTGTATCTTATATTGATTTGCCTCCTTCTAACACAAAACTTCTTCCTTCTATCGTACAAGCTCCAAAGTTAAAATCAAAACCCTTGGCCAATCATTTAAAGTACACCTTTTTATGAGAGAAAGAAACTTTTGTGATGATAATCTCTAACAAACTTAGTTCTTTAAAAGAAGAAAAGTTGATTTAGGTGCTTATAGAGTATAAAGAAGCTATTGGATAGACTATAGTTGATATTAAAGGATTGAGCCCTTCTACATGTATGCAAAGGATACTACTGGAGGAAAATTGCCAGCCTTCAATAGAAGTCTAGCACTAATTGAACCTACATATGATCGAAGTGGTAAATAAATAGATTTTAAAACTTTTCGATTCAGGTATGACCTATCCAATCTCTGATAGTAAGTGGGTGAGTCTAATCCAAGTTGTTCCAAAGAAAATGGGCTTAATTGTGATAGAAATCTTGATGGTGACTTAATGCCCATTCGTGTTCAAAACGAGTTTTTATGTTGATTAAAGGAAGTTAAATGTATCAACTAGAAAGGACCACTTTCCTCTTCCTTTTATTGATTAGATGCTTGAATGTTTAGCTGGTCACTCACATTATTGTTGTCTTGATGGCTATTCAAGTTTTCATCACATTCTAGTTGCACCTTAAAATCAAGAGAAAACCACCTTTACATGTCCATTTAGTGCTTTTGCATAGCGAAGACTACCATTTGGACTTTGCAATGTCCCTGCCACATTTCAAAGGTGTATAGTTAACATATTTTTAAATTATGTAGAGAATATCATAGAGGTTTCTAAGGATGATTTTACTATCTATGATAATTCTTTTAATTCATGTTTGACTAACCTTACAAAAGTGCTTCAAAGATGCATAAAACTAAACTTTGTTTTGAACTATGAAAATTGTCACTTTATGGTTGATCAAGGTCTTATCTTAGGTTATATTGTATCTTCTAGGGGAATTGAATTAGAGCTAAAATAGAAGTGAATAAATCCTTACTTTATCCCATAAGTGTACGGGAAGTTCTCTCTTTTCTTGGAAGTATGAGATCCTATCGATGCTTTATCACGGATTTTTCTAAGATCACTCAACCCTTATGTAGATTGTTATGAAACGATGTAACATTTGAGTTTGATGAGGCATACAAAGATGCCTTTGACAAATTGAAGGACAAGTTGACTTTTGCACCTATTATCAAACCACTTGATTGGAAACTCCCTTTTGAGGTCATGTTTGATGCAAGCAATCATGTTGTTGGTACTATTCTTGGCCAAATAATTAGAAAAGTTCCTCATGTTATTTATTATGCTTGAAGAGCACTTAATATTGTACAATGCAACTATTTAACAATGGAAAAAGGACTCTTAGCTATTGTTTTTGCTTTAGAAAAATTTTATTCATATTTACTTGAGCACTAAAATAATTGTATATTCTAACTATATAGCTCTCATGTACTTGCTATCAAAAAGAAGGAGATGAAACCAAGACTTATTCGGTAGATGCTCTTATTACAAAAGTTTGATTAAGAGATACAAGATAGGAAAGGCACAGAAAATATGGTAGCAAATCACCTAAATAGAATACCCACAAGTAAAGAGCTCTTATCATTACAAGATGATTTGCCAGATGAGCATCTCTTTTTGTATTCAAAAGATAGTTTCCTAGTATGCCGATATTGTTAATTATTTAGTAACTAGGACACTACCAAGTGACTTGTCTAAGACTCAAAAAGATAAAGTTAAAAGTGATGCTAAATATTATGTTTGGGATGAGCCTTATTTGTGGAGATATTATTCTGACCAAATTATTCAAAGGTATATTTCTCAAGAGGATATCCCTTCTGTTTTACAATTTTATCATCCCTATGCATGTGGAGACACTTTAATCCTAATAGACCGGCTCACAAGATATTAGAGTGTGGATTGTTTTTGGCTTACTTTGTTTTGTGATTCATACATGTTTTTGTAACTCTTGTGAACGATGTCAAAAAGTTGGAAATTTAGGACATAGAGATCAGATGCTACTTAACCTTATTCTTGTTTATGAAATATTTGATGTGTGGGGTATTGATTTTATGGGTTATTTTCCTCATTCTTTTGATAATGCTTATATTCTTCTTGCTATAGATTATGTGTCAAAAAAGGTAGTAGCTAAAGCTACATGAATTAACGATGCTAAAGTTGTTGTAGACTTTGTCAAATCTCATATTTTTGTTAGGTTCCGAACACTAAAAGCTCTTATTAGTGACTGTGATACTCATTTTTGCAATAGAGTTGTAGAAGCTCTATTAATGAAGTATAATGTCACTCATTGCACTTCTTTGACATATCATCCACAAACTAATGGATTGGTTGAGATAACTAATAGAGAAATCAAGTCCATTCTTAAAAAGACTGTCAGTTTGAATAGGAAAGATTGGAGTATAAGGCTTGATGATGCATTATGTACCTGTCGAATAACATACAAGACCTTATTGGCATGCCCCCCTATCGATTGGTATTTGGCAAACCACGTCATCTTCTTGTGGAATTGGAACACAGGGCATAGTGGGCTGTCAAGTAATGAAATATACGACTGGATGAGGCCGGTGAACAAAGGAAATTTCAATTACGGGAGCTTGAAGAAATTCATAATGATGCTTATGAAAGCTAAAAAATTTACAAGGAAAAAGATAAAGGCCTTTCATGATTAAATGATTTCCAAGAAAAAAATTATTTTCGTTTGAAATTTATTTCCTGGTAAACTGTGCTATAGGTGGGTTGGACCTTTTTTGTTACTAATGTTTTTCCTCATGGTGCAGTTGAGATTCAATGCTTTGAAACTGTTTAGATTTTTAAGGTTAATGGTCATCACTTGAAACCTTTCATGAAGGTTTTCAAGTGTATAATGTTGAATAAACCGTTTTGGAATATCCTTATTACAACAATTGAGCAATGGCCATGTCTAGCTAAAGGTGTTAAAGAAGACCGCTTTGTGGGAAGTAAGCCACACAATTTTTTTCATGTTTTTTCAAAAAAGAGAAAATGATGGTGGTGAGTAAAATTTGACTATACGATTCTAGTAAAGATATTTGTAAGCTTACTAAAATGATTTGAGGAAAAAGTTTCATCTCTTGAAGATTCATGAAATATTAGTGAAATAACCTTATTAAAATTAATTAATGCTTTGCAAGCTCAAAAACAAAGAAGAGTTATGAGAAAATGAGGAAATTCATAGATGGTTGAAGGTATGTGTAGACAAAGTTTCAAGAGGAAAAGGAAAAATTCCTTAGCGTTGCCATTGTAAGAAGTTTGGTCTTAAAGAAAAAGATTGGTAGTGTTGCCATTGTAAGAAGTTTGGTCTTAAAGAAAAAGATTGTTAGCATAAAAGAAAACTTTAATGTTGAAAGTGTAAGAGATTTGGGCACCTAAAAAAAGATTGTAGGATTTGAAAAGAAAAAAAAAAGAAGAAGAACAATATATAGATATGGTGGTTGAAAAAGAAACCATTTTTGAATTAATCAGTGAGAAGTGCACCTAGGAGATTTCTTGAGAAAGGTACTCTAGCAAAGTGACAATTGATGAGATTTGCATTAACAAGATGATGAGGAGTACATCTTGTTATGACGAGAATTGCTTCACAAATATGGAAACACTGAGACAAGTGCTTCATGAAACTTGAGTTTATAAAAATTTTAAATCAAGGAGAGTGTTAAAGATATGATTCAAAATTTGCTAGCAATAATATCTGCACAATCTTTACATTAATAGATCGTTAAGATTCTAAGATCTTTTCATCATTCTTTTAATCAAAACATATCGTTTTTTAAATTGATTATATTTATCTATTTGCCAATAGTTTAAATTTTATTTGCATAGATTAAATTTACCTAAATATTTAATCAAAACAATAATAGATATGTTTATTAAGTATGTTTTATAATTCAATAATAATAGTGATTTATTTAATTCTTCAATTTAAGAATTTAATTTTTTTGTCCTTGTTCAGTTATTGACAATTCCCTTCTAAACAACTTGTAGATTTTGTTAATCTAGTCCCATCAAAACACTAATTCTGAACAAAGACAATGCATATAAAGTATAAACACATTTGCACTATGCTTGTGTTACTTCTAATCTTCCACAAATGCAATCACTTATTGATTATGAGGAAACTTTTATGGTCCCGTTGATAAACTGTTATGTTATTAATCTAACCGTTAAAATAAATATAGTAAATAGACTATTAACTATTTTAGTGATTCGATCAGGTTGGGAATGATGTGAGTCGTGGCAACAAGATCGGTCCCGTCAAAATTAATGACTAGACTATAGAATTTTCTTGCATATATATATATATATATATATTATTTTCATTCCATTTTGACTCGGTAACAACACAAAATAGCATTTTGATAGCTAAAACTCTAATATTTTGTTATTAATTTTGATTTGGTTATTCATATGATTTCATGATTAACCCTTTCCGGCATTAAATATATGGTAAAGTAAGCTTTTACATTGAACTAAAGGGCTTCATAAAAGTCCAATAGCTAACTATAATATATAATGCGCTTGAATATGTTAATACCAAAGAGAGTAAACTAATTAATACCCAGAGTTTTATTTATTTTGCGATTAAATCTAGGTGAAGATAGACAATTCCAGGATGTCGGACGATTTCATTTATTTATAGTTCCGAGACGCAAACAAAATTAATTTATTTATGAATCAAGTTTGGGAATCTTTTAGCTTTTAGAACCTCCTCAATCCATCATTTTGGAGAAATAGTTTTTAAAGTTAATTACAAAACTCCTGCCTCTATTTCGACCTATTTGCATATATTATTCTTGATAATTTTTTTTGACAAATAAAAAACCTAAGTTTTATGTAAAAAATATCAATAGTATTTAATAATTTTAAAAGGACACATTTTTAATATCTTACTAATATTAAAAAATCAAGTTTACATTTTTTTTCCAATTTCCTTTTGTTTTTTAAAATAATTTAATATTTTATTTATTTAATTTTATTTAGTAATATTTTTTATTAAATTAGTTTTTTAGACCAATAAAACATCAGTATATATTTTTTAAATAATATTAATACTTTTGTATGAAGTCCATGTCACATATGTGTCAAAAAAATTAACATAGGTCATATGTTTACAAATAGGTAAAAATACAAGTTACGTTTTTATAGTTAACCCTGGACTTTATCAGTAATATTGATAGGGAAAGGAAAAAAATTTCAAAACATGCAAAATGTTTTTTTCTTTCCCTTTTCTTCCAAATACGTTGTACGTATCACCTTTTATTAGTAACACTCCCTCATGTTTTATTTCAAAAAAAAAATATATTCAATGGTTAGTATACGCTGCACACTACGTATATGTATATATGGTGAGTGATTATCAATTATATTTTAATACATTTATATCCTACATGATGTGTAATATTCACGAAACCTTTCTCTTTTCATTTCAATAATAAACAAACTTTTGGACAAAGTTTCACAAACTTAAATGATTATACATTGATTAATCACATTACATTGTGTAGAAATGTAATTGTGATTAGATAAAGGGACATCATTAAAACTTATTTATCTAAATAGCGTGTCTAATTTTTATTTATTTATTTTTTATTATAGATTATATGGTATAAACATTTAGTTGTAGCTTAGTAGCACTTAGTTCTCATTTTCATCTTTGAACTAATGAGTTTAATTCGCCATACTATATTAGTCTTTAGTAACCATGCTATATTGTAACAAAAAAAATAAAATAATAACCTAGTCGCAATCCGTATAAGTTTTGAAAGTAGATTATGAGCTAGCTTATAAAATGCTATAAGCACCGCGATATGCTATATAAAGTAAAAAAATAATAAAATGTTCTTCATCTCAGCCGACGATTAACGAACAATTATGTGAAAGAAAGAGAGGCAAAAATTTTTAAGACGACGAAGAGTGAGGACCAGGAGCCCTTTCTCCGCAACACGCTGTCATATGTGGCTTCAGACATCTTCCCTTTCCTTTTCTCTCTCCTTTGTCTTCTCCTAAAATTTGTTCCTTAAATCCATCCTCCACCGTCCTCTCCATCTTCTTTCTCTTTCTCTTTCCTCTCTCTCTTTCTCATATACACTGATGGCGGAGACCTCTTCTGCTCTATCCTTCACCACCTTGTCATCATCCATCTCTCTCTCATCTACCAGACACGCCCCTCTTCGGCCAACCAAATTCGCTTTCCTCCACCGCGGTCAATCCTCTATTCGCTTCTTTCGTTTCTCGGTCCAAGCTTCTTCCTCTTCTTCTTTTGATCCTGGGAATTTCCTAGGCGATGACGCTTTCGGCTTCTTCCCCTGGTCTCAGAGTCATAACAAACAACCTGGTACCTAACTTCCATCGTCAAAATTTGATTTGATCCCATGCTTTAAGCTTAAAATATTTTATACATGGTTCGTGTGTGAAATGCTGAAATTTATGCTCTTGGATCTTTATGAATGATCGATAATTAGTTGTGGTGTCATATTTGATTTAGTTTAATTATCTCTTAGTTGATTGATTCAATTATAAATGTTTTTTACGCTTTGATCTGTGTTAGAGTCTTACAAGTTTGGAACCCGAATCGGATTTTATTATTGGCTAATCGAATTCTTAGCATCGATTAACTTATTAACTGTAAGTGGTTAGTTGATCTCAACAGTTTCGTGATTTTGTTTAAATGAGAAACTGATTGGCTAATTGATTTAGTCTTAGGTTATCTGGCTCGTATTCCAATGTAAATTTGATATCTCGGTTAACTCGATTAAGGTTGTAGATATAGGTGTGACATGTTGAAGAAAGGGCACCAGTTAGTACATTCATGCGAAAGCATTCTTAGGATTTCTGGTGAGCGATTTGACCATTTTGTTAGATAATTCCTGTCTAATTACGTCTCATGTATCCACATTAGCATTTGGTATCATATTGGATAGGTTCACAACACCAGAACTTTAGTTCCTCTTGTAACTTCTTTGATATCTATCGAAAACCTGACATTTCATCCAAAGAACACCAGAACTTTAAAGAGTTTGAAGGATGAAATTCGCACATGCGGAGTTGGTCCTGGTATAAAAATGTAGTTTAGTTCGACTGCCCTCAATATGATTATTGCCTACATATAGGTAAAGTCTTTCCTAGCATGTATTCAGCACTGGGGATTGTTGTGAAATCCTTGCCACATGATGCCTTTTTTTGAGGCTGTTTTTCATAGGAAAAAAGAACGGTGTCAATGATGTTTTCTACGTGCCTCAGATATTCAATGGGTTCCTGAGGAGAGAGTGACATTGTTCACTGCTGATGGACTAGTTCAGATCGGTGGTTCTCTGGTTCCTCGACGAGTAACTTCATCTGATGTATGCTCTTATATCAGAATACCCATCCATCCATCATTTATTATGTGCAATCGTATGGCAATTTGTATTTATTAATATCTTGCCCTTGCTATATATTGTGTAGCATGATGTTTCGTACCTTTTGTTTCGTAGAGTAATTAGGAATTTAAAGCAAAAAAATAAATGGCCTGTGTTTGTTCGTGAGAACAAATTATGCATGAAAGGCATATCAGGATGATAGGTTGATCTGTATCAACACATCCTTTTTTTTCCTTTCTAAATTGATTCATCTATCTAGCAGAATGTTGTCTCTAAAAGCTGTTTAGTTGAAATATTTCAGTAGATAAGTTATCTAACAAAACTTGTGAAAGCTTTTTAATTTATCAATTGGTATGGTCATGGTTAATTTTATTGTCCTAGACTCTTAGTTGTGGGTGTAGATAGTTTGATGAACTTTTTGTAATACCCTTGATCAACACTTTGGTTATGTATGTTCTCTAAAACTGCTTATTTGCATGAGCGTCAATAGAGAACCAAGCCACGTAATTTAATAAATGGAAATTAGAGATGGGTTTTATTTTAGGTCTGTAGTTATAGATCTGAGTTGTAAAATAGGGATTATCAGATATAACCCATCTGTGCATTGTGAAGATGCTATTTTTATGTGCGTCTCTTTGCACAATTTCAAATCTTACCAGCTCATTCAATGTTTCCTGTTGATTGAAGAAGCAAGATAAGTTAAGGACGCCTCAAAGATTTCAGCGATATCAAGAAAGTGATTACATGGATCCAGATCAGGGGCTGTGTTTGGGGGCACTTTTTGATATTGCTGCAACAAATGTAAGAAACTTGTACTCGTTTTAAACACATTTTCTTCTTCATTTTCTGGCAACTGAGGTTAGGCATTTGGTTATTAATGGTGTTAGGGACTTGATGCGGGCAGAAGATTATGTATATTTGGGTTCTGCCGTTCAATTGAGATGCTTAGTGATGTTGTTGAAGATATTGTTGTGGAGCATGGTGGAGAGGTATGTCAAATAGACAGTACCTATCTGGACATGACACGGAAAACTAGCTCTAATGATGATATATTAAGGGTCTGTTTGGATTGTCTAATTTTTAGATCTATATCTGTAACTTATCTGTATTATATCTATGTCGTATCAATTTGGTTTGTTTATGAGTAAAACTGTAAGTTTTTCATTGGTATCTATTTCTTCATAAACATTTATATCAATCTAAATGTGCTCTCTTGAAAATAGTGTTTTCCTTTGCTTGACCTTCTGTTTCCACTTTGTTTCGCTATCCCAACCTTTGTTTAAGTAAATGTCACATTTAATATCTAAATTTTACCTATTTTTATAAATGATCTTTTGAAGTTTATAAATGTCAATATAGAACTTATAAACATTTTGAGGTCACTGATAGTAACTGAATTAACTTTGTTTAGGTAGTTAATTGCAAAAATGGATAAAGTTGAGTAGTTAATTAAAAAATTGTATAAGGTTGAGGTATCAAACATGGCATTTACTCTTTTTCTTTTACATGCTTGAAAAGTGACTGTTTTGTTGAGTTGAACCTCTATTTAATTGACTCATGTTTCAGCTAGAAATGATCACATGGTGGTATTATTTCATGTTGCAGTGCTTCCATTTATCTTGGTTAGACTTGCTGAATAATTAATTGGCGATTCCTCCCCCCCTCTCTCCAGTCTTCTTATGTCACTATTCGGTTATGCTGTCTTATATCTTAGAAGCTTAGATAAAATGATGAGTATGATTTCAGGTTGTTGCTGCAGAGAAGAAACTCAAAGGAGGTTTGCATGAAAAGCTAACAATGACAGTTGCGGTCCCATTACTTTGGGGTGTTCCTCCAGCATCTGAAACACTCCACCTTGCTGTTCGGAGTGGCGGGGGGATTGTAGAAAAAGTTTCCTGGCAGTGGGATTTCCTATAAAGGATGTGCGTTAATTTGGTCTAACCATTGTTTGGTGAATTCTGTAAATAGCATTCCTGATCGCCCATGTACAAAATTTATATACTGTATTCAGTCATATATTAACCTGTTGATATCATGAAACTTCAACATTGATTCTGGCCGTGTGTTGGAAACGACCGTGTACACATCCTGAAGCATGTACGTTGGTTGCCACTGACAAGGGCACCACAATTCTTGGCCTTGGCTTAGTTCCCTCTTTTCTCAAATCTTGCCATGTTACGGTGTTTTTATTATTTCCTTTTTCATGTCTAACTGCAGAAAGGTTGTCATATATTTTGTGAATTTGAGATTCGACCTTCTTCATCTTAATGTTTTTTCAATATTGTTAACATCAAATACTTAACAACGACAAATTTGCTGTGACGCTAAGCGATTGAAATTGTCAGAACCTAAAACTTGTAGGACCCTGCTCCTTGCAACTAGTAAGTAACGGGACAGGAGGTTCCAGTTCTAGATTTTGTGACCATAAACTATCGCATGAACACGATAGTGCTTGCGACAGGATATGGAGTCTGTAAGTCGGTATAAGTGCCTTGGAATTTGTATTGGATCTTGTAATCCGTATATTATACTTCTAGTAACATGTTTACTATTCTAATATCACTCAAGATTTTATTTATAAATTTTATATGTAAGGATTATAGGATAGGTTGATACTTTTATGTTAATAATCCCTCCTATTCATTTTGTATCTATACCCTATATGATTATGAGCACTCATCTATTATGTGCTCGTAAACTATATATTATAGTTCTTGTTTTTATGGTCTGCCTGCACTTTTGCAATATGCATAAGGTAACATGTATACAAGCAAATATCGCGTTTTGTTTCCCCACACCTTGCAACTATATAATTGTGGAGTTGTTTTGTCGGCATCTATGTTTCCCTAGATTGTGTTAAGTGGGGGTAATAGCTACAGATATATCCTTGGAACAAATGTGCCCGAAAAATTATTGCTTAAAATGTTGTTCAATTTGGGAAAAAAAAGAGAGAGAGCGAGAATATTTAGCTAAAATCTTTTATTTGAATAATTGATTTGATTAAAATAATTTAAATGCACGATCTGCACAGATAGTATAAAGTAGGTACTTATTTTGGAGTTTGAACCAATAACAACGGTGGGCTTATGTGAGTTTTAGAAGTTTGGTCCGTTGTGTGGCCAATATTTGATGGTCAGAAATTTTATCCTTTCATGCTTATTTATCTTCTTTTTAACTTAAACCTACCATTAAGTGTTTGTTTATTTGACTACAACAATAATTTTATTCCTTATTTTTGCGATATCTAGTTAACTAAAGAATTTCTATTAAAAACATTCAATACTAAATAATAATTCCACATTAGAATAGGGTTTTTTTTTCATAAAATATTCATTTAAAAGAAAAATTAATAAATAAAAATTATATTACAACTATATTAAATATCTTAGATATAAGGATGATATTATAGTATTAATCATTTAGCAACGGGATTGAGCAAGTTGTCATCATGAGTGCTTTTGGGTCCTAAAACACTTCAATTGCTATTAGAATATATCCATTAAGAGTATCATTTAATGGATATATGATGATATTCAAAGTCCTAATCATGCTATGCTTTAGTTCATTCCTCAAAAAATCCTAGTGTTTCCCTAGATATTTAACCTAAACTCTCCAACCCATTTGGTTCTAATAACCTTTTGTCAACAATAGCTCTTCCATCTTGATTATTCAATTAATCCTATGCTTTAGTTTCACGGATAGATCACAAGACTTGCTATAAATAAACAAAGAAACATGCCGATTAGGACTTTGAATATCATCATAAATCCATTAAGAGTATCATTTAATCGTTTGGCTTAGTTCTTCGTAGAATCACTACACTTTTAATGTCCCTATTTGAAAATTTTGATTGCATAGAGTATATTGTCAGTTCCCTTAACTCAATTCCAATGATCTTTTCTCGTTGTCAATTATCCAATAAATCTTATAATCTAGTTCTAACATAAATGACAAACCTTTCTATAAAAAAATATTGGAAAAATGTCTTATGTGTAGAATGCAACTAGGTTGGGTTTTGTATGGATCATATGAACCTGAAATCTAATCCAACACCCTAAAATATTTATTAAACTCAACCCTATAACCTTATAGGATTTTCATATTATATTCAAACCTACTCTATAGGGTTTGCTTTAGAACCCAAAACCCGACTCTATAACTCTATTTTTTTCTAACTTATTTTCAAATTTAAATAATAAATTCAAGAAAGGTTGCTGCTTATGATACACATTTCCTATTCGAGCAAAAAATGAAAATATGCATGTAGAATTGATAGAATATATGACAGATCACATTTATGATTCAACATTTGAAAGCATTAATATATTACTTTTGTAACCATGTCTCATATAATTGTTGGGAATTTAGCGATTCTAATATCATATTTGCAGTGGAATTTTTTTATCATGAATAAAAAATGCTAATTCCCAAAATGGATCCATGTGCTTCAATTAAATTAAAATTAAGCTTGTTTTTAACCTCAAGTGCTTTTTGAATTTTATGATGACATGAATCTATAGGCGTTGCAATCTCACAAGCACCCTCTACGGTATCTACATGCCAAAGAACACCCAAATGGGTTGAGGTATATGTGTATTAGCACTTAAAAATGTATCTAATTCATGTAAGAATTATTGCCCAAGATGATTTTCTCCCTCTCTTCTTTTCGGGTCTGCAGAATTTCTCTGTGGGTCTAATTTTGATGTAATAACTTCTTTTAAAACCCTAAGAGAGCTTGTCTACACAAAAAAAAAAAAAAAGAAGAAGAAGTAAGAAACCCAAATTAGAGATTTATTGAAAATTAGAAATGTTTAATAAAATACATTATTACATTAATTATTAATTTTCTCCAATAATTGTTTATTATTCTTAAACTATTTAAGAATAATAGATATGATAATTCTTATAGGTTTAAATATAAACCTGTAACCCATTTTGTTTGTTCTTTTTGTGTGTGACCCTGTAGGTTTATCTAATATTGGTAGTAGGTCCTAAACTCTTTTTTAGACCTACAAGGTGCAGACATTATGCCTATCTAAATTAAGTGAAGGTTGGCGATTCGACTTTACCAATTAAACAATTAGTTTTTAGTTCATTTGGCATACGATATCTTATGATTAAACATAGAATGTGGATCAATACACTTTTATATTGTCTAATCACTTATCTCTTGAATCCAGAGTCTGACTGACTTAAACAAATGACGTTGATAACTCCTTATCACTTTATTCGAGCACGGCCACACATTTCTCATTCTTACTTATTGAGAGGTCCAAAAAATATCTCTCTTAAATTAATGAGAGAAACAAATTCACTTCACGAAAACACACATTCCTCCACATGGCTTATTCCATGTGTAAGTATAGTCTTATAATTACTCAATTAAAGATGATGCAAGACTGAATTAAAACACATAATTTCTTATGTAGGAATCCATGTTGCCATTAGGTCCAATGACTAAAACAACACTATAATGAGAAATACTTATCATATTGATCCATGTGGTGCTCTCATATTTAGTCGTTCCAATACAATGAACTTTACATGTATCTATATGCTGAATCGATAGCTCATATCCATAATCAGTAAAATGTGATCATCATTTAACTAACATACTAGTCTTAATTCATTATTATTCTATATAATGAACCATTAGGAATAATTTAGAATAAAGTTATTTCTTATCTTATGGTTTTACAATTAAAGTCACATACTTTAATGACATAAAGAATAACTAATTTATTCATGGAATCATTTCATCAAAGTACAAAGGTCAATAATAGCTTTGATAAAGGAAATGACTTATATTATAAAGATAATAAATATTCAAATGACATAGAATCCATATGGCTTAGGGCATATCACTAGCAATCTCCCACTTGCAATAGACCTAGTTAAACATAAGTCTAATGCCTAATAATCTAGTATCACCATCATGCTTAGACTAGGGACGAGGCTTAATCAATGGATCTACAACATTGTCATATGAATGTACTTTGCATATATTAACATCTCCTCTATCAATGATCTCTCAAATGAGATGGTAATGTTTGAGTATGTGTTTGGATCGTTGGTGTGATATTTGTTCCTTAGCCTGTGCAATGGCCCCATTGTTGTTACAATAGAGGTCCACTAGATCTGCAATGCTAGGAACAACTCCCAAAGCACTAATGACCTTCTCGATCCAAACTTCTTCCTTAGTTGCATCCGATGCTACTATATACTTTACCTCTAAGGTAGAATTTGTAACTATGGCCTTTTTAGAACTCTTCTAGCTTATAGCACCTCCATTCAAACAAAACACATAACCAGATTGCGATTGAAAATCATTTGAATTAGATAGGAAGCTGATATCTGTGTAACCATTTACAACATCACATTCCTATCCTCCATATGTCAAAACAACATCCTTAGTCCTTCTCATGTACTTTAGAATGTTTTTTTACTACTATTTAGTGACTCTCACCTGGATCTGACTGGCACCTACTAGTGATGCTTACAACATAAGCGGCATCTGGTCGAATGCATAACATGGCATATATGATGGAACCAATAGCTGAGGCATATGGAATCCTACTCATGCGTTTCCATTCTTCTTTTGAAGCGGGACATTGGGTCTTACTCAATTTAATTTCATGTGACATTAGAAGAAATTATCTCTTGGAATTTTTCATATTAAATCTTTTTATTACTTTGTCAATGTATGTACTTTGACTTAGGCTAATAATCCTTTTAGATATATCTCTATAGATCTTGATGCCTAAAATATAGGTAGCTTCACCTAATTCCTTCATTGAGAAATAATTTCCTAACCATGTTTTGACATTCCGTAATGTGGGAGTATTGTTTCCAATGAACAATATGTCATATACATAAAGCACTAAGAAAACTATTGCTCTTCTACTTACTCTCTTGTAAATGTAAGGTTCATCTTTATTCTTGATGAAGTCAAACTCTTTGATTGCTTCATCAAAATGAAGATTCCAACTTTGAGATGCTTGCTTTAAATCATACGTGGACCTTCGAAGTTTGCAAACCTTATGTGAATTCCCTGAATTGTCAAAACTCTTAGGTTGTGTCATGTACACATTCTCGATGATGTTTCCATTCAAAAAGGATGCTTTAACATATATTTGCCATATTTCATAGTTATAATATGCAGCTGTAGCAAGAAGAATTCTAACAGACTTGAGCATGACTATGGGTGAAAAGGTTTCATCATAGTCTATACTATGAGTTTGTTTAAAACCTTTTGCAACTAGTCGCGCTTTGTAGGTATTCACTTTTCCATCCATGTTAGTTCTCTTCTTAAAAACCCATTTACACTCAATAGTTTTAACACCATCATGTGGATCAATCAAAGTCCATACTCGATTATCACATATGGATTGCATTTTTGATTTCATGACTGCTAACCATTTCTTAGAGCTATGGCTCTTCATCGCTTCTGGTATGATGTGGGCTCATCTTGGTCTATGAGCATCACATCATGATTATTAGTGACAAGAAATCCATATCTCTCAAGCTCATGACGATTCCTACCAAACCTATGTGGGCCTTCAGCTATTAGTTTAGGCTTAGCGACTAATTGCAAGTCTGATTAAACATCCATCATGGGTTCTATGTTAGTTTAAGGGTCTTGAACTTCTTAGAGTTTATAATCTGCTCCCACTAGTTCCTTTAAAGACAAACTCTCTTTCTAGAAAATGACCATTACGAGCAACAAACTTTGTTCTTAGATTGGTTATAGAAGTAGTATCATTTTGTTTCTTTAGGATATCCCACAAATAAACATTTATTAGATTTGGGTGTTAATTTGTTAGATACTTGACGTTTAACATAAGCATTATAGCCCCATATCATTAGAAAAGACAAACTAGGACGTCTTAGGTTCCATAACTTGTATAGTGTCTTTTCAACCAATTTTGATGGAACCTGCTCAATATGAATGCAACAATTTCTAGGGCATATCCCTAGAAGGATATTGGAAGATCTGTCTTACTCATCATTGATCGAACCATATCTAATAAAGTTCGATTTCTTCTTTCTGAAACACCATTCCATTATCGTGTTCTTATTGAGGTCAACTATGAGATTATTCCATAGTCTCTAAGATAGTTAGAAAAATCTTCGCTTAAATATTCACCAGCTCGATCTGATCGAAGTTTTTTAATATTTTTACCAAGTTGATTTTGCACTTCATCTTTGAATATTTTAAACTTTTCAAATGATTTAGATTTATGCCTCATTAGATATACATATCCATGCCTACTGAAATCATTAGTAAAAGTAATGAAGCACAAATAACCTCCTCTAGCAAGTAAAACTAATGGTCCACACACATCGGTATGTATTAGGGCCAATAAGTCAGTAGCTCTCTCACTTTGTCTTGTAAAAGAAGCCTTTTTCATCTTATGCATTAAACAAGATTCACATGATTCATATGATTCAAAATCAAATGATTGTAAAAATCCATCCTGATGAGATATGTGTTTCTTATTAATGTGTCCTAAGTGACAATGCCAGAAGTAAGTTGGATTCAAATTGTTAGATTTGAACCTTTTGGTATTAATATTATAGATGAACTTATTATCAGATTCATCAAAATTTAGAACATAGAGACCATTCATCAAATGAGCAAAACCATAAAAAATGTCTTCATGATTGATAGAGATTATATTATTCTCAACAATAAATCTAAAACCATCCTTATCTAAACATGAAAGTGAAATAATGTTGCTGCTCATAGAAGGCACATGGTAACAATTACTTAAAATCAAAATAAGTCAAGAAGGTAAAGTTAGCTCAAAAGTTCCAATAGTTATGCAACAACACTTCCTCCATTTTCCATGCGTAGTTCCACTTTGCCTTGAACCAATTTTCTACTTTGCTTTAAACCCTACATATTTATACAAATGTGAGATCTACATCTAGTATCTAATACCCATGATGTAGAAATAGATGAATTAACTTGTATGGCATAAATACCTGAAGCAATAGTTTCATTACCCTTCTTATTTTTCAGATCCTTCAAATATAGTTTTCAATTTCTCTTCCAATGACTTAGTTCATTGCAGAAAAAGCAAACCCCTTCCTTGGGTGGCTTGGCCTTAGGATGGGGCTTAGGCCTTTTAGCATTGGTCTCACCTTTTGCCTTGCCTATACCCTTGTCATTGGCACTCCTATTCTTGCCCTTTTTCTTTTGAACCAACAGAACATTATTATTTGTCTTAATATTCTTTCAACATTCTTGAGCATCCCATGTAGCTCCATTACAGACTTATCTATTTTGTGCATGTTATAGTTCATTACAAATTGATCATAGCCAAGAGGCAAAAAGGCTAGGATAATATTAGTAGCCAACTCCTTGGCAATTGGAGAGCCAAAATTCTCAAGTCTATTAATATATCTCTTCATCTTGAGTATATGTACACTCACAGAGTTACATGGAGCCATTTTGCAATAATTTAATTCTTTTGTGACTGTAAACCTCTCATGTCTTGCCTATTCAAGGAACATTTCCTTAAGGTATACGATCATATCGCATGCCAACATGTCTTTCATTTGCTTCTGAAGCTTAGGATCCATGTTAGCAAGCATGATACAAGTCACATCCAAAAAGTCTTCTTTATGCATATTATAAGCATTCTTTTAAGCCCTTGGAGTATCAGCAGCAGGTTCATTAGGGATTGGTTCATCAATCACATATAACTTCCTCTCATGCTTAAAATCAATTCTTAAGTTACAATGCCAATCAAGGAAGTTTGTGCTATTTAGTTTTTCTTTGTCAAGAATTGATCACAACGTTATGCCGTTTGTCGCCATTATCTACATGTGGAGGTATGTAAAGTTAATTATCTTTATTTAAGCCATTTTACAAGCTCCCACTAGTTTATCAAATTAATAACCCTGCAATATTAATTTGGAAACCATTTAAAAACAATGTTTCTTAGTGGGTAAAGATCCATATTTCACTAAACATTGAGTCAGTTGTGGCATGATACTCAAAATCTAATTACTTAGCTAAGAAACGCTTTCCAGTTACATCATATGTAACTCTTGTCATGGGATTGACATCACATGTCTCGGCCTACCAATCTCATGTTATGCCATAAGCCTAAAACCATTTTGATAACCTATTTAAGTTTAACCATTAGGACATGTGGATAGCATCGTTATCTACCCTGCCTGACTAGGATAGTCTATTGCACTCTGCATTGCCAGAGTCTATAATTGGACAATCTAAGCCCAATAAGTGTTGAACCATGAAAGACATTTTTTGACTTAATATTATGTGAGGGATTTTGAAAAGTGATATTTTCATATTATTGTCACAATTAATGGATATTAAGCATATATGGTTGTATACATGATATCACATATATATATATACATATTATCATACATGATATATCATGCTTATAAAATAAATAAAATCATATCATGGTATGGCTCTTAATCTATATTGATCTTCATAAGCCAGTATGAAGATCAATGGTCCAATCCTGAGATGAAAAATCCTTAACATGGATTTAAGTTGAAAAATTTCCTTGTATCTTCATCATGGTCCTCACTTCTCCATCATCATGGATTAAGAAAGATCTTCATTATGTCTCTATATCTTCATTACAATAATGAAAAAGATACAAAAGGTTCTACTACTACTAGCAAAAAATAAATAAATAAAAAAAACAAATGACATGCAGGCCGTATTTATGAAATTATAACCCATGAAACAAAGGAATGAAACCTGCCAATCATATAGGTCTTATGAGCCATCCTATGTACCATACTTATAACATAAGCACACACAAGAAACATGCGTATAACTGAAAACACTGCAAAACCGCATTTTATGTTAAGTATTATTTATTAGTGCTTATGGAATAAAGTCGCGCATAGGGGTCAAGGGATAGTATCCCCTTGTGGTGGTTAAGGGGCAGTACCCCTTTGGAGTAGTGAAGGGGACAACACCCCTTGCAGGGGTCAAGGGGATAGAGTCCTTTGAAAAAATAGAATTTTAATGAAAAATCTGTCAATTAGAATATGCTAATTTAGGTTCAAAACTATTAAGAAAAACTCTTTGATAATTCGTTCAAATATAGCAGAAGAAAAAAAAAACTTTTTCAAAACTCTTCTTTTATACAATTCTTACTGATATATAGTAATAAAATTTAGATCGATTTTTTGAAAACAGTAGATCATCATGATTTTCAAAATTGATTTATTATATATTCAATTCACAAAAAACGTATTGGACTGACATCAACATGATAGTGTTACACCGAATCGTGTCATACATGATTGTAAAAGACCAAAACTGATCCGTTCAACAAATACACAATCTATGATCTTCTATAATCCAATTATAGTAGATCTGCATGACCTCACAAACAACTGAATTTCATATGTGTTTAACAACATTAAACATAATAAGTCCGATATGGTCAAATTAAATCAGATTTATTAATCCCCATAACAAAAACGCTAGAGAACATATGTATCAACACACAAATCCATTGTAATCTTAATTACATCAGAATTGTTCAACCCCTCTAAGCAAGGCGCTAGAATGAAAATCACAAACTTGAATTGATTTTCTAAACACGTATATATTCGCATATACAAAAATCTCATTTAATAATTGAACTAATCGAAAAGGTATTAATCAGATTAATCCATGAAAAACACGTTCATATGTATTACACATACATATAAAATAGGAAACTAATTTAATTGAAAACGTTACCGGGCTATGATACCACTGTTGGGAATTTAGCAATTCTAATATTAGATTTGTAGTAGAATTTTTTTTTATCATGAATAAAAACCCCACATTCCTAAAATGGATCCATGTGGTTCAATCAAACCAGAATTAAGAATTTTTTTACCTAAAGTGCTTTTTGGATTCTACAATGATATGAATCTATAGGTGCTGCAATCTCATAAGCGCCCTCTATGGTATCCACATGTGAATGAACATCCAAAACGGTTGAGGTGTATGTGTGTTAGCACTCAAACATTAATCTAATTCATGTAGGAATTATCTTCTAAAACAATTTTCTTTCTCTCTCCTTTTTGGGTTTGCAAAATTTCTCTACAAGTCTAATTTAACGTCATAATGTCTTGTATATACATATATATATATATATATACACACACACACAAACGAGAGACCCTAATGAAAGAATTATTGAAAATTAATAATATTTAATTGATCACACTTGTTCTATAAACTCCTTTTTAAACTCTTTTTTTAAACATAAATACTTATTGGCCAGTATACCGAGTACGTGTGTAATAATAAAATTTCGGTAAGTACTGAGTTGTGTTCATATGGAATGAGGGCTAGATCCTAGTGTATTAGTCCTAATCATAGCTAGGAAAACCGAAAAGATTGAATTTTTAGATAAAACTAATCTAAGAAAATTTATGATTTCCAACACTTATAATTGAATTAGGTTTAGAGTCAAAAGATCAGGAGATTAATTGAATGTATGCTACTGACCAAAATATGCTTGCAAATCTAAAGTGATAATGGGTTTAGTGTTTTCAATCAATTGAGCACCAAGTAAAAACTCCTTTTCCCAATGAGAATGATTACCCTAAATCAACCAATTAATTTTCCCTATTTCTAGGAAATTGATTAATTGACTAATCTTTTCTAATTTACTAAACCCTAATTGAATTGAAACCTATATCCCTATGTGATTTTTAATTCAAATTAGCTAATCACAGAGTTGATTAGAAAGGAATTTTTCAATTATAATCTTAATCTAACATGCATTCTAAGATCAACCCAAAATAAATGCTTAGTGTATTAGCATCAACAACTTGAATATAAAGACGTAATCAATCAACAACAATAAACACCAACTAGATAATCCAAAACATTAACTCAAAACCATTAATAAGAAAAAGGAATGAAATCACCTTAAATAGGGATCACATGCTCAAATCCACGTTCAAATAATATTCTCCACTTAATCCCAGTGTGGAATTCTAAAGAAAAGAAAAAAGAAAAAAACTAACTGCTATTCTATGCCCTATTTTTTATTCTCAAGTCCTTCTAGGTCTATTTAATAGTAAAGAATGAGCCAAATTGCCAAAAGATCCTAAAAATCATCCACATGAGGAGTATTTATAAGGAAAAACAAGGGAAGGCTCCAAATGGACATAAGTTGGCTCAGGACCTAGGGCCTTTATCTCCACTTAGCAGGTGTAAGTTGTAGATTAATACTTGACTTACCTATTTTATTCACACTTCCTTAAGTTGCATAAAACTCCTCTTAATTACTTGTATTTGCACTCTAAGTCCTCAAAGACCTGAAATATCATAACAAACACAATTAAGTACCACTTCCTTATAATTTCTATAAAATTAATAATAATTTATGACTCAATATGCATGAAAATATGAGTCTAAATTGCTCTTAATCATTAATAAAGTACGTTATTTCATTAATTATTAATTTTCTCTAATAATCGTCTATTATTCTTAAACCATTTAAGAATAACATATATTATAATTTTTATAAGTTTAAATATAAATCTATCACCCATTTTTTTTGTTCTTTTTGTGTGTGACCCTATAGGTTCACTTAATATTGGCAGTAGGCCCTAAACTCTTTTTTAGACTTACAAGACATAATTGGTCTCTAGTAAGACATTATGCCTACCTAAATTAAACGAAGGTCATCGATTTGACTACTCATTAAACACTTAGTTATTTTGTCCCTTTGTCACATGATATCTTATGATTAAATATAGAGTGTGGATCAATACACTCTTATATTGTCTAACCACTTATCTCTTGAATTCAAAGTCTGACTGACTTAAGCAAATGACATTGATAACTCCTTATCAATTCATTCGAGTATGGCCATGCATTTCTCAATGGGGCCCAAAAGATATCTCTCTCAAATTAATGAGAGCAACGGATTCCTTTCACGAGTACACACATTCCTCTACATGGCTTATTCCATGTCCAAGTATAGTCTTATAATCACTTGATTAAAGATAATAAAGAATTGAATTAAAACACAGAATTTGTTATGTAGGAATCCATATTGCCATCAGGTCTAAGGACTAAAACAATATTATAATAAGAAATACTTATCATATTAATCTATGTAATACTCTCATAGTTGGTCGTTCCAATAAAATATACGCTTACATGTATCTATGTGATGAATCGATATCTCATATCCATAATCAGTAAAACTTGATCATCATTCAACTAACGTAATAGTCTTAATTCATTATTATTCCATATAATAAACGATTAGGGATAATTTAGAACAAACTTATTTCTTGTCTTATGGTTTTACTATTAAAGTCACATACCTTAATGGTATAAGGAATAACTAATTAATTCATGAAAACATTTCATCAAAGTAAAAAGGCCAATAGTAACTTTATAAAGAAAATGACTTATTATAAAGATAATAAACATTCAAATGACATAGAATTCATATAGCCTATGGCACATCACTAGCAATAATAGAATTAGACAATGACATAACATCTTAAGAACATAGTTAAATTAAATCTCCTATGTGTTTGACTGTTTGTGTGTCTTTTAATTTTAGAATATGAGATGTGTGTGAAGTGTGTATGTGATTAGATACAATAAGGGAAAGGGATTATGTTTTAGTAGCTTTAGTCTTTATAATTTTTTTTAATTTTATTATCGGGTCGAGTATTCATTGGGCATCTTATATGATCCAAAACCTGACATTAGGCAAAATTTTAAGGGAGTATTTTGCAACTTTTCCCATTTTGTTTTAATGAAAAATGTTAAGTATCCTTGATTGCACCGATTTTTTAAAGTTTAAGGGGTTAAAAAGCTCACTTTGAAAGTTTAGGAGATGAATTCACACCTAAGTAAATGTTAAGGGAGTAATTTGCACTTTTCCCTAAATATAAAGTATCATTTAATTGTTTAGCCCAATTCTTATTAAAGCTACAATACTTTTAATTTCTTGATTGGAAATTTGATTGCCCTCTCATTTGAGGATGATGGGGGAATGATACATTCTACAAAATATTATATTTCTTTAAGGGCTTCCAGAAAGCTTATTGTAAAATTATGAGGCTCCATTCTAGTTATTATGATCCAATTGAGAAGAGATGATCATTTTTTAGATGTTGAGCATAAGCTTTGTGTTGTTAGTGGGGGTTATAATGTCTTCCACCAACTTGGATGCTCAATTAATCGATAATAAGATGTATTGACAGCTCAATGATTTACAATACAAACTCATGATGTCAATTCCCTACACATCAAAGATTACCACATGGAATGCTAGATTGATGCATTTTGTTCTTCTTAGAAATATTATCAACATGTAACATCTATAGAGACCCCGTTTTCACTCAATTAAGCTTAAAAATATATGAATAAGAATATTTATATATTTTTGTATATGGTAAAATAAAATATTATATTAAACGAAAAATTCCACAATTAAAATATTTCAAATGGCATAAAATTCAATTTTTATAAGCCTTAGAAATATTATATGAGTTTAACGTAATATAAATTTTTATCATATACTTAACGTAGGAAAATAGTCCTAAATTATAAGCTTTAAAAAAAATAATTGTGGATGTTGATATCATCATATTCTTCCTCAAGAAGATAAAAGTGCATGACTAGCTCACTGAAGCTCTTTTAGCTCCATTTTCAACCATCTTCGGTTTGTATAGCAAAATTACAAACTACACTTGGCGTAGTTTCCATTGATATCAAAATTAGGATATTCTATGGGGTTTTGTTAGATCAAATATGAGCTTGAAAATTGGGGAAAAAAATAATATTTGAACTTTTCTAAAGAATCCCAATCTGCATCAAATTTAAATAAATTAGGTAAGTTGGAAGATATAGGACACCTCTAATACGGATATAAGTATCTAATATCACATTTAATTGGAAAATTACATCTCAATTTAAGAGATTCCCATGATTCGTGCTTGAACTTACCCAAAGAACCCTAGATGTCAATTGATAAATTAGCAAGTTTTGAGGATGTAATTGAAATCTTAGCACTATAAATAGGTTATAAGCATCAAAATCTAACAAAGTTTGTTCTTAACTTGCTATGATTTTTTCAATTTGCATTTGAAGTTATGAACTAAGGTTTTGAAGCTCTTGACTCAAATTTTTTGTCTTGCAAGCAATATTGGGTGAATTGGATGTGATAAGAAGCTGTGGTAGATTGAAAACTTTGTGAAGCTACCAAAAGCCCTAGCAATAGAACCTAGATAACCATCATCGCATGCTACCGGTTGTATCTTTACTGCCATCTACCAACCGTCATGCCTTGGTAGTCTTTGAACTCATGCTGCACCTTCGGAGCATTTGAAAAGCCATGTTAAGCCTTTGGACACCGTCATCGTCGATTTCCATCATCGAAGAACCTCCAATGACTTCTACTGTTGCTATCGCTCTTACCCTATAAATGCCACTGCCTGGCTCTTTTGCCTCGAGTTAGTACCACAGGAGTGGTAGCAGGTCCAAGAATAGCTTGTCCGACAAACTCCCAGCCTTCGTGTTGCCCTTAGGCGGCTTTGATTGGCTCTAATTAGATCAATCAAGTCTTAAATTTTATAATCCTATATTCTACCTCTTACTTGGTTCGACAGATAAGTGTACGTATTGTTTGTTAGTAAGGAGCGAGTATAATGTCATCTCTATAGGGAACGAATGCAAGCACTATTACTCTTTAGTCTTCCTATTATCAAGTAGATCGATTAAAAGAGTAGCTAAATTATTACTACAAATCTAATACTAGAAATTGAACTAAATTACATACTTAACACAACACAATAACATAATACAATATTAACAAACATATTTGTTCATTTCCTTAACATGAATTTCAACCAATAGCCCTCTAATCATTAATTATTTGTAGGAATTCATTATCCATACGAATGTTCTTCTTAGAATCATTCATACCTAACCACAAATGTATCTAGTAGGAATCTCTTCCTAATTTAACAACCACTTAGTGGTTGCATAAATGACTATTTCATACTAAACTTCTACTAGAATGCAAAAAATCTCACCATGATATCTCTATAATTATGAGTGATTTGTCAGTAAATTAGATGCTTTTAGTGGAATCATCTCTCGATGCATTCTAAAGAAATCTAACCAAGAACTATGCTGCACATACACTGATTCCTAGATTCGTTCAATTCAACTTACTGAACTAATTAACAATTAGATACTTGATGCAATTAAGAACCCTTCATGTTAATTTAATGAACAAACCCTATTATCTACTCATACATGATGATAAAATAAGAAGTAAACAAGAAAAGAAAAACTATAAACAGAATACTCATAGAAAAGATGATAGAAGAAAAACATTTTCTTGGATTACTACAACAGAAGTCTTTACAGTGACATGAACGATGAATTCCCGTCTTCTCTCTTGAGTTCTCTCAGGAAAATTACACAAAACCATACTTTGATATGGTAGAATTCCTAACTATACACTTTCTCTCTCTACTGTCTCTTGCTTCCAATTGGCACCATTTATAATTGAAATAATGTCAACTACTTATGTCTTGTCCTAAAGGGTGTAAGGTATTTATACCTTCAATAGTGTACCCATTTAGACATATCGCAAATATATTTGTCTTCAAAGATATTGGTTTGGACTCTAAAATAACTAAACAAGGCCGATTACACCCTTCATCACGGAGGTAATAGAGGGAGTAGTGATCTCTGACCAATAACTTCTTCCCCATAACACCCATTATTGACTGGTAGAAAGCCATTTAACTTCATAACAAGCCATCATGCCCATGAGACGCCCCGTGACGATTGCTGACCTCTGATTTATCCTCCATAATGGCCGTTATTGACCTATGATGGTCACTGATAATCTTTTTCTTCCTTCGTAACAGCTATGATGGACATCTGGGCTTCATATAAACTTTGTCTCTCCTAAAAATGCCCGTGATCATCCATAGTTAATTTGATCCTTCGCTCCAAAGTGGATAATTTACTTTGACTTGTTTTAAATAATCTAAAATGAATATGTGTAGTTATTAAGCACTAATTCTTAAATAATTTCTCTAAATAGGCATTGAATTGCATATAATATCTTAAGAAATTCATGATTAACTTATGCTTATCAGGCCTAAACCCAATGTGAATTGTCGTTAGCTCTAGAACTTGACCCACTTTTTCTTCCTTGCATATAAGGATCAAGTAAGTAATTTTATTTTTTCTTTTATTTTTTATTTACAGTAATAAGAAAGAAACTATAATAATAACAACAGTAAAACTAATACTATAATAAAAATATAGAAATAATAAAAAATAATTAAAAAGAGAAAAATCTCATATTTAATATTCATGTAGTTAATGTGTTAGTGCTCTTGAAAATCTAAAATATATATATTTAATGCATATGCAATAATAGTAATTCTGTTTTTTATAAAATAAAAATTAATAAGTGAATGTCTTATAATATTTTTTAAGCTCATAATATACAAAATCGACGTGATAATTTTTGAAATTGTCATTAAAAGAAATTACTTATGTGATAATAAATAATCTTGTGATGATTTGTATGTGTTCATGGAACTATTTCATATTTTTGTCTTAATATTATTTGTGAAATTGACATGAAAATTTTGTTTAGACCATGATGTATTAAATGTATGATGTTTGACTAAAGCTTTAGGTTATAATTGATATGCAATATATCATATGATACCATGACTTTTGAAAGCTTTGATTTTTGCAAATAGTTAATTTCATCATCACATGTATATATATATGTTCATAATGACATAAATTAAGATCTTGTTATAATGTTGTGATGTGTGAAATTTTATGATGTTAATGAATATGATAATATGAGCTTGTCTTGTTAAAATTAACATGTTTGATATTGATGAGCCTTATAGGAATTTTAATTTTGATGACATGTGGAGTTATTTGATATATGTGATATAGTATGTACTCATGTTTGCTTGAAAATTTACATGATGTTTGATCCTAAATAGCAGGTATGTAGGTGTGACGGGATTAATATTTTAGACTATTCTTGTGCCACACTTAGCCTTCTATTCCCCACACACAAAGGCTAAGTTCAGCCTAAAACCCACACATGAGAGCTTTAGAGAGAGAAAGAAGGGAGAGAAGCTTTGGAGAGAATGAAATAATCACTAACGAATCCCTTGCTTTACAAATGAGGGAGATCTCCCTACATATACAAAAGGCCTCCATGAATGAATGGCCAAGATTATTGCGATCTAAAGGCTAAGATATTTTTACTTATCGCCCTACCTACTACTTCTACCAACTAATATACATTGAATCTGTACAAAGAAGATTTCTCTAGAGATCGCTAGAGTCTTCTAACTCCTTTTGGAATCTTTTCAGTTCTTGTTCTAACATTTGATATGGACTTTGGGCAATGTTGAGCTTTGATGAACCTCATGTGCTTGGCCTATCTTCAAAGGTCCGTGACATTCTCCCCCACCCAATCCTATAATGACCTCATCACTCACTCCAGCTTGAGTATCTATGAGTCATTTTCTTCTACATATGTCTACCGGTTCCATCTTCATTTCTTTTGTAATGGATTTTTCCAACTATTACCTTTCCTATTTGACTCAACTTATCTGTCATAAGCTTTAATGACTCCTTTGATTCTTATTTCTTTTCCATCTTAGATTCGGGCTTTTCTAAAGTCTCCCCCCACCAAAGTTGGTTAACTTAGTCCATTATCCACAATTTTAGGTTACATCGCTGTAATGAGTTTCTTTGTTTGTCCTATCTTCCTCGTTGCTAGAACGTTGCATTGAAACCCTTAATTTATCAAACAAATGGAATTTGACTTTGGGATAATGATTGCATCAATCCTATTGAAGAAATCCATATCGATAACAAATTCAAAATCATCCATAGTGTCGAGCCTGGATTTTTTCCACTCATCTGGTTCATTTCTCCTAACCCGATTCACATTAAACCCGAACCCATTTAACATGAATCCTCGACTAGGGTTAAAAAAATTTTAAAAAAAATTTTAGAGTCGCCACCCGTTATAAATCGGGACAAAAATAAAAAGCTAGGATCAATGGGTCGGTTGATCCTAACTTAGCTACTAGTCTGCGAAAAAATTTGATTTAAAAAAAATCAACTTTTAAAACCAGATATCATGGATTCGGGGGCTAACCTATTAAAACCAAATTGGTTACCACTTTTGGAATTTTAAATTTGTAATTTATCCTTTTCATGCTCAAAAATTCAAATATTTACAAGTCACATTTTTTGTTTTTCTATTTTTTATGTGCTTTTCTTCATTTTTATTTATTTTTTATTTTTTTAAAATATGAATATCAACAAAAACATATTATATTTACAAAATATTTATTCACAATATTTTAAAAAAAACATTTTTTTTTTATTTTTTAATGTCGCCCCCGCAGGTGCCTACGTACTCGCTAATCGAGATCAGACAAAACGTAGTTCTTTTAAAAAATTTTAATTTGTTGATCAATTTTAATTTTTTGAACTCTTTTCATTTTAAGTTCATTAAATTTTGAATTTTCATGAAAAATCATTTTTGATGATCCTATGATCTAATCAATTGATTTTTTATTTTATGAAAATACAATTTTTCTAAGCCCAAAAATCATTTTTTTTTTAAATTTAAACCTTGGAAAATCCAATTTTATTATTTTTATTTATTTTTTTATAATATTTTTTAAAAAATCATCACATAAATTCACAATATATTCAGAATATATTAAAAAATATTAAAATCATTTTTCATGCATTAAATATGCATTTTCTAAAGCAGTTTATGTATAAATACACATTAAAAATATTTAAAAATATTAAAAATATAAAAAAAATAAATTTATATAAAAAATAAATATTTTGATTTTTCTGGATTTTTCTGTATTTTCCTGAATTTTTCTGAATTTTTTTATGAATTTTTATGAATTTTTTACTATTTTTTATTATTTTCTGAAATTAATTATATAATAAACTATTAATAAAATAATACGGATTAACCTGGACCGTCGGATGAAGCAGACGAGATCTGGAGCGTCGATCGAGCTGACCGATCTGGATCGTCTGATCTTGTTGACTCGATCTGAGCCGTCTGATCGCTTGATGAAATCTGGGCCGTCTGATCGCTTGATTAAATCTGGACCGTCTGATCGCTTGATGAAATCTGGGCCGTCTGATCTCTTGATTGAATCTAGGCCGTCTGATCTGCTTGATGAAATATGGGCCATTGATCTGCTTGATAAAATCTGGACCGTCTGATCTGCCTGATGAAATCTGGACCGTCTGATCAGAGTTGACCGTTGACCGATAACCGACGACCGTTGACCGATGACCGACCGGGTTGGATTCGGATCTTCGGTCGGATCTCGGAGCTCCGGCGGGTGAAGAAGACGATGACGCGACTTTTCGAGGCGGATTCCGGCGGCTCCGATGGTCCTCGGCGGCTGGAAGCTTGTCGGCCCGACTCCTGCTGCGACGACGCGTCCTTTGGTGGTGGTGGCATTCACTCAGAACGGCGGCAAGGGGCAGCTCCGGCGGTGATTGTACGGCGGCGTTAATGAACAAAATTTTAAAAAATTTTCAGAGAGAAATCCAATCAATTCGAACAAATCTAAGCACACTAAATCATCCAAATCAAGTTTCTAACATTGTTACAACACTCAATTTGGATTAAATCTGATCCAATCAATTCGAATTTGAAAAATTCGAATTCTATACCCTAAATTCAAGAATTTCGAATTGGCTTTGCTATGTATGTGTTTTCTTGAAATTGACTTGTGCCTTTTGTTCCTAGGACCTCCTATTTATAGGTTGCAAGCTCAATTTTACGTTTCAAACAGTTTCGAAAATGAATGGATTTTTGCCCCTTGATTTTTCCACGAATTTAATTAGAAAATCCATGATTAAATTGTTTGAAACTGATGAATTGATGATTGTTTTCATATTCCATGTCAGATTCATCCAATGTATGTAGATTAATTGTCCAATCTTTCCAATTCTTGTAAATCCTCAATTGAATGCAATTGAATGCTCACAAATTGCATTTTTTTTCAATTTTTTTTATACGAATTTTGTGACTTTTGGGTTGTTTTTGCACTAATCTTTCATGTTCTATAACCACTTTGCAATTCCATCATCAATTTTGACAATCAATGATGTTTTGTCAGTTAAAAACTGATGCAAAGTAGGGCAAAAGTCACATTTTAGGAAAATAAAAAGACAAAAATGATAAAAAAGGCAAAAATTTGCCTTTGCTAGGGTTTGAACCTGTGTCCTTGAGCTTGAGTGTGTGTTTGGGTCCATGTGTTTAACCAACAGGCCATTTGGCCTGTGCCTTGATCACTTAGCCAATTTCATCAATACTTAAGGCTTTTGGAAAAAAAGTTTAATTAAATTTTAAGCCTTAATGAATTGGGCAAAAATTGGGTGTCTACACATAGGTATAACTTCTATGTTTTCCTTTCCCTTGCTAGCTACCAAAGTTAAATTCTACAGCCCCAACAAGTCTAGACAATGGGATTTCCTTTGAGTTTACTATCTTTAGCTAAGCCTTGCTCCTTTCAACCCTTAACTTTAATTTTTATGCAATATCTTTTAATATGAACAAGTGTGAGTCTCCTGTATCTACCATTGCATTCATCTTTCTTCTAGCCACCTTTACCTCAACATACATTAAACCTTTGCGCTTTTCATCACTTCCAGTCTTCATGGCATTAAGCTGCTTCATGGTATGAAGGCGTCATTTTTCCTCATCATCTGACTTCTCTTCCATGAATAAAGTTGTTATGCGTACCCTCTTATGGCACTCCCTAGCATAATTTGGTCTATCACAAAAATATCATAATTCAAACTATTTGTTTTTTTTTTTTTAATCTAATCAAAACACATGGATACTGGATTAGGGTTTTCTTTTTGAATTTCTTTGCAACAGATTTGATCTTTATAAATCCTATAACCTTATGAATATCCATCAGATACTACAATTATCTAATTCATTCCTACGATTGATTTATTATTAGTCTAGGTTCAGAGAGTATCAATTTGAGTTTAGGAACTAAAAATAAGAATTTTGATTAAGTTAAATCACTAAGTAGATGCTCAAAATTTCACATGGTTTGCAATAATAAACATATAATTAAAGTCGGATAGTTAATTGGTCCATTTAAGTTTCTGTCCTAAACATGCATAATCACAAGCAAGGTATATATGTATTTGGATTGTTAACTTAGCTTAATCCAATTGCTAGAATACTATAAGTTGGATTAGAACATATAAAAAGTGTTTAGACTTGTTTACATTTTCCAACTCATTCTTAGATAACATTCCTTAGAATCCTCACTTTCACTCTATTGTTGTTGTGGATATTTGTATAAGAAATTTGCACATATATCTTAAAGGTTTAAATTATAATAAAATAACGAAAATAGTAGCTTGGTAATAACAAGGTCTCAGGTTTTAAAAGTAGTAATAAGTTTTAAAGAAGTAGGGTAAACAAGTGTCAACTGTTTTTGAGAAGGATAAATTGAGATTTAAAAAAGTTGTGTTGTACACAAGTTTCAACACAAGTTGTGTATAAAGTTATATAGAAAGCTGATAGAAGGTAGAATGTATTTATCAATATACACAACTTTCGATACAAGTTATGTAGGGAGGTTGTGTAGAAAGGGGATAGGAGGTAGAATGTAATTATCATTGTACATAAGCAGTGTAGGACGTTACATAGATAACTGCCATAGGGTAACTTGTACAAAATTTAAAAACATTCAACTTTTTCCTTGTTACAAACATCCAAAACTCAATTAAAGTTAAACCTAATACTTTTCATATGCCTGTTCATCCTTTTTCAATTAAAACTTTCACCTAAACTTACATTACCTTACTATGAATCCAATTGGTCCTTCATCTAGCTCACTTTCCAAATTCTTCCCTTGAAGATTTATCAAAATCACTATCAAATCTCATTACTTCCTATACTAATTACAACGATTGCTAAAACTATGAGAAAACAATATCCTAACAATCACTTTATTGAAAACTACGAAGAAAAGAAAGAAGAGATTTTTAGTTATTACAAAACCCTTATGAATCTTCGAGATTGTTGAATATCAATTAGAAAAGAAGAAAATAATTCGGTGGATATGATATGATTGTGAAAAGTGATGATAGTTATTAGTTTCCAAGTACATTAGGTGAACCAATGTCTCTTTTTAAATTTTTATAGTGCTTGCACTCTTTTCTTTATTTTTAAAATTGAAATTTCTCTTTGATCCCCATATTAAATTTTCATATTTAAGCTCTTTCAAAAGGTGAACTCCAATTAAGAGATATAGTAATAGGTATGAAAATTGACTCCGTCAAGCTCAAGGTTCACATTATTCATCCACAATTAATATAGAAATTCCCATGACCTTATAAACTCCCTTTTCCTCTCATATTAAGAGGAGATTTAACACCAAGCAACTCTCATGAAGTTGATCTGCTAGCTAATAGATTGAAAATTAGGCCAAGCTTAGGATATGATGTACAAAAGGAGACTCGAATGTGGCACTGCAATCTGACACACTTGGTTGCATATTGGATCTAATTTAACTAACTTTAAGTCTTCATACACTTGACCTTACAAGAAGATAAGCATTGGAGTTGCTTTGATGCTTCATTCGAATGAAAGTATATACCCTTTCACTTGGCCAAGTAAAGAAAACAGTTTGCGGTAGGCCATCTCATTGGGTATGGTGTCACCGTTTAACCAACCTAGACATCATCATGGGTCGGTTTTGAATCGGAATTGACCCAAATCGTTACCATTAGTTTCTGAACCGGTTTGTGGATGGTAGGTCCGAACCAACTAAAGACCCATTAGTTTTGGTTGGTCTAGCCGGTTCCACCCCTATAACCACTTGAGCTTATTATTTGGAATTGCTAACTCAAGAACCGGCTAGAGAACCAGTAGAATAATCGGTTCTCGTGGTTTCATACCACAAAAACAAGAAAAGATAAAGAAAGGGAAAAGAA
This sequence comes from Combretum micranthum, assembly GCA_024138025.1. Taxonomy (NCBI): domain Eukaryota; kingdom Viridiplantae; phylum Streptophyta; class Magnoliopsida; order Myrtales; family Combretaceae; genus Combretum; species Combretum micranthum. The sequence goes on along the minus strand of JAMXBD010000432.1, from coordinate 772,687 downwards.
AAGAAAAAAATTATAAAAGCATTGTAATTAAAAAATAAATATTTAAATTTTTAAATTTGAATTGGTAAATTTTATTTTATATTCACGATATTTAATGTGTTGTTATTAACAATATAAGTAATAAATATATTTCAAATTATATGTTGTTGATTTTATAAACTTCTAAGTAAAGTAGACTTATCTTTCTTATCAATGTGGGACTTGTTTTTGTGTTTGTGAGATTTATCTGTATTTTAAATATTTTATAGTGTCACATTGCTAACATGACAACTAAAAAAGTGCAAGTAATCATATATAAATAAATGTATAATTGGAAAATTATTTTAACTAATAGGCTATAAATAATTATTATTATGCCAAATGTTATTTCAAGTTAAGAGTTTGTCTTATATTTTTTCTTACTTAAATGAAATAAAGTTATTTAATTAAATTTTTTAATATTTTTCTAATTTCACAGTTCCTGGTTTTAGAGGAACTGGAACTGAACCGTGAGAATCGGATCGGCTCATATAGTCTGGTTTTGGACCTAGATCGATCCGTGACATCTAAATTGGCCATGTCCTCAAAACAAGCCATCCGATGAGATCATTGATTTACTCCCATTTATCTGACTTGGAAAAGCTACTTGGCATTAGACACCGTTCATATGGCCCTAGTCTGCATCTTTTGAGCCTCCCTAATTTAATGCTCCAATACATCTTGTTTTGTTCCATTTGTTTTATAAAACTTGAATTTTTTTACTATTTTGATTAAATGTCTAAAGTATTTTATGTTGGGTTTATGGCAGTTATAAAGTTCAATGTTACGTTCATATTTCTCTGATGTATTAAAGACTTTTATCATAATCAAGTATCCTCTTTAATCCTGTGTTTATACAAATCTATTTAAGTTTAGTGAAACTATCAACATATATCTTACGGATATGAAATCCTTTAACACCCCAAGTCTTTTGTACTACTCATGAAATTATCAAACATTAAGTTAGATTTAGACTTGCCCATATTTGAATCTAGCATGTTATCTTTAACTTCAATTGCGTTCATATCCTTCTTCTTTTTTTTTTTCCACCTCAAACACTTCAAATCTTGGAAATATTACAATTTTCTAGCTTTGGTTCATTTTTTAGGCACCAACCATAGTGAGTCCGGTTGAACTTCTCACCTTACTTATATCAACTTTTTTAATAATATAATGCGTTAACTTGAAGGCATTACAACCCGTCACGTGTCCTTATTAAAGATGGACACGTTAAAACTATTACATTACTAATCCACATCTTTAAAAATAACATCAAATTCTCATATAGAAGGAGTACTTGTTTAAAACATCTCATATAATAATCTTTAATAAAACCTAGTTGGTATAAACCAAAGCCAACGTATTTTAAAACTTAAAACATCTGAAATAACATCTTATAAAATCTTTAAAATCCTTAAAAGTAAATATAACACTTCATAAGGTCTTCCAAAAGTTATCTTTAATCCATAGTATGTCTAAAAGTCAGCAGGATAATCAAGTTCACTATAATTCTCCCAATAATCTACATAAATGTCATATCTTGATAAATCAAACACCATTTGATCCTCACCTATTCTTAAAAAAAAAAAAATATAATAAAAGAATGAGCACAAAGGCCTAGTATGCCAAACCACAAGCAAATACGCATGAAGAAACATCATTCAACAATTCACATACAGCCTAATAACTAATGCATTAAACGCAATTTATTATCTTGAATTAGTTAGACAAGCCTATATCTCATAACCATATGCATCTAGTTCCAAACTCATAGTAGCTCATGCCTTTGTAAAAACAAACATACAGAGAATAAGTAATATATATGTATATTGGTGTTGGGAATTCCCACACACCCAAGGTACCATTTTCATACCACTCTCAACTACCATAATCCTTTCTATGCACGAGTCCACTTGGGACAACCTCACACATAGATCATCAGGGTGCTGTGTTAGTATCACAGTACTACCTGATCTTTACTAACTATAGCCAAGCATAAGCAGTAAAAATTCAATTTTAAACCAGATAAAAGTTAGGTCAACTTATAACTCTGAGCCTACAAGCACAAACAACAAGTAAGGTAAGGTCATACTTGAAATCTTTTTAGGAACATAACTCTAATTCCACAAAATACCTAATAACATAAACAAATTCTCATTCTCAATATGATTTCATAAAATCATCACATTCTTTTTATCTTATAAACACTAATCTAAAAAAAAAAAAATTAGAAACCCTAAACTTATACATCTTTCTCCTTTGACAAATTCTCCAACAGAACATAATCTCTACAAAAATTCCTCCAAATAATGACCCTCTTCAATATAATATGGACAAAATCAGACAAGATCACTTCTATAATATTACAAAGACAAAAAAAAAAAAAAGAAAAAATCATACATATCTAACTTTGAATATTTGTTCCCTTCGATTGCCAAACACAAATCTCCCTCAAGGAATAAGGTCTTTCTTTAAATCTCCCTTTGAAACCAAAAGAACACTCTTAGAGAGAGATCATATCCTTTTATTCTCTAAAGAATTGAAAAAGGCAACTTACCTAAACCTTGATTCTTGATCTCCTTGAAGCCAAATGAAATCTTCAAAGCTATTTAAGGTTTTCTCCAAAATCCTTTCGGCAAAACAAATATTTTAGAAAGAGATTATTCCTTTAGTCTCTAAAGAGTTGAAAATTCACTTAGATCTTGATTTATTGGTTTCCTTTGATGCTAGGATCACAATAAGAGAGATTTTAGAGAGATTTCTAGGATATAAAGAAAACATAAAAAACTCTTCAATTTCCATACACATAGGTTGATATGAAGGTTAATGGCCTTGAATGAAAGTTAGTAGCGTATCTCTAAAAGTTGGCGGCCATTTGCTCTCGGATGTAATTCTTGACCATGAAGGGCGGTGGGGCATAGATGTCATGCCCCAAAGAGTACCCTAAATATGACAGTCCACTACACTCAATGTTAAAGCTTAAGTATGACTACTTCCATCATCTCATAAGCTTCGATATTGGGTGTAAGGTAAATGTTCATGATCATAAAGGACCAACTTTGAAACAAGTTGTTTAAGGAGACAATCATATAGTAGTTTAAGAATGGAAATCATAACATAATAACTTGCAATAGGAAATTATATAAAGGTCTTACAATCATCAAAAGGGCATTCCCCCGCTAAAAGCTATAGTTCATCATAGCCTAGCAAAGCATAAACAGAATAATTACAAGGAGATTTACTTAGAAGTCTAAGTCTACATCTAGTCTTCAACTTCTTCCAAATACTCCTTAAGCCAAAAGGTAATACCTGTGAGAAATATCCCCGGGGCTTTAACCATAAATGGGGAAACTGTAAAAGGTATTTATAAGGGGGTAAGCTTATATTCTTAGTGAGAATTAAATTCACAAGTAAAGTACTCAACAACCAATAATCAATCAAGTTGTTTAATCAAGCATATGAAATGCAAGCAATTACATGAGCAAACAATACATACGATTTTATGGGAATCATATGTTTGAATGGATTTACTCCTCCATTCGGTGGTTAAGTATTCCGGGCAACGAAGCCATAGTTCGCTAATAATATATTTTGTAGTTTTGTACAGATTTTTACTAATTGCTAAAATGTAGTTGATTCAGGTGCCTACTTATTATTTAATTTCAGACAATCAAAGTCATAGATTATGATTTCAGGTCTTCGACCTCATTACTATGCCCTTGTCCCACCAAGGATATAGTAATGAATGCAATGTGACTCACTACGTATCATGCATGAATCATTTAATTTAAGTAATAATGGCATAGCATTAGTCATTTTATAAGTGATCGTAGAATTTGCAGACATTCAATACTAAACTAATTCATACAATGATTAGTTAACAATTCCCGCCTTGATATACTTATCATAACTTCAGCCATATAAGTAAAACACATGTGCTTTTATATTTTATCTTTTCCTAAATCTAGTGCTACTAGGCAATAAGCAAATACATAAGTACAATCGCGAGAATTTAAACTCACTCGGTTATATTAGAAGCTCCTTAGTCGAAATAGTCCTCCGGGTAAGGTAGCTTGGACTCTACGTCACCTCTACAAAAGAAATATCTTGGAAGATCTACTTAAACTTGCAACTCTATTCAACTAAGTTCGTCAAAATTCGCATAGAGTGAAATTCCAATTTAAAATGGCCATAACTTGCTCATTTTAATACGGAATTTCGCATATTATATACCGATTTCTACATACTCAAAAAGATCTATCCATTTCTAAGGTTACTGCCTACATATAAGGTCATTTGAGTTGCTAAACACCTTGGTACAGATTCAAAACGGAATTTTACAGATTTTGCAAAACAATTTTCCAACTCAACTTTATTCAAAAATCCTTTGGCAAAAGTATAGATATATATATATATATATATATATATATATGGTTGAAAAATCCTTTGAGTATATATATAAGCTCATGTTATATGCAAAAATTCTAATGATAGTGTCTCAACAATTTATTTCATAAAACAATTCATGTTGAAACTTAAACTTGATGATTTCTTTTCAAAATATTTTGAAGAAACTTTATATTTTCTTAAGTTATTATAAATGAGTATATTCTTATTTTATTTTCCTCATTCCTTTTTCCAAAACAAATAAATTTTCTCTTAACTTTGGTCTTTTATAACTTCTACTTCTAGTGATAAAAAAAGCAAAGTTTTCAAAAGTTTATTAAGTTGTTGATAGCCTATTTTAAATTTTCCTTTAGAATGGTTTTAGAAAATGAGTCTTTTCTTCTTATATTGCTTGTTTATTAACTCTTTAAAAATAGGCTCTTGTTTTCTAAAACTTGCTTTTTATTTCCTCTACAAATTTTATTTGAAAAGAAATCTTCTTATTTGATAAAACCCTTTGTTTTTGATCTTATCATGTTTATATTCTTTGTCATTCTTTGCAAATAGGTTCCTTATTTAGAAACTTGAAAATCATGGTTTTTCTAAGTGGGTTTATAAATTTATAAGTTGATTTCATTTTAACTTTGAAAACTAGTTTGCTTATTGTTTTTGTTATGGAGTGTAAGAAGACTTTAGTCTTAAGCTTTTTGTGAAAACTTTGAATACCAACAAATTATTTTTACTAAGATTAAGGCTACCATAGTATGAAAAGAAGGTGTTTATTTCTTTTTATCTCTTTTATAAGACTATCTTTGCTATTTGAGAAAACTTTAAGAAAACTTGAGAAATCATTGTATAATTCCATTCCTATGTTGTTGATGATACTCCATTATTTAATGACAAGTTACATAATAGAGAATTTAGTTTCAAGTTCCTTTATTAAAGAAAAGTTCTTCTTTAAATATAGTTGAGACATCATGTGGATGCATGTATCATGAGAATGTAGTATGTAGATGATGAAAATATAAGATAAGAAGCAAGATAATATTAGTAAGCAATATAGCAATAACAAGCAAGATATTATAGTCAAGTATTGGGAACCTTAGCTTTATCAAGATAATCCGATCAAGTATTGAGAGCCTTAGCTTTATCAAGGCAACCCAGTCAAGTATTGGGAGCCTTAGCTTCATCAAAGTAACCCAGGACTATGTCTCAAAAAAAAAAAAAAAAGAAAAAGAAAGAAAAGAAAAAGCAATAATAAGCTTGTTAGTGAGTTAGCGAACATTTAGGCTCTAATATATATATATATATATATGTAACATATATATGAAGTTAGGTTAGAAGCATGATAATAACAATAATACGATCATAATAACAACATAATAGCAAATCAACATAATATGAAATTTATTCATGAACAAGAACAAAACATGAACATAGTGTTGCTTCTATAACATTGGAATGTTTAAGAAACATACACCATGGTCATGTTAAAAGGGGTAAGAACTTTTACCTAAAAGAAATTATGAAAGTGGTGGTGGAAGAAAAGCTTGAATGGTGTCTATGTGTGTAGGAATTGTGTAGAAAATTTGGATAGCAAAAGAAAGAAAAGAAAGATTTTGGTAGAGAGTGTTTGAGAAGAGAGTTTAGGAGAGTTTTAGTAAGGTGAATGAGTGTGTGAAAGAATTGGAGGGTGAGGGGATTTATAGAATTTTTAGAGTGAAAATTGTTTGAATTAAATAAATTGAAAAAGAAAATTAAATGTGTGTGTATGGAAGAGAGAGAGGGCCGGTGTGATGCTTGGAGAGGAGAGAGGGAGTGATTTTGATTTGTTTTGTATTTTTGTTAATTAAAAGTAATAAGATGTAAAATTTGATGCGAATGAAAATGTATGAGAAAAGTAAAAAGTAGATAATAGGTATGGTAAAGTGTAGAAATAGGTGTAGAAAAAGTAGAGATAGGTGAATAGTAATGAATAGTAGATAAGATAAATTAATACTGGTAGTAAAAAAAATACGCATAATTAAGCTATATCTGATATTTTTAGATACCGAAAAATTATAAAACTGATATTTTTGAAATCTTTGTATTTTTACGAGTTTATTAGTATTATCGGAATATTTTTGTCGTCATGGGTACCAGGATACGTTTTTCGAAAACTAATCTCGTTCGGATTCAAAAGACACCAAAATTTATCGAATTTGATATTTTTATGCATCCTTATATTTTTACGAACTATTATCCACTACTATCTCAACTTCGTTGTTTCGGGATTAGGAACACGGGATTACCGAATCTAATCTATTAAGGTTTGAGGCGTATTTGTTGACCTTAGGGTTTTCAGTTGACATTCAATTTAGGGTTTGAACATAACAGTATTATAAAATCTAGGGGATTACAATAGATCAACACTGACAGCCTTCAAGCCAACTTTTGAGTTGCTACATTCCATCTTTCGTCATGTCTCTGTCATATGATAAAACATAAATATAATTTAGGTTTTAACTATAAAACCCTTTTATTTTTAATCAAATGACACTCTTATCCTTCTTTGTAAATCATTAATTTGTATATTACAAATAATTTTAGTCTTTACTTGACAATCCTACTATGCCCTTGTAAAAAATCCAATATCTCTAAATGATTCTATATCTTACTATAAAATAGCATTTCTCCTTTTTGGTATCAAATTATCATATTAAACTCCCATTATTCTCTCAATTATATTGGAAAAGATAGTTATCATACGCAGCTAAAACATATATCATAGATATCTAAAAACCAAAAGACATCATCTAAATTGAAAATGTGTCAGAAAGACCAATAGAGGTGGTTTTTCTTGATCTTTAGTGATGTAGTGGAAGAGATGAGATATAACTAATTGGAGAAGTGGCATAGGGTGGAGTGGAAGAACAAGTGTTGAAACAACACTGGCAACTTCTTTATGCTGCCAGCTTTGAACATTTATGCTATCACCGTAGGATTTTAGGCCACTGGTCGTCATCCAGCTTTCAACATTCACAGATTCAAAGTTTTAAAGGCCGCCAGCTTTTTTTCATGTTTGTCGCCAGGTTACAATTATAGGCTGCCAGCCTTTATTATTCAGATTTTTTAGTTTTTGAATTTTTCCTAGTTTCCTTTATAATGTAAGCCCTATGATATATGAAAGGATAGTTTTCCATATCTTTTGAATTGAATTTTCATAGAGCTACTTTGCTCTTTATCCCAAATTTCAGATCTTTTGATTTAGATCTTAATATTTGATGCCAATTGCCTAAGTATTCTTTGAATCAATAGGTTTTTCAAGATCTCAAACTAGTAATCGTGCGTGATTCAAGGGTTTGCAATATACATTTGCTTGTACATTGCGTTAGTTGTTATTAGAGCTGAGTTCGTTATGGGAGAGTTCGCTCTAGGGAAGATGCCTCCTAAAAAACAAGGCAATCAATGTAATGCGGCAGTAGATGATGATCTAGATAGATGGATCAAACAGATCGTCGATGAATGAATGTGTGCAATGGAATGTCGATTTAGTGGGATGATGGATCAACTCATTGAGACGATGGCTGCAATGATGGGAAATCAACGTAATGCTAACCCTAGGTACGAGAGAAATCCTAATCCGATGTCAGAGAAGATGGATACGCTTATGGTGATTCGGAATAAAGGTAGGAACATTTAACCTTAACCCTAATCCTAATCTTAATTCGAGGCCTAATGCAAATTTTGAGGGGGCAAATGATGATTCCTTTTTTGTTGATGAGGGTTATTTTGACGAATTACTATGCAAGTAGGATAGGCCGTATCTTGAGGAAGATAGTAGTCGTTGGGAAATAGGGATGAAAGTAGAGATCCCAGAAGTTGATAATGGCTTTGAGGCTGAGGGGGATGGGAAACCTACTTTTGATGAAACCGAGAAGGAAGAATATGATGTTGTCTTTGAAGCAGCAAGTTATGATGGAGAACATGGTGAAGAAGAAGATATATTTGAGGTTGATGAAAAGCCAATCTTCGACACTTATGTTGATGATGAAAAGGATGACATTTTTGAGCATGTTAGTACTAGTGAACCAGTTTTTGATTTTTATGCTGATGAACAAGAAATTGTGCTAGGAGATGATAGAGTGAATCTACTGGTTAGGATTTCATGTATGACTCCTAGGACAATCGAGGAGAGATTTGTAATTCTAATATTGTGTTTGCTTCAGTGGGTGAAAAAGGGTCATATGTAGATTTGCCACGTGAGGGTGGTAAGGTTCATGTTGTGGAAGAGTTAAGGAGCTTCATGGTTGAACATGTGAAAAGATGGAATCAAAAGGTGAATCTAGTTGAATTTGCACATGACCATGCTATCATCCATATTACTGGATCTCGCCCTTTCCAGGTAGTTTATTTTGTTAAATTCGATTGGATCTTGTGTGACACAATTAAAATTCAAGGGCGAATTTTATCCAACCGGGAGAGTATGATGCAATGGAAGAGATGGGATATAACTAATTAAAGAATTGGCATAGGGTGGAGTGGAAGAACAAGTGTTGAAATAACATTGGCAGCTTCTGTTCGCCGCCAGCTTTGAACATTTACGCTGCCAGCATAGGATTTTAGGCCACTAGCCTTAATCCAACCTTTAACATTCACAGATTCAAAGTTTTAAAAGCCATCATCCAAGGCCGCCAACTTTTGTCATGTACGTCGTCAACGTACAATTATAAGCCACTAGCCTTTATTGTTCGGATTTTTGCAAATTTTTAGTTTTTGAGTTTTTTCTTGTTTCCTTTATAATGTAAGCCCTAGGGCATATGAAAGATAATTTTCCATATCTTTTGAATTAAATTTTCACAGGGCCTCTTTGTTCTTTATCCTAAATTTCAGATCTTTTGATTTAGATCTTGATATTTGATACCAATCACCTAAGTATTCTTTGAATCGATAGACTTTTGAAGTTTTCAAACCGACAATCGTGCATGATTCAATGGTTTGCGATATCCATTCGCTTGTACGCTGCTTCACTCAGGGGCAATACCTATCCAGGTGCGCCCCAAAGCTCGTCTAGGAAGAAATAATAGTTGTCTATATAAAAATGCAGAAGCATTTGAACAACAAATGGCAAAGAAAATATGATCCATCCGGATGATCAACGCAATCTTCATATAGCCAATAGATACTCTCCACCCTTCACCAGCCTAGGAATCAGCTCATTTCTGCATTATTCAATGGCGGAAAAAAAAAAAAAAAAAGCATTACCAGCAAAAGGTAGGTCATGATTTTTCTCTGGTTCTATCTTGATAATGCATTCGCTTTATAGACTAATCACAAAATGTCTAGAATGACCACTTGTCCATGTAAACGGTCTATTTTAATCTTGAGAAGATAGAATGACCAAAAAAATAGATAAATAATAGATAAAATCTGGCGAAGATAAAAATGATCCGTCGTTTTCGTAGATTTAATATCACAAAAAGTTGCGTAACGTTTATCGCTTCGGTAGGTATCACAACTTTTGACCTTAGGGACATTCCTCGTTTCAGACGTTGTTGTGCCGATTTTGTCTATACCATAGCTTCCTCATATTATTGCTTATAGCTGGCAAACCGATAAATTAGATATAATTCGGAGAATCAAACAAAATAGTGCAAATGTCCGTTGATCAATACGATGCCTTATTATGAACAATAATTGCCAATAAACTGATCCTTGAAAAAAGTGGTCCATATTGGAGCTAGGGGACGAGTCGCATTTGTTAAATTTGCCCCCTCAAAGATTATATATCTTGGGACCTGTTTCTGTTTCATGTTTTACAAATAATTTATAAGGAAAATGAAGATTGGTGCTTCATGGCTCATGAATTTTTATGGACTGCCTAAGAATAAATAAATAGATAAAGGCATAGGGGAGAGCTTTGCATCTTTCCATGTATTTTCTTTCTTATGAAGCCTGTGACCAGGTTTGAAAAGATAAATGCTTATGTTTTTAAAATGTTTATTAGTGTTTTAATGGGTAATTATTGGAATCAACAACAAAAAAACAAAAGTATGTAAAGTATTGATTTTTTAAATTTTACACTTAAATCCCTATAGTTTTATAAGAGGTATTCTTAGTCCCCCTTTTATTAGTGTGCCTTTGGATAGAATAATTAAAAAAAAAAAAAAAAACTAAGAACACCTTTTTAATTATTTTTTAAAAAGGCAAAATATGCGGGCAGAATAAGCATTTTTTTTTAAAAACAATAATTTGAGAGTTTAACTGCATAATTTTAAAGATATATAATTTAAATATACATGTAACAAACTAAAAGGTGTGTTGCGATTTCTTTTCCTTTCTTTTATTAAGTCCAAGAGATTACTTTTCTTGTGGGAAATACTGGACGTGAAACATGAGTATTCATGCACGTGGGTTCATCGAGACATCATCTACACGTCAATAATTGGAAAAGACATGGCTTAAATCGCGTACTTATACCCTAATTTTAGGATGTGACTAGATAATCTGGCATATCCGCACAATATTATCATGATTGAATAAAAAGATTATTAAAATACAACAAATTTATCACATATCAAAATAGAATAAAGTAACCACAATATAACAAAAAAACCATAATGCAATGATAAATTTACGATGCATAAATATTATGAACAGTACGTACTTACCATAATACGATAAACTTATTAAAATTTGATAAATTTACTATTTAGTACTAACAAGCAAACCACCATAATGCAATGAATTTACTATAATGTAACAAATCTACTACATATCAAAATCAGGCAAATTTATCACAATATGATGTGGTTACCAAATCCAACAAAAATAGCACAAATTATGATTGGACAAATTTACTACAATGTAACGAACTTACCACTTCCAAAAATTTTCATAAAATCAATCCATCAAAATATGATAAACTTATCATAATAAGACAAATTTACCACTTAGTACTAATAGATAAACTATCAAAATGCAATAAACTTACCAGAGTATGACCAATCTACTACTCGATACTAAAAGATAAAACTACTAGATAAACTACCAAAACTTGACAAACTTACCTGAGTATGATAAATTTACCACTTAGTACTAAAAAACAAGCTACCAGACATATTACCAAAATGCGATAAACTTTTCAAAGTATGACAAATCTATTACTTAGTATTAAAAGATAAAATTATCGATAAACTACTAGAATGCAATAAATTTATCAGACTACGACAAATCTACCATTTAGCACATTTAGCACTAACAAACAAAACTACCAGAATACAACGAATATACCAAAATATGAGAAATCTACTACATATCAATATTAGACGAAATTATTACAATGTTATAAGTTATCAGACTCCAACAAAAATAACACATACTACAATTGGATGAACTTCCCAAAATATAACGAACTTACCATTTCCAAAAGTTAGTGTAAAATCAATCTACCGAAATAGGATAAACTTATCATAATCAGAAAAAACTATTACTTAGTACTAAAAGATAAAACTAGCAAACAAACTTCAAGAATGCAACAAACTTACTAGAATCCGATAAATTTACTACTTATCACAATCGGACGAACTTATCAAAATACGATGAAATTAACATTTTGAAAATATGACGTTTTTAGCCTACCAAAATTTGACGGCCACAATTTAATTGTGTGGGATCCAATGGCTCAGATTGCGTCCTAAACTTAGGACAGAACTTAGCAACATAAGCCAAGTGTATCCCCTCAATAATTGGATGTGTTTAGTGTTCACATCTATGCTGTGTTGACTCCAAACGTGTGGCTCACAGGGACAATACTACACCAGATGCTGCTTCCCTCTAATTAAATTTATGTTGAAACCATGTTGCACACGTCTTTATTCTTTTAATTCATGGTTTTAAATTAATCTCTGAATTAAACTAATGGAATTGAAATGGCCATCAAATAATTGATAAGTACAGAAATTGCGTGATCTTAGGAGGCATACAGCATCCAACTCTGAAGGCTTACCATCCTAATTTACTATAAATCATATATATCAATATTTTTATTTTTATTTTTTAATTTTTACATTTAGATCGATAAGGTTAGCTGTAATTTTATATGAATACATACAGTTTAAAAGATCGAAATACATAATATATAAACCACTTTTCTACTCATAAGAGTTTTTCTAATCAAAATTATCGGTCTAAATCGTGTTCATACTATAGAGTTTTATATACAGAGATATAATGATGTGTGTCTGTGTGTGTGGTTGTGATGATAGGCATATTGAAATTTGTAGGACGTTCAAAATATGTTTCTGCAGCACTTCACAAAAGTTAATTAATTGAAAGGGAATTTATTGTGTTCTTATTTCTATTAACCACGGCATATTATTATATCCGAATATCTTGGGAAACAAAAAAAAAAAAAAAAATATATATATATATATATTTTTATTAACTATTCATAAAAAATAGATCCTCTCTATTTCATTCTCTCAGTTTCCATTAATTTGTCCTTAATTGATTCTAATCCCTTCTGGGTAGAAAGGCGAATCTATGATACAGAAGGTACACCATATCCATATGGTAGGAAAAAGAGTATCCATTACACCTAAACTTTATTCATCAATGAAGTAACTACTTGAAATTAAATGTGTCACTTGTTAATAACCTTTGACAATTAATTTCTTAAAACATATATATGTGTATATATATATATATTTCAAGTGAACCCAAACTTATATTAAATAAAATAGTATTTACATCAACAATATCAAAATTGAGGAGGACATTGCTGCTAGTGCAAGTATCCGCTATATTGCCATCATACAAAACATGAAAATCAAAGAACAAGAATGGAAACTAGTCCTTCCAATAGAAGCTTAAATTCTAGAGGCAAACATGATAATAAAACGAGAGATGATTATTTATAAACATCTGATCTTGTTGATTTGTCCATATTGAAGAGGCAAGGACATGGGCAACTCTATCATTTCCCAATGGCGCCATAGGAGCTTCATAGACGAGTTCATTTAGAATAAATTAATATTAGGCTTACATACCTTGTCAATTTCTTCCATACAGTCTGAAATAATAGCGCAATTGGAGAGATTATTTTCAATTGCATATTTAGCAGACCAAAAAGACACAGATTTTCTGTTTCAAGGGAAGATTGAGCATACAATTTCTTTACAAAGCTACCTCTACAATAACTATTGGGTTCGGTTATAATGCTTGCCCCTCTTGCAAAGGAAATAGATTCCATGAAAGTACCATCACTGTAAATGCAAGTGCCTTGAGGATTATGTTCATCCAAAGTAATATTAAGCCATGATTGATGGGTTGTTGGACCATGCTTGAGATTATGTGTCAAAAATTCAACATCTAAAGCTTTTGCAATAAGGACTAACATAAGGGTTGGTTGGATTTGTCAAACTCGCTCTATTTCATTCCTTCTATAGGCCCCTAAGAAGGATATGACATTTCCATGGAGTGATGTTGCATCATTTCCTATTAGATGGAACTGTTGCATTGGACCTCAGCTAGTTGATTAAGGAAATGGACAAGGAGAAAGAATTAGGGAATCCTTTCCTGACATGCATCTACATAGCTTAGGTCCAGGGGCAATGCATGAATATATGATTGACATCTTTGTGAAGTCCACATTGTACACAAGTTCTATCTATATGCACCTTACATTTGGAGAGATTATCTTTAGTAGGGAGAGCATTTTGATCACATTGCCATAGAAATAATCAAATTTTAGGATGACAAGGGGTTTTCCAAATCTATTTATAAGAATATGACCCATGATATCCCCCATCTCCTCTTTGCATAGAAGTTCATAGGCCGACTATGTTGAAAATTCACCACTCAAGCCTTCTTTCTGGGAGACAATATAATCTTCCTAAAAATTAGTGTCCAAAAGAGTCGATCCTAGATGGTTCCAAATACTATCATCGAGTGGATATGTGGTCAAGTCTTCTTGCCATTGTTCGGTAACTACTTAAGCTTTGACCAAGGTCAAGTGCGAAGCAGTTGCAATCAAAGGACCATATAGCCAAGAACTGATGGGACCATTATTAGACCAAAAAGAAGTCCACAAATAAGAAGATTTACTATTATAAGGCCGAATTATGCAATAGCTCTAAGCCTATTGTTCCACCTATAATGCCTTCTTGATTGTGTTCGAAAAGCCATTAAGACTCCTTCTCCTCTTCCATTTGTGTTAGACTAAAGATGTCCGAAGCACTTTCTTAGTCTACAATTTCCAAGTAAGTCTTGCTAAACATATCCTATTGCGTTGCTTCAAATCGTAGATACTAACTCCTCCCAAATGTTGTGGGGTTGGTACCTTCACCCATTGTATGCCAGAACTGTTGTTTATCCTTTTTAAACCCCTAAAAGAAGTCACATACCATTTCTTAGGATCTATTTGGATTGTTTGTTTTTCATCTATATTTATATCTGTATTTGTATTTAAACTTTATGTGTAAAGGTGTCCAATTTATAACTATATTTTATCTGTATTTGGTCTATTTGATATTTTCAAAAAATTGTCATATGTTTTTTTCAATCTATATACATATATATATATATATATTTCTTGACAAACAATTTGTTAGAAAAAGTTTACAAAAAGTTCCTGCTATATGCCGGATGCCAAAAGGACCCTTAATACACAACAACATATTGGCAGGTGAGGAAGCTGCTTGCAAATAATATCCAATAGTGCTCTCATTGAAGGGTTTAATTAGTATATGTCGTCCAACTATGCTTAAATTTTATGCTTCCCGACCTATAAGCTTATGTCGAATTTTCTCTTGAACAGTATTCGCTTACACTTTTAAGTTTTAGATAGTTAAATAGAAATACTTAATGCATACATTTAAACATATGAAAACTTATTGAGCTACTTATAGTGCCTACGATAACATAGGAGTTAAAAGAAAGAAATAATATTAAAATCACTCCTAAATTTTAGGATTTTTTTATCAATAGCCAAGTGGTATCTCCCCGGTCTTTCATCTGAAAGTCCTCGGTTCAAATTCCTCATCTCTCATTGTAATTGCCAAAAAAAAAAAAAAAAAAAAAAAAAAGAAAACCTTAGGAGTTTTTTTAATAAATTTACAAATCTGAAATTTGAATATCCAATAAAGTCTTTACTTAGCAAAATTCACATTTGAAGTTCAAATATAGCAAACTTTTGCTGCCTGTTATTAATGGTGTCATAAATACTCATTGTTAGGTAATTAAAGTAGCAGTACTTTATTAAGAAGTAAAAATTAGAAGGGGAGGGATGGGGGACAACTTTAAATCTCGTGTATAAAACTAAAAAAAAAAAAATCACCTAAACTTCATGGTTTGATTTTAACATTGTTCCTAAAGTCACAGCTTCTAGATTAAAAGAAAATGGTGATAAATTATTCTTCAAATGCGAACTTGGAAGAGCCGCATCTAGAAAAGTTATCCTTGCCTTCTGACAATTAAGCGTTAACTTTATGAGGAAGTTAGTGGAAACCTCCCTTTTACCTAAGTCAAAGCATTACTCGTTCATGCGTCCAGTTCTTGATGTGGATGTGGACAATAACATAGGCCGCCGTCTACTAATATCTGTAAATTGAAAAAAAATTAAAAAAAAAAAAGAAAATACATATGATATGTTCGTTTATTATATATATTTACTATATTAAAGTAGATGGATTGGACAGATGTCTTATAAATATCTGATATAAATAATATATTAATTATATAAACTTCATAGTAAAAAATATTTATAATTAAAAAAATATTATTTAGATATCATTAAAAAAAATGTCTCTCTTCTTTTATTATAACTAATGTATATAAAAAAATTGTATTTACCAAAATATATAATTTCATATAGTTGTTATTCTCTATACATGAGTAAAGTAGTATAAATTCATAATGGATCATTTGATGACATTGCATAAAGGATAGATGTATGGTTGATCAAGCCAATCAATAATTCACAATGAGACTGAGACAACGAGACCCATTCAAAAGATCATGTTTATACTTTTTAAAAAAAGAAGAATAAAATAAAAAAAGTTCAGCTAAAGAGCTTCAATGGAGCAAGTTTAAATTCGAGAAGATCCAATAACCAATGGAGTTACCTGAGGAAAGTTCCTTGATTGTTGATGGAAATTGCCTCCCAGCCATGGTGATGGATGTAAATGGATGGGTTGTTATGGCGTATTTGAGTAGTTGAATCCATTAAAAGTCTTATAGGATTTTGAGGTGGGTTTTGGGTATCATATTAAAACCTATAGGGTTTTGGATTAGGTTTCGGTTTTAAGTCATATATATAACTTGATGGAACAATCCAACTCAGCATAAACATATAATAAAATTTAAAAAAATTAATAATTTTATGTATATACATATATGATTACAAATTTATAATTTTATTTCTCTATTAAATGAAACTCTAATTTTTTAAAATTTCTTATATAGATTATAACATGTGATATAATTTATGGTTTATTGTTGAAATTATATCATTTCAATAAAAGAAAAAAAATGATAAAATTTCAATCGGGTCGGGATGGGTTGAGATTGGGTTTGCAAAAAACTTATAGGATCTGGTTTTGGGAATGATAACAAAAAGGTTTTTCTCGGGTTTTTGATGATCCTATAACCAACCGCATTAGGTTTGGGATTTACATAACCCATTCCAAATCTAACTTGGTTGCATTCCTAGCATAAGCTTTAGTCTTTTAGCAGTGTCTCGTTCTTCTTCTTCTTTTTAACGCTTAATCGCACCATAAGTAACTCTTTTCTGATTTAGGTAAACATTATCCCATGATAATGGATACTGGTTAACGCACTGTTCAATTTTAGGTTTTTTCTTTTTCATAAGAAAATTTATAATACTTCTTTAAACCTTTTTTCATAGAGCACGGTATAAAATTTGTATATTATGTAAATTGTAACTTGTCTAAAATGGAAAAAAAAAAAAACCATGACTTATAGTTTAGTAACTCTCAAGTACTGAGAGATATCAATTTCGATTTTTTTCTCTTTATTGTAATAACAAAAAAAAAAAAAAGAAATTCAGTAATTCTTCTTCAAATTCGTGGACAAATATAACGTTTAAGAAGATCAACTATCATTTGCAAAAGTTTATCTACGTAATTTTCCTAACTAATTATAATTTCCTTGAAGTATTTGTGTTTGTCTTTATTTATTAATGGCATTTGCAAGCGATGTAATTATTGGAAAAAAAAAAAAAACCAAACTCACATTTAAGATTGTGATTTATAAAAGTTGCACCATTCATCTTGAAACCGTGTTCACTAGTTCAAACAAATCAAATCTTCATCAGCGATTATAGTCCACATATTTTGATCCATAGCATGATATAAATTGCATGTTAAATATGTAATTCTTGTGTAAAAAAAAATTATATGTCTAATATGTGATTTTACTATAGTAATTTGGTAATTAATTTAATATAAATTGTATTTATGTTTCTATATGTTATGAAAATAGACAAAAAAAATCAAAATTTTCATTATTTTCAAAGAGTAAATTATACTGAAATGTCACAACATTTGAAATTAAGTTCATTTAAGGTCATAATATTTAGAAAGTTGGTCAATTAAAATCACCAATGATACATAAATATTTAATTAAAACTCAAAATATTTGGCATGTTGTGACACTTATCAATAGTAATCTTAATTAATCCAATTTTTAAACATTGTGATTTTATTGTGACCTCAAATAAACTTCTTAAATGCTGTGGTCATCCGATATAATTTACCTAATTTTTAAATAGAAAATTGTGTTTCCCCTATTATTCATAAGTCCATTTCAAATTTCCACAACCTTTTCTGGTTGATGGGGAATGGAGGTATATGTCTCGATTTTACGCTTGTCTTGAGTTCGGGAACAAGTATTAGCAAAGAAATAAACAAACGGAAAATGAACACACGGATGGGGGCACGCAGATAATTGGCTTCCACAGGGCCACCAGGCGCTGGTCGTCTATAGCCATGTAGGCGTCAACATGGTTGACCGGGCTAGGCATGTATAAATTAGCAGTTTCTTATTTGTAAACTCGATGCATACGCTATTAACCACTCATTCACTACAGGGTAAATGATAAGGTGGAAATTAAATTTTAATTTAATAGAAATATAATAAATTTATAGTAATTATTAAAATAATTATTTAGTATAAAAACTAAAATAAAATAATTATTAAAATAAAAGTAAAATATCTATAATGGTCTTTGTTTTTATTATATAGAAAAGATATTATATAGATGATATTTTAAGATAAGGTATTTATAAAAAAAAAAAAAAAGTCATTGACTGATAATTCATATGCATAATATGAATTGTTATTTATTATTTTGCATAATAACTTTGCGTAATAGTATTCATTATGAATTATCATTCCTTTAACTAAAACTATAATAACAGTTTTACAAAAGAAGGAAACCTTTAAGTGATTAGGCTAAGTGTATTTGATAGAGCAACAGAGCCAAGAAATATAAGGAATCTGATTAACAAGATATAGTGCTATATGTGTATGAACCTTGTATTATTGTTGCTATAATATAACAATTAAATTTTGTTTGTGATTTTTCTCTTTTTTGGTAACTACAATGGGGAGAGAGAGATTCAAACTTGATATATCCTACTTGAGAAACATATGATAATGTTATTAAATTATAAAACCATTGATTTTACATGAATTTTCACTATTCTATTTGGGTGTCCACATTTAATTTATAAATTAAGAAACTCTCCTGTTCACTTCTGTTGCTATTTGTATGTTGGAAAAATAACTAGCTTGGAATTTAAATCCAATCTTCAAAGATTTGTATCAGGTCCTAATTGGGATCAGAGAAGACTAGGGATTTCTTAATTTCTATAATGCACATGAAGAGATGTCAATCAAATATGATGAATAGGCCGCAGATTGGAAGCGGAGATATCTGACTCGTAGCCCTCCATACCTAACCTAACTTGGCCATGTTCATGATTAGGAGTGTTCATGGTTTAGTTAACCAGTTCATACTTTTATTTTTTGAATTTAATTATATTAATCGGTTTTTTAATATTTTGATCATAAATCGATCCATTATAAATGGTTAATTACCTTAATAATTAATCATTTTTTTGGTTTTTAATCATTTAACATAATGATTATGTAAAAGTTGCAGTTAATCATATTTTTTAATATGTCATAAAAAAATTAAAGTATTTTTTTATAATTATATTAAAGATTATAAATTAAGAATGTAAGACATGTGAAAGAGTTGTCAATATATATCGGTGTCGTTAAGATAATCATTATAATAGCTTTTTGCTCATGTATTCTTATCAACTTTGAATAGTTGAGCTCAATACAAAATCTCAATCAATTATGTAAGTATATTATAAATTATATATATTTACAACTACGGATCAGTTAACCAACATCATCGGTGTCTAGTTCTATGAACCGAAATTGTAATTAAAAACTGAAAAAATTAAAAATGCTAAACCTAAATAGAAACCGATGAACCAATTGACCGTTTTTTCCGGATTGATTTTTCGGTTTCAATTCAGTTACGCTAAATATTTTTTTTTTTTTTTTTTTACAAATCCCTAGTCATGAATTACGTGTATCATGTTTCTCATAACTCACGTTAGAGATTTTATTAATGGTTACAAATTTCATAAACATTGCTCTCTCTCTCTCTCTCTCTCTCTCTCTCTCTCTCTCTCTCTCTCTCTCTCTCTCTCTCTCTCTCTCTCTCTCTCTCTCTTTAGAACTTCATAAACATTGTTCATAATATATAACGCATCCATGATTTGTAATTTTAATGTTTTTACTTTCTTTCACATGAACATTGCATTCCCCCTTCCCCGCGCCCGCGCGCCACACCCACCACTCCCAACCACACCACCCACCCACCCCCCCCCCCCCCCCCCCCCCGGGTTTTTTTTTCTCCCAAAAGCGACTGTTTACTTAAAAGTGATAGAGGAGAAATACAATAACTATTCCCAATGAAGAGGGAATAATTAAAGCCATTGATTACTGTTTTCCTTTTTTTTTTTTCCTTTCCTTTCTAGTGGGATGAGAAAAAAAAATCAAACATTGAGACTATTTTACCTTCATAAAAAAACATTTTATGTATTTAAAATAATCATATTAGGGCACGATAGTAATTTTTGTTCTATTCAAATTATAATGTTGCAATCAATATATTAAAGTGAATGTTGCAAAATGTATTGTTCCTAGTAAAATTTTAGATGAAGTAAATAGCGGATACATCATTCCATCTCTAATATTGGTAATACTATTTACAAAGTATAACTTTTTAATTAAAATCTTTACATATTCACTATGTTCAAGTAAATGGACAATAATAGGATTACTTTTTTTTTTTTTTTCTAAGTGTCACAATATTGATTTATTATTACGTAGTCATTCTTATTATTCATAAATCTTCCCACAATTTGCAGTTTTCATTTTCTTTCTCAATTGCAATTTTCATCTGAGTTTCGTAATAACAATTGGATTTGATCAACTCATTGGAGAATTAAATTATTTTCTTCCAATAATTTTCCTTGCGTTTTTTCGTCGTTTACCTTTAAAAAATGTATCTTATTCTTTTAAGGGACTGTCGTTTCTTCCATATGAGAGGGCAGTGAGCTTCTTCTTTTTTCAATTACTAAATATATGCATACTATTGCGGATATATGTATCTATATGTATATATATTAATGAACTGGACTTCAATCGTTTAATCTCGATTTATAACTACTCTATAATAACTTGTCTTGAGGTGCCTTAGAGGCGGCTTATTAACGCAATGGCTCTATATCTTTATGTTGACCAAATGTTGAGTTTGGTAACAAATTGTGATACATAACTTCATGATGTCGATTTAATGTAGAGCCTAAGGTTTTGGAGTACTTAGTGGCATATACTTCACCAAACTCAAAGTTGAAAGAGGTGGTGATAGGCTATATATAAACAGTGATTATATTTAAGGAAGATAGGAACAATTAAAAAAAAAAAAAAACTCCTTTGATAGTAGAAATAATATTCTTTTACTTTTCATTAATGTTTTTTCTTGGATAGTGGCTATCCCCACTTGCTATTATTATAGATTATTGAAGTAACGTACATGATAACTATAAATATTGTCAGAAGGAAAGGAAATAGAAAAATAAAGGTTCTTCAGAGTAGTATGCCCACCCCAAAAAGTTCAAAATAAAACATTTATGAATAATTGTACTCATTTCTATGGGAGATTTAGCAATCGCTATGATAATAAAGAAGCACATACTTTTCTTTTGTCCTGAAAGAAAATTCATATCATGCCAATAGAATATACTCTAGCAGTCTAGCCATTCCAGAAAAAGGAAGAAAATGCACAGAGGGCTATTATTCTCCACATGGTGTCAAAAGGGAACCTTACATTCCTAGTTTCATTCAAACAAGACAAATTTATTGAAACATCTTAATACTTAAAATACAAAGCATGTTAGAATATTCTAATTGAAAGAATCTCTGTCTATGAATTGCAAACACACCTCTAAACTCTAAAATAAATGCATCCTTAACTTTTAAAATGTGAATTCACCTTTTCATAATTTTTGAAAATATATACGTATCCATAAACAATTGATAAAATCCTAAAACCATCGCTATTTATAATACTTATAGTAATGTTTTTGAGATTATACAAAAGTTTAAGAATTATTTCTATATTTTCAATAGTTATAGAAATATGAAACCACATGTAAGAAGTTTAACTGCATCTGGTAAACAGTTTTAGAGGATGTAATTACAATAATCCCTCGTAATTTAACTCATAACTTTATTCAACCACACAACTTGCTATTTCATCTAATATCAAGTTGCTAAAACTAGTAGTGCTGATAAGTTGCTCAATATCCTCAAAACCAAAGTCCAAAAAATGCTCTTCCCACCCTGCTTTCTGCTTCTCATTCCATCCATCCACAACACCACTACCACATCCATTTGCCTTGGTCAAAAACCTATCTTCTTGAAAACCTCCAAAATTTACATAATTATGCAGTACCATCTCATCATTGTGGGTACTGAACTCTCTACCTTTTCCATTAATATTGTCATTGCAACTTCCCTCAGATGAATTGCTTGTACTTGGCTCACCCCCATAAATACTTGAACTATTTGACACTTTGTAATCTCCGTAACTGGCTTGTGAAGAGCTAGGTTTGGACTGAAACACAGCACTATTGTTGATATTCTGAAAAGAAGAGCTATATGGTTGCGTAGTTTGGTATGATAGTGTCTGTGGAGTGAGTAATAACTGGGGAAGTTTTGCTTGATACCATCCTATGAATTTCTTCTTGAGCTTGGTGTTCCAGTAATTTTTTATATCATTGTCTGTCCTCTCCGGCAATTGTGCAGCCATTATTGACCACCTAAAAAAAAAAAAAATTTTTTTTATGAAACAAGTTAAGTTTTTTTTTTTTGGGGAGCAATAAACAAGTTTTCGGTGGCATTGATTATATCATCTCACATGAGTATCTAGGAAACTTCCTCCTAGATTGCTTGTTAAGGATCCATAAATTTAATATTTTATGTTTTTGAATGTAAACAAAGAAATTGATCCCTTCATTTACTTTCTTTCAGTTTCTATAAACTTATACTTATGAGATATTATCACGTCTTATCAACATTTGAGATTACAAATAAAACAACAATATTACAGTGATGCTATAAGGTATTTAAAAAATCTAAACAATCTTAATTATTAATTTATAAATCGAAGAAAATTGAGATAAATTAAATTGAGAAGTCCAAATCCTCTACTTGGTGACAACATAATTAAAAAAAAAAAAAACCTTTAAGAACAATTATAGGCTCCTAGTAATTAATATAGTGGAAATGAAAGTGATATTATACCTGCTCCCAATGGTAGCATAAAGAGTGCAAATAATATTATCTTCATGATCAGTGAAGTCTCCATGTTTGATGTTGGGTCTAAGATAGTTGAGCCATCTCAGACGACAGCTTTTGCCACATCTTTTAAGACCTAATGAGTACACAGTAAGCTCAGCTTATTAACTCATGGTGATTAAACAAATACAAATTCAACATAATAATAAATATTGGTTACAGAAATAAATCACACAATAGATATGATTCACGATACGATAGACATGATTATGACAATAAATTACATACGATCTTATCTATTTTGTGACTGATATATGAATTCAACATACAGATAAAGACAATTTCGAGCCACAAATACAAATCCGACTTGATAACTCGAATTGTCAACCTAATGGTATCACAACCTTTAATGATACCATTAACTTTTCTAGGATACACTAGAAATTACATGGAGAGAGAGAGAGAATATTTAGTAAACTAGTGATCGGAACTTACCAACTTTCTGAGGAAGAGCAATCCAATTGCCCCCAGTACCAAATTTCTCAATGTAGTCCTTTAATTTTTCATCTTCTTCAGGTGACCATGGCCCCTTCTTCACATTTGCCTTGTCACAGCATGGAGCTCTTCCCATTTTCTTTGTCTTAAGCTACACGGTTTGCTTATGAAATTAATGCAAGACAATATCCCCCTTAGCCTTTCTTCTATCTGGCTTCAGTTTGTAGAGACCCCTAGATATGTCTTGGTCTTTGGATACGTGCTAGATTTGAAGATTGCTAGGGTATCTGTGTTTTTTTATAGAAGGACAAAGGTGTTATTAACGTTAATGGTGACAAATAAACAATGTTGGCCAAGAGAGGACACAAGTCAATGGACACCTTGTAGATATACCGTCAATTATTAATACAAAAATCTACAACTTTCCACCAATGATTAAGAAATTAGGAAATAGAGAAGACCACCGTTTATTAATTGCTGGATCAAATAATAACAACTTGGTCTTTTGCTTAACACAAGAAGAATCCAAGGTATGCTTAATAGTTATCTCATTATGTCAAGAGATTATTTAAAAAAATGCCGGTGAAAAGGATTTGTGAAGCTACATTATACACGCTATTGGACAGGTCAACCTTGTAGTTCATATGTCAATTACATAATCCTCATATTGTAATAATAAAAGAGATTAATCCAGTAAGAATTGTAGACTTTTTGGCAAATGAGAATAAACAAAAGATATGGGTGTGTTTAATTTACTTTATATGAATGAAATAAAATAATTATTTTCTTTCCTATAAACCTGAGCATGTGTTTGGCAGATAAAATAAAAATTCTATAAAATCACTATAATTACAAAATGAGAAATTATAATTCCTTTATAAGATTGAGGAAATAGTTATTCATTAATTTTATCTAACATAATTTTATATCTATCATTAATACCTCAAATGTACTATAAGAAATAACTATTATTATTATTATTATTATTATTGTTTATTTCAGTCCTTCAAGTTGCATCTCTATTCCTGCATATATTCCAAATGATACAAATATAAAGTACTAGAAAAATAGCATTTAAAGATAGAAATTTTATAAAGAAAAATTTTTCAAGCAAGTTTGACAATTTCTAGCCTAGTTTTTATCATTATTTTATCATCAAAATAAACGTCCATAAAATATTATATAATAGAGATATTGAATTGCACAAACTTAGAAAGTACAAGTACTAATTTCTTAAAATCTAAATATAAGATACTAAATTGCCAAAAAAATTGAAAGTAAAGACATTTGGTTTACTTTTATCCTAATAAAATAAAGATTTATTTAGCAATTTTACTGTTCCATGGGTTACATTTGGCATGCAAGAATGGTTTGAAATAAAATAGAATGAAATTATGAACGAATTAACAAACTTATTCTTATGTTTGGAATTGCCGACTGAATCATTGATTCCACTATCGTATTACAGTGATATTTCTAAAGAAATATCTTAATTCATAATGAAACAATTTGTAAATTAAATAAATGTGACTTTATTGTCAAAAGCCTATTTTTGAAAATTCCTAGAAATAAGAGTGAAATAGGATCGATTATATCCCTAGAGGAAAAATTGAATTGAAACATAAAATCGAAATTGTTAATTCTGAAAAATTGCAGTTATAGTCGCTTAAAATGTTTTTAAAGAGAGCGAAAATAAATGAAACTCGGATTCACCATTCTATTTTCAGTTCAAGCCCGCAAACCATTACACGTGACGACGGCACATCCTTGTAGCACAATACCCTAAGGCAGGTTAATTAGATTAATATTTCTGGTGCGAGCTTCGATGATAATGTTTCATTAAGTCGAGGAAATAAACATAAAAAATCAATAAACTCAACATTTGACTTGTGCATTATTTATATTTCACGACTTTATGTCTTAAAACTACATATAATCATGGAATTTTAAGTAGATTAATTTTCCTGGTGCGAACTTTGATAATAATGTTTCATTAAGTTGAGGGGGGGCGCGGGAAAGATCAATAGACTCAACATTTTACTCGTGCATCATTTATATTCATGATTTTATGTCTTGAATTTACAAATAACTCCATTATGAAAGAGTATTTTGAATATAAAATGGGCATATCGCTATACCAGCATCGTCATATACTTTGCAGTTTTTTGGATCTTTTTTTTCATTTTTTTTTGGCATTTTGTTGATATATATTTTATATTCTATAATTTGTATCGGGGCTTGGATATATATATATATATGTATATGTATGTATGTATGTATATGCATTCACGATTATGTATATTCTGTATGGTAAGTAAGAGAATGGGAAACCTTAATATGGATTATTAGAAAAATGTGTTTTGAGATTGTCAATGAGTTACTATGCATTGTTGTTATAATATAGTGAATTAATTTAGTCTTACTCATGATTTTGTGCCTTGATCATTTTGGATCTTTTAGATGAATTGTATACGTCTTTCTCTCTCTCTCTTTTTTCACTTGTTGTATTTACTAGAGTTATGTGTCATGATTTGTAACAAAAGATTTGAATCCTACCCTAGAAATGTAAGGTTTCATAATCTATAAAATGAATATATTGATTTTTTAAAAAGTTTGATTGTTTCATGAATTTAAAATTATGGCAAGCGTATATGCAAGGGATGTTTGTGCAATCGGCCTCCACAAAAGGCTTTTGATCAACAATCAAAACCAATAAAAGATGATCAGTGGGTAGAACTTGATGAGAATGACCTAATGGTGACCTAGCTAAATATGGTAAATAATATATTATGAGAGCATTAGCAAAATAATTGGATGCAAGAATGTCAAATAAATTGGATTTGAGGGAGAAACTCTGTTCCCTTAAGATTAGTAATAGGTAATCAGCAAAACAAGTGTATTTCAAGTTTCATTTCTTTGATTAATAATATGGAATATATGGATATCAAGATTGGTATTAAAAACCAGGCGATGATTGTGTTATGCACTTTAGTGTCTTCATTTCGCAAATTAAAGGAAACCATAATTTATTACATCAAAGCCTTATTGATAGAACAAAAAAAAAAAAAAAAAGGCGATACATCGAGGAAGGACAGTTTAAAATGTGAGATGTTAATCATGGATAATGAATTCACAAAAATCTAATTGCTATAGATCAATAGTCTAAAGGTAGTTGTAGTTCTGCAAAAAGATTATGGGTAGGGGTATTATTTATTATTACTACAAACAAAATGACCAGATTGTGATAGAGTTGAATTATTAATGATATGGCCGTTGTTGTGTTAAAGGACAATGAGTAATTTTTTACATTTGATGATTAAAGGAAATCTATGAACTGTGTTTTAGAGACAATGCATGTAAATTATTCATATTCATAGCTGGGCAAACAAATAAATTTTAATTTTAATTTTAAAAACTAAATGAAACCATGTTGAGAAAATTGATATTTCCAACACCTGAATTGATTTTGATTAAGAACCAATTAATTTGAATTTTAATTTGAATATGTGCTATTAATCAATAATGTGTTTACATTGCTAAGTTGCTTATGGGTTTCGTTTAATTGAGCACTAGACAAAACCCATTTGCCTGAAATAAGCAATTATCCAAGATCATTCAATCAAGTTTTTCTATTTGATGTCCTGACCTTAATTCAAATTCGCTAATACAAAATCCCCTAGAATGATCTAGTCAAATACAGTTCTAATCTAACACGCATTCCAAATTATCTCAAAAAAGAAAAAAATATGCCTAGTGAAATCATATTAACAACTTTATATTATATTATATATATATAATCAACTAATACAATAAAATTACAAACTAATTGATCCATAATCATCAACTCATGGCTTTAATATATACAAAATGAACAAGTTTAAAGAAAAAAATATGGAAAATCCTTGTATTGGAGATTCAATTTCTAAATCCATGTACAAATAACATTGCCCACTTGCATTTGGTGTGGATGTAATAATGTAATAATTTATTTGCCATTAGTCATAATTCATTTTGATCTATACAATGAATAAATAACCATTAAGTATGGCAATGACAAGTTTGATGATTGTACTAATTTTCAATTATAGCAAGTGCAAATGCAAGAGGTCTAGGTCTAATCAACCTCAATAAAATGCTTTGGATCAACAACCCAAAGTTAACAAAGGATGATGAGTGGGGTAGAATTGATGTGAGAGTGACCCAATGATGATCCAACTAGGCATGACAAATAATATATCATAGGAGGGACTAACAAATGAATGGATGCAAGATTGTTAAAAAATTAGAGTTAAAATTATAAATTATTTTGCTTAAAGTTAGTTACAAGTTATTCGTAAGGCGTGTAGTTTTGAATTTCATGATTTTAATTAATGATTCAAAAACTATTATTATTAAGATTTTGATTAAAAACTAGATGATGATCACATTATGCACTTGAGTGCCTTCATTTCATGAATTGAAGGAAACCATAATATATTCTAAGAAAATCTTATTAATAAAATAAATAAAAAGCCATATGTTGAGAATGGATCATTTAGATTATGAGATGTAATCCATGAGTATTGAGTTTACAAGAAGTCTAATTGCCATAAGTCAACAATCCAAAGACAGTAATAGTTGTAGGGGGTAAAGGTATTATATATTATCATTACAAACATTTAGTGTATGATAGTTTACAAAATGTCAAGTTGCTATTGGATGAATGATAGCAGCATTAAACTATTGATGATATGGCAATTTTTGAACTACAGGATGGTGATTGAGACATCTGATGCTGAAACAAAATCTATGGATTATGTTTTATAAGTAGTACTTTTGACATGTGTTGTAGATTGGATTAACTTTACACTAGTAAGCCCATCTAGAGAGGTACTATTATTTATACAAATATACAATACTTAAAGACTGAAAATTTCTTGTGTATGTAGGCTCGTTCATCTTTTACAATAAGAAGGGATAAATGCTATTAGATATAAAGTATATGTCGAAGTTATCCTAGTGTTTTATCCTATGATTTGATTGTATTTGGTTATTATAGTGTGGTGAGTTTCGAAAGAGTGCACGTATCTAATGTAATCATATTAGTAATAGAAGAAGTTAAGCAAATATTGTTTATCCTACAAATAATGGTATTTTGTTATAGTTTTACTTACTATGAAAAACACTGGATTATCGATAGTTCAGTATGAATTTTTGAAAGATTGGTAAACAATCTAATACTTATATGATTGTAAAAATGTAAATTCAATATGATTATTTTTATGAAATAAAACTTTCCATTTCGTTCGTAACAACTTCCAAGAAATTATAACTAGTTCACCACTAGCTCAAACACTAAATAACTTTCCTTGTTAATAGTCTCCACAATAATTTTATTATCTAACTTAATGGCTATATCAGCCTATGCTCGATTTTCAGCTAAGCTTGATGGCTTTTAAAATTGCAAAACATTCAAAAACTTCCATGTTACAAGCATCAATCCATTCTAGAAAACCTTTCACAAATGATGCATCCACACTTGTTTTTTAAGTCTCTCCTTCAGGCAACTTCCAAATCTTAAAAGCCTCTTCTTTTACCTTGATGTTGTATCTCATCTCTTTCGCCTTAAGTTGCTACCATTCCTTCATTGCCATTGCCACTCTTTTAACCACTTTCAAAGGACTCGAAATTCTGCTTCCATATACCCCAACATGTCTCTCTTTTCAAATCCCCCAAGCAACCTACACAAACTCACTCCTCAACTTCACTTTAACACCACTCCTTTTCCCGCCTTTCTCCATAAAACTATAGAATTGAGACAAAAAACTCCTCATATCCATCATATATCTATATTTATTCCTATAATAATGAACCATACAACCTATACACATAGACAAAAAGGTAAGGCATGTTCTATAGTCTTATTCATACTATAAAAATGACATTCTTTAGATTATAACACTTAGCTTTGTAAGATTGCCAAAGACAAGTAAGGAATTAGTAAATGCTCTCCATAAGAAATTACCGATTATAGGTTGTAAATCAAGGTTCCATAAAAACTTCTAATTTTTGTTGCAACCCTACACAATGATGGATTACACTGAGTTAGTCAAACAGTCCATATCCCTTGAAAAAGGTCATATAAGAACATCAGGCCCATTATTATAAGACAATGTAATTTCCTTGATTGCTTTTAATTCTTTAGATGTTATCTAATGTGAGATACCCCTAAGATCTTAAAATATTCCATCACATTGATAAGGGAATATACTGTTAGTGAAAGATCCCTCTTTCCCTCTTCGTCTTATAGTTAAAACTCTTCTATGCTTAGCATTCATTTGTCCTTCCTAACTATTCTTGATTCTCCTTCATTCAGACCATTCATATCCCTACTCCATATATAGTGTCTCTACTTTATAAGATACTCAGTTACCTCCATGATGCTTTACCTTTCTTTCTTGCATCTCTAAACTCCTTTGGACCATCATTATGAGGTAAAGTAATCTCCTTAATTTCTTGTAAGTATTTAAAAGTAATCCACTATGAGATACCCTTAGGATCTTAGAATATTCTTTTTATAACTAATAAAGGAATTTGTTGTTTGCAAAAGATCCTTCCTTCCCTCTCTGCCTTATAATCACAACTCTTCTAGGCTTGATACCTTTTATTTTTCCAAACTTATTGTTTTCCATTATTCACCCTTCATATCCATACTCTAAATAAGATGTCTTTGCTTTTCAAATCCCCCATGCAACCTACCCAAACTCACTCCTCAACTTCACTTTAACACCACTCCTTTTCCTGCCTTTCTCCATAAAACTATAGAACCGAGCCCAAAAACTCCTCATATCCATCATATATCTATATTTATTCCTACAATAATGAACCATACAACCTATACTCATAGACAAAAAGGTAAGGCATGTTCTATAGTCTTATTCATACTATAAAAATGACATTCTTTAGATTATAACACTCGGCTTTGTGAGATTGTCAAAGACAAGTAAAGAATTAGTAAATGCTCTCCATAAGAAATTACCGATTATAGGTTGTAAATCAAGGTTCCATAAAAACTTTTGATTTTTGCTGCAACCCTACACGATAATGAATCATGTGAACTTCTGCAATTTTCCTCTTTTAACAAGTACACTGAGTTAGTCAAACAGTCTACATCCCTTGAAAAAGTCATATAAGAACATCAAGCCCATTGTTATAAGATAATGTAATTTCCTTGATTGCTTTTAATTCTTTAGATGTTATCTAATGTGAGATACCCCTAAGATCTCAAAATATTCCATCACATTGATGAGGGAATCTATTGTTAGTGAAAGATCCTTCTTTCCCTCTCTGTCTTATAGTTGCAACTCTTCTATGCTTAGCTTTCATTTGTCCTTCCTAACTATTCTTGATTTTCCATCATTCAGACCATTCACATCCCTACTCCATATATAGTGTCTCTACTTTATAAGATACTCAGTTGCCTCCATGATGCTTTACCTTTCTTTCTTGCATCTCTAAACTCCTTTGGACCATCATTATGAGGTAAAGTAATCTCCTTAATTTCTTTTAAGTATTTAAAAGTAATCCAATGTGAGATACCCTTAGGATCTTAGAATATTCTTTTTATAACTAATAAAGGAATTTGTTGTTTGCAAAAGATTCTTCCTTCGCTTTCTACCTTATAATCACAACTCTTCTAGGCTTGATACCTTTTATTTTTCCAAACTCTTATTGATTTTCCATTATTCACCCTTCATATCCATACTCTAAATAAGATGTCTTTGCTTTTCAAGATACTCGACCATTCCCATGATGCTTTACCCTCCTTCCTTGCATATATCTTTGAACCCCTCCTCTAGGAAATACACTCTTTTTAAAAATCTTATCCACATTGCCCTAGGAATGTTCTAGACTACCCTAGCTAATTTTGTTAATGGGGCTAGTTTATACTGGTGCAAGTCCTTCATTCATAAACTACCATTTTTCCTCCTGTCTTGTGAGAGTCCTCTAACTCACCTAATGTACTTTGCCTCAGTCTTTTGTTGTCTCCATCAAAATTTTGTAATAATACTATTAGCTACCTCATACCATATCAAAGGATATTTAAAATACCCCATAGAATAGGTTAGCATTGCAAAAGTTATAGGTTTAATTAGTGTTTCTCTACATATGGAACTTAAGAGATTTTGTTTCCTCCTTGTAATTTATTTCAATTTTCTCATAAGCATATCTCAAAGCCTCCATCTTTGGTTCTCCCAACAGACCTAGATAGGAACTTGGATCACTAGTCTCCACTACTCTTGTAACCTCTTATAGTCTTAAACATACCTAATTATGAGTATCTCAACTAAAAAAAAAATTAGATTTAGCAAAGTTAACTATTTTTCCACTTATTGTACATAGTCAAATAAGATACTTAGATTCGTCAAGCTTTGATATGCAATATTTAAGGGAAAAAAATCAATAATCATCAAATAATAGGTGTTAGGTTTCAAGCTAACTCCTTTAAATAGACACTTATTGACTAAATGATTCAATAGTTTCAAAAGTACATTAGCCACATTTACAAAGAGATAAAGTGACAAGGGATCTCCATGTCTCAAACCTCGTGTAGGTTTAACATGCTTTAACCCTTTCATTCACTAGGACATCATATTCCAAGAACAATTATGAACAATATTTTGTAGTACATTATTTATTCTTTAGTTTGTTTACATGTCAATTTCTATTGGAGCTTTTGTATCTGTGTTGTTTTGTTGCTCTACTAGATTACTTAGTGGTCTATAACTACCTATATATATGCACTCTTTCTCTTTTTATTGTATAAAAAATTATTGAAATAAAACACTTATTTTGCTCTATTGCATCATGGAGAAATAAATGAGCTGCCATGGATAGATTTCATCAGGTTCATTCTAGAAACATGTTATGATTTTCACATATTCCACCATCTTTGCACACACCAAGATCTACCCCATGACCCATCCATCATGTCCTAATTTTAGCAGAGCTCGCCCCTAGAAATCCTATTCGACATGGTCATAGACCTTACTCATATCATAGTCCAAAGCAAAAGTATAATTTTTGCCTCTTTTTTTTTTTTATTTTTCAAAAAATGAAAAGGTACATAAGCTACTAAAATATTACCTTGAATCAACCTCATGAAGTGAAAGCACTCTAGTTTTTTGAAACAATATCACAAAGTAATGGTTTAAATCTATTAGCAATGATTTTAGAAATGATTTGATAGAAAAATGATATATAAGCTAATTGACCATAAGTGATTAACCGACTTAGACTTTGGGACTTTTAGAATCAAAACTATATCAATACAATCAATAATATTACGAAACATGTATGAGGTAGAAATTTTGGATTGCCTTGACAACTAAAGTTCCAATAACATCCTAAAAGTGTTAATAGAACACACTTAGGAAACTATCAATACCTAGAGACTTTAGGTCTCCCATACTAAACTCCATTCTCATGATGTATCACAACAAATGGCATCGTCATTAGCATTTGTAGGAAAAAATAGGTTTTATCTAATCTAAAACAAGTCTTAGCCGCTTGTTTTCTTTGTGCTTATAGAGTTAAAAAAGAAAAAAAAAATCTAATAAATTCTTTCCAACATGGTATTCTTCATCTACCCATCATGCATGTTTATCCACTACACAAGTTGTAGATTCCTTCTCCTTTGATTTACTATAGTTTGATGGAAGAAATTAGTATTTTGATCCCCATAATTAAGCCAATTATAAATGCGATTTATGCCTAATTTAACTTCTTCTTCAAACTTAATGCTTGGTTATTGCAATTTAACAAATGACCAACAACAACAACTAAATTGTAATAAATAAGGAGATAGAATTAGAGAGGATCATACAAGGATTTAATATGGAGTTAGGCCTGCCCTCTAGTCTTCACGATCCACAATCAATGCCTCACTCAAAGAGGACTTTACACTTCATTCACAACAACAAATTGTTCCAATGAACTACTAAAACAATGCCTCCAAAGAGGATTTCATCATACCTGAGTTGAGTCTTTATAGGAAACTCTCAAATACACTATACTTAACTCAAGATTTTACTAATTTACACTCATAAGCAATTGAGTAGTGTTTTACTAGAGGTAGCAAGTCAAAATAACACTAGCACTAATAAGCTCTCTTTCTCAGTATACAAATTATACAAGATTTTGTATACAATTAATAAACTCAATTAACTACTCTTAACTCTCCAACAACTCCTGTTTATAACAACAACCTAGTCGTTGCCCCCATAAAGATATTTAAAAGTTGGATGAAAAAGCGCAACGACTAGTTTCAAACATACTAGCTTGCTAGTCTAAATCATGTAGACTCATCTATGAGCATGTTTTGTGTGTATTTCCTCTATACTATTGAGTTGGTGGAGTGGCATCGTGACCCCCTTAAAAATGCCCAGAATGTTCCGTTGGTGATGCACTTGTACCAGCTAGTCGGTTTATTTTGTACCGGCTTATACACTTTGTTATGCAATTCTTGTAGAAAAAAAATGACCTAACATAAACAAATATGAAACATAAACATAAATATATTGTTTCAACATTTTATTAATCAAACTTGTTTAACTAATTACGTTTGACTTAGCACAGTTAAATGGTTAATTATGCAACTGATTTACTCATCAATACACATATTGAATATACAAGTTCAATAATCTCTCCCTTTTTTATGAGTAAAATCATGCAAAATTAACTTCCTTATAGTTGAGCATCTCGATTTTAAAGAAGTTTTAGCAAATATGCTTCAAAAAGTTTAATGCTTAACTCAAGGGAAACTTTAAGTTACACTTAATTATCAAACCTTCACTGATAAGTTCTTTTTACTCTATTATTTTCATAGGATTTTGGCCATAATTCAGATAAATTTTAACTAAATTCCTGCAAAAATGTGTTGTTAATGTTTAATTGTTGTTTTCAACTCTTAAGATGAAGAAGTGAAGAAATAAAGAAGTTTCGGATTAGATTTTGGGAAAAAACAACAGCTGCAGGAAGATTAGACTTCTATTGAGGGCAAAACAGAACCTTCAAGGGCTAACATTTTGAAGAAAAGATCAAGTCGAGGCAAAAAATGTGAAGCCACATCCTGAGATTGAAGCCAAAACTCACCCCGTGACAATGTACATCGACGACTTGGAAGTTTTGAAGCTAAAGTAAAGTCGAGCCCTGACATCGAGTTCTCGATAAAAGCACTATTTCACCCCACGATAATGATTTTGGACAGAAGATTATCACAAAGAAGCCGATTCCTAATGAATAAAGTTGAGTCCTAGAGAGAAAGCTTGACCAGCAGCCCACGACATAAATAAAACACGTGTTTCTTTGGTTTGTATGTGCACATAATTATGAGAGGGCAAAACCGTTATTGAGATATTCCACGTAGGCAAATAAGAATCCGAAAGATTTCCTTCTAGAATAAGACTATAAATAAGCACGATAGGTGCATTGTAATGTATGTAATCATATGTATATTTTTAACCTATTTTAGCGTAGAGAGCTCTCAATGAAAGAATCAATTTTTCTTGATGGGTTTTCTCAATTTTCTAGGTAAATTGCTTTAAACTTATGTTTGTAATTCCCTGTGAGAATATTGCACTTAATGAATTATTATTTGATCGATTCATTTCTGCAATATTTTTATCATAATTTTGAACTCATGAGATGATCTCCCTGACTTAAGTTTGTTGATCCAAATTCTATTCATGTGATTTTAATTGGACATTTATTATTACATGGGTATTTGTATTCAATAGCCTGAGTTTAACGAGTGATCTAATTATTTGCATCTTATTAGATTCATGCCTATATTGCGTAAATTAGATCGAGAGGATTTTAATAAATAAGATCTAAAGCTATTGATGAAGTTGATCATAGTTAGCTTAAGAGAGATAACCATAAACTTTCTTTCACTTTTTAACACCAATTTTTTCAAACAATATTTTGTTGAACTTTTTGCCATTTTAGGCCTTGATAGTTAGCTCCAATAACAGTCTGGATTTAATTCTAGATTTACTGACACGAGAGAGGATTAGTTTACACTTGAATCTGACGGTGCAAATACACCAGCAAATACTCAATTTGAGTTTGAATCGAAATCACATAATAGAAGTTCATGAAGCAATCCCTAAGCTTTCTCTTGCATAGTTACAAACGTATCTTTTATTTTGCCATGAAAATTTCCTGTGAATAGTCTAACCTAGTATAGCTTCTTTGATTTTCATCATGATCTTCTAAATTTTCTTTGTTAGATAACGGAAGATGAGTGAGTAAGATAGTTGTCACCATTTTCCTTAGGACTGACCTAATATTTTTTTTTATGCTACTTTGGTAGGTGTGCTTGCCTAAAGTGTTGGTAATTGCTAATCGAAGTTGCATAGGACATATTAGTTTTATCAATTTTGAAAACTTCAACTTCGTTTCCTCAAATGGTTTCAATTTAATTGCAAATACCAAGGATCATACAACACAAAACATTCATGCATACACACACAAATATGTCAAATGCATAAGATTTATTCTTTATAGACTCATCAAAAAGGGCAGACTCAAAATAGGCCATAAAAAGAGAAACGCACAAATAACATACAAGTTCTGAAATATGTTTTAAACTTGCTTGAGCAAAGCAAACTCATATAAAAGCTCACATCACAAATTTCTGCAAGTTTTGTCAAAAAGGCATTGTATGATTTCTAAAAATGCACAAATTTACCCATAAAGCTTTTCAAATATTTGCATTCGTTCATACAAGTCTAAAAAGCTTGTATAAGGAAAAAAAATATAAGTCTAAAAAGTGATATTAAATATGTCTAAATATTGTTTATGCACCAAAAACATGAAAATCCATTTGCATGCATTCAAAACCAAATTTTAGCACAAATCAAGCTTAAAACCTACACAAAATCAAAATATCATCAAAGAATTCATGCTTAAGCACATCTAACACTTTAAGCAAGTTTAAATAACTAGTTTGAATGCATTGGAAGAATTTAAACTCATTCCCACCATTGCATCATAAATTTATGCAAGTTGAAGTCATAAAATGCATCAAGTTGAAGTCATAAAATGCATAAATTTTTGTGAACAATGTGTACAAATATGCCCAAAAACATTTTCATGCATATCTAAACTTTCACACAGGTTTATTTAACTTCATTAAACATGAAAAAGCATTGTTTTAGCACCAAACTCATGAAAAACCAATTTTATGTATTTTAAGCCCAATTTTAGTATAAAATTGCTTAAATTATGCCAAAGAGTATCTAAACATAAAAATGCATATTCAAACACATCAACACATTATATGCATAAACAATAATAGCTCAACACATAAGAAATCAACCAACTAACCAAATTTTATACCTCATTAATGCCTTTGGAATCCTTTTTGGTACCCACAAAAGCAAATTTATTTTTTTAGATACTTATTTTTGCTTGGGTCCTTTTGGGTTAGTCAAAGCAAGAATTTCCCTTCACGGAACCAAAACAAACTTGCTTGTGTAGCCTAAATGCATTACTTTCCATGTTGCACAATTGTAAGCAATATGACCAAGCGTGTCATAATAGTTATAAGAACCATAAGTAGCTTTTACAAACCACGTCTTATAATTCTTGCCACTATTATTCATATCATAGTCAATTCCATACTTATTAAAACTAATTCTTTGCTTTCCAAGGAGAGTAGTCAACCTCTTCTCATCCTTGAAGTAGTTGACTATGATTACATTTGTTTCATCCAAGCTAGCTTTTAAATTTTTATTTTCCTTTTTAAGCTCATTTGTCATTTCTGCAATCTCTCCATTGCTACCACCAACACAAAAATTGATCTTATCATCATTTTTTAAAGTTTTAACTTCTAAGTCAAACAATTCATTTTCAACTTTTAGTTTTTCATTCACTATAGTTAAATCATCATTTTTACTTGTAAGCTTAGTAGTTTCTAATCTAAAGTATTCTATTTCTTCATTTAATTTATCATTTTCAACTTTAAGTTCATCGATCATTTCTAAACCCATCTAATTCATCTCTTACTTTTTTCATTAATGATTTAAGTATATTATTCTTTTTATACGTTTTACTTGATTTAGTACAAGCTTTATCATACATATAAGGTATCTCTTCATAGGAAACTTGTGAAGAAGTGGAATATACTTTCATCTAAAGCCATTAGACAAATATCTTCATTTAAGTTGGATGAGTCCTTATTGCTCTATGTGGCTACATATGCTTTCTTCTTCTCTCCTTTGCTTCTTTTCTTTGCATTTAGGAAATATCGTTGAATATGCTAGGTTGGTTGCACTTAAAGCATGTAATTATTTTCTTCTTGGATTTTGAGGAGAAGGCATCATCTTTCTTATTCATCTTCTTGTTCATCGTCAAAAACATGATGACCTTCCTAGTAAGCTTGTGCAACTCCTCATCATCTTCCTTACTTTCCTCCTCTCCACTTGAGCTTGTATAAGAGGATTTTAATGCAACTTCATTCTTGGTTGACTTCTCTTTATTCTTCTTAATTATTTCATGAGTTTTTAGGTTTTCAAAAAGTTGTTCTTTGTTCATTTTGCTCAAGTCATACTCCTCTTCAATGGCGGTCCTTTTAGCCTCCCAATCCTTTGATAGTAACCTAAGAAGGTTAGGGTAAGTTTCCAAGTTAGTAAGACTCTTATCAAGGATTGACAACTGATTCAAAATATTCACAAATCTATCATGTGTATCATCAATAGATTAATTAGCCTTCATTTTAAAATTTTCAAATTCTCCAGATAAAAAGCTACTATTTGTATTTTTACCCTGGTAGAATTATCGTAAGCATTTTCCAAATTATCCCAAATTTCTTTAGTCAATCTACACATGCAAATTCTACTAAAATCACTTTTATTTAAACCACAATATAGTATATTCATTGCTATTTCATTTAATTACACTTTTTCTTTTTCTGCCCTTGTATAACTATTTTCATCTTTATCCTCTATAACAATTGGACCATTTTCAACTATCCTCTATAAAGGCAAATTTTGTGCTTTTAAAAAAATGGCAATCCTACACTTTTAATATGCATAATTAGCGCTGGTTAGGATATGGGTTTATTTATAGCTTGTCCTTCCATGAATCCTAGACTGCTACTAGTCATGATCTTATACTCTAGATGTGAATCCTAACTTTGCTTTGATACCAATTGTAAAAACTAAGTAACACTTAAGGAATGAGATTTATGCCTAACTTTGCTTCTTTTTCAAACTTAAAGCCCAATTATTGCAATTCAACAAATGAAAAACAACAACAATTAAATTACAATAAATAAGGAGATAAATTAGCGATGGTCATACCGAAATTTAATGTGGAGTTCGG
Organism: Combretum micranthum; assembly: GCA_024138025.1. NCBI lineage: Eukaryota > Viridiplantae > Streptophyta > Magnoliopsida > Myrtales > Combretaceae > Combretum > Combretum micranthum. The sequence continues at coordinate 733,531 of JAMXBD010000432.1, read as the reverse complement.
TTTGCACTTGAGTCTCCACATCTACAATCAATGCCTCACTCAAGGAAGACTTCATTCACAACAACAAATTGCTCCAATGTATCTACAAACAAAATGCTTTAATAGAGGACTTCACCACCTCAAACAACGCAATTACTTGGGTTAAGTCTTTGCAAGAAACTCTCAAACACACTAAACTCAGCTTAAAACCTCACTAATTCACACTCACAAGCAATGTGCTTTAAAAGAGGTAGCAAGAAAAAAACATCAGCACTACTGAACTCTCTTCCTCACAATACATATTACACAAAAATCATGTTGAAAGTATTTACAAGATTTTGTGTACAATTAATAAGCTCAACTATCCACTTTTAACTCTCCAACAACTCCTATTTATAACAACTCCAAAAACCCAGCTGTTGCCACCTAAAATGACCTTCAAAGATAAGATGAAAAATGCCTCAAAGGCTAGTTTTAGGTGTACCAGCTTGTTGGTCCAAATCCTACCAGCTTATTGGTGCACATGTTTTGTGTGTATTTCCTCCACACCAGTGAACTGGTGGGGTGACATGTTGAACCCCTTAAAAAATTGCCCAAAATGCTCCATTGGTGATGCACTTGTACAGGCTTGCTGGTACATTTTTCTGTAAATCCTGCAGAAAAATAAACATAGTACAAACAAACACAAAACACAAAAGTATATAAATATGTATTTTCAATATTTTATTGATTAGAGGCCAAAAAAAATATTTTATTGATCAAACTCGTTCAACCAATTAAGTGTAACTTAACATAGTTAAGTGGTTAATTATGCAGCCAATTTACTCATCAAAACGCGCGTTGAACACACAAATTCAATGCTCTACTTCCTTTAGATGACCATTATTATTCTTTTGAACATTCAATAGTTGCAAGAGTTTCTCAATTTGCCTTTTATTGTTAAGCATAAAAACTTTACTCTACTCCTTCAATTGCTCGTTGCAGCACTCCAAATTACCAATGAAACTTAGATTGATGATAAAAATAGTACCTGAACTTTCATAAAATATTTAATTAGGTAACTTAAGTTTAATTTTGAACAATTTGATGCTCGAACAAATTTTCATAGACTTTTTTTATACATGAAGAAAGTTCAATCAGGTGTAAAAAAAGTTTGCAAAAACTTTGTTCAGGTATCAAAATTGTCAAAACCAAAATTTTGGTATGAAAAAAGTCCATAAAACTTTAATCAAGTACCAAATTGTTTAAAATCAAACTTTAAGTACGTAATTAAACTTTTGTGAATATTTAGGTACCATTTTTAACGTTATCCCATGAAATTTTGCAAAGGATTTAACTCCCTTTATACATTTCAACAATTCACAATAGTCTCATTAGATCTTTATATGAATTTCCAAAATTTTTCAAGACGGAATCTTTTACCGCTCCTTTTGTAAGTTATTGTTAAAGAAATAATCAAATTAGAGTGGTCTGAAGCCACGGTTGACTTATGCATTGCTTGAATATTCAAGTAACACAAAGGCCAATCATTAATACAAATGCTCTATCAATTTTTCCTTAAAAAGTACACCATCAAACTATTTATTAAACAAGGTATATTTATTTTTACCCTTTATAATTAATATCATTAATGTTAGGACAAGAAATCATGTCTCTAAACTGCTCAATTTGTCTCTTACTTCTTTGTTTATCGCTACATTTTTCATGATCCTCAAGTTTTTCATTGGAATCACGTACACACATTGATGCAACAAGCATTGCATTTGAAAGTTAAACTAATTCTCTCCATAGCAGCTTGTTAAGGTAAAAACCGATGGAGAATAAATCTAACCAAACATAGCAAGATTTATCAGCACATATCACCTTTGACAAAATGATATCACCACTCGATTTAATAAAATAAACAATAATTTTCCCACATCTAACACAATGCCAATCATAATTATCAAAATCACAAGTAAAATATACGATTTTACGAGTTTATAATTTAATATATTTTTTCTTGATTAAAATAAATGCAAAATTATTTAGGTGTAGTCTTTAGATAGAATTATGAATTTAAGTCCATAATTCTACATGTTTATGATTTTATTAGTTTTGCACGATTCATACTATTCTATCGATTATATACATTCTAATGAATGGTAAAATCATGATTTAAACAACAATATCTCATTAAGCATAAGTAATAGGATCAACATAATGTGAATGTTGTGTCTAAATTTTTTTCCAAAGCCTGTCTATGTATCGGTCCTCCTATTTTAAGTCTATTGAAAAAACACACACATTAATTTATTATTATTAACCAACCCACCAAGGTTATGAATGAAAAGGTTCGGCCAAGCCTTGATGGTTCCAACATACTAGCTTCATGGCCCCTTATGGTTGTTAAAGGTTGCTACTCTTGCCTATCAAATCAACCACTTCTTCTTGTTTAACTACTACGTCTATCAACACATTTTTCATGCCATTATCTCAAGGGACTTGCCTTTCTCCAACTTACCCCTAATCCTCTAACATTTACTCTTCCCTTCTTTCACTACCATGTAAGGCTGTCTCTAGATCCAATTTAAACTCTTTCTGCTCAACACACAACTTATTCCTCATTATCCTCCTAATCAATCCTACTTCTTTTTAGGTTAAGTTCTTGTAGTGCTTTAACCATATGATTGGGAACACAAAAGTTCAAATGGATTTCTCATAGTTGTATGAGTAGAAAGTTGGTTATTAATATGTTCATCCTTTAGGGTAACTCAACTATGTAAGTTGATGGTGAAGAAACTTTTAGGCTTTCATAGGTGAAACAAATGAAGGCTTGGAAATTGATTTAATTAGTGTTTTGGTTAAGGAAGATACAATAGCTTTTTCATGGTTTGAGGGTATAGGTATATTTAGGTTATTTTTCTAGGTAAAGTTTTTTGTTGGGGTTAAAGCATTAAAATAGGCTCAGCTTGGTTAGGTAAGGTATTTGGTTGTTGCAAGAATTCTTGTTAATTATTATAACACTTGAATCCACTCGCTTCTAAAACTCCCTAAAAACTCCATTCACTTCTCTCATGGACTAGAAGCCATCTATCTTTGGTGCATCCCTCAACCTAAGCCTAAAACTGGTACTATATCACTACTTCACAGAGATATTTGTTGCGATATGCCCCATCTTTCCACACATAAAACAAAATTTTGATAATCTCTCATACTTGAAGTTTATCTTGTTATGATCACCAGTAGGTTTATAAATCCACATTTCTTTCTTTAAAGGTTTTTGTGCAACCAATCTTCACTCTTACCCTCAAAAAACCACCATATAATCCTACAAGTTTTTATCCACTGATTCCCACTCCATCACCTTACCCAAGGAAGTACCAATAATTTTGGCATTAAGTTTAGTCATTTGGTCAAGTTTCAAACCATTTAATTTCACCAAAAAGGTTATAAAATTCAAATCAATTTCTTTAGCATTGCATTCAAATCTCCATTCATTTAAAATGAATAAATGTCTAAGAACCAACTAAGGTCCATCTACTAAAACCTCACACCCATAGGATTAAAGGTTACAATTCCAATTCTTCTCTTAAGCTTTCTATAGAATATTCATCACTGTAAATCCTTACATTTTACGATATGTTTTATGCTTAAACCTTAGAATCGAAGTCAACTGGAAACCCTAAAAGTCAATAAAGTCTATAATAAACTCTAGTGTTTAGATCTAGCAATGCCATGCGCGAAACTCTAAAACAATTAAAATGAGATAACTATAGATTATAGTCGTAAATAATGACTTATAACTTAAAAAGATCATATTCGTTCAAAAATCACTTATTTCGAACTTGAACGGGATCAGTTTTTGAAGTCAAGGTTCGGTCACGCTAAACAGTGAAAACATCCTAAGAACACAATTAGACTTTTAATAATATGAGGATTCATAAAATATTAGTTTCGTAATTTTTCGATAACTAAAAATATCATATTGTACTTTTACGCATAATTTCTTCACTACCGATATTAATTTGTCTTGTTTGCTATTCAAGTTACTATTCATCATCTCTACTTTTTCTTACTACGTATTGTTACAACCTATATACCTATTTCTTATCATTTAGATTTCCAATACTAATTTACATTTTTCATATCTTACACATTACTTATTTTCATCAATAAAAATACAAATAAATCAAGTCCCTCTCTCTCCTCAAGCAAAAACCAATGCCACCCCCATTGCCCTTCATCTAACTTTTTTCTTTTTCATTTTATCTAATTAAAACTAACTTTCCTTCACATTTATCTATAAATATCTATTCTCCCTCCATTTCTTTCACACACTTCATTTACATAACAAAACTCTCCCAAATTCTCTCTACAAAATTTCTCTCCAAAAATTTCTTTTCCAACTCTCTCTTCTTCCTTCACCATCACTATTTCCATATAACCATCAATACATTCCTTCTTCCTTCATCTTCACATAACCTTAAGTAAAAGTTTTCAAAATATTCTTTATGTTCATGTAATATAACATAACCATAGTGTATGTTTTTAAAACCTATGGGTGTTAAGAAAGCAATAGTATGTTTATGTCTTGTTTTTGTTCATGTATAATTTCTATTGTTATGCTCTTATGTTGCTATGCTATATTTTTTCTCCTAATCTAGCTCCTACATATTATTAAATATAATTATGTGTGTGTGTGTATTCTTAGAGCCTAAAAGTTCACTAACCCGACATCTTATTATCATGCTCTTATTATTATTATACTTCTTCTTTTTATTTTATTTTATTTTTATTTTTTTGGAACTTGTCCATTCTAAGTTCATGGAAGCCTTGATACAAACTAAGGCTCTTAATACTTGATCTTTCATATATATGCTTACTTGATTCTTATATCTCTTTCTCTCCTTATATGAGTTATTCCTATCTTTAACACAACTACATAATCATTTTCATGTATGACTATAATGATGTTGTCTCAATAAAATCTTTAAGGAGTAAAAAAGAGTTTTTTTTTTAATAAAGAAAATAAGACTAAACTCTCTTTAAAATAATTTTTATCACTTAGGAAAAATTTTCATCAAAAACTAAAAGTTATGTTTTTATAGAAATTCTTTTTAAGAATTTAGACAAGTTCATCATGGATTTTAATAGTGTAGTCATGCTAGATTCTGCCAAATATTTAAGTTAGTAGTTTCATCACATACTCTCTTTTCAAACTACTAAAATAGAAATTATTATTTCAACCTTAGTGTTGATAATTCTCTATTATGCAATTTTTTCTTAATAACTTGTAATTAAGATTATCACTAACACTTCAATAAAAACTAAGAACTAGACAAGTTTTCAAGTTGAGGTAAAAATCAACTCACTAGTTTAAAACTAATATAGAGAAATAAAATTTGTCAACAATCTAAGAAATTAAGTTTTAAAAATGGCAAAATTATTTTTTAAAAGGTAGAAAAATGTAAATATGATTAGAAAACATACATTTATCCTAGCTCAAAACATTAGTTACCTCCAACAACTTAAGAGGAATTTTGAAAACTTCATTTTTCAACCGCTAGAAGTAAATTGCTTTATGAAAAATCATTGTTGAGACAATACTACTAAAATCATGTATATGATATGAGTCTATATATATATTTAAATGATTTTTCAACAATATAAATATCTATGTGTTTGCTATAGGTTTTTGGATAAAATAAATTTTAAGAAAAATTATTTTTGAAGGTTGGAATTTTCATGACCAAGCTGTACCAGCCCATTTTCAAATCCAAACACCTTTAAATGTCAAAAAGAACTTTAGAATTGAGTAGGTATAAAACGACTAATTATACATAAAATTCCGAGTTAAAATGAGCAAGTTATAGTTATTTTAAGTTGGAATTTTCAATTTCGATTTTTACGATTTAGCAAATAGAAGATAGAGTTATAAAATTTAAGTAGAAATTCTATGAAATACACATTTTAGGTATTTCTTTTATTTAGAAAACGAAGAGGACGACAATTTTTACCTCGAAGTCTACTTTGACTAGGAGCTATTATCAAGTTATGGCCGAGTGAGTTTACTCCCTTATTTTTTATACTTATGTTTGTACTTATAGTTTAGTGGCACTAGAGATACGAAAAGATAAAATTGAGAAGTGCCTCTGATTTATAATGATTGGTGAATTCATACTAAAGCATACCGAGTCTTGAATTGCTTATAATAAATTGTATGCTTTATTATTATGTTGAATTGTCTGAAATTATATGATCACCTTTAAGATATTATAATTATATGCTAAATTCTTAATTAAATTGATTCATGCACTTCACGTAGTGAGTCTCACTGTATTTGCTATTATACATTTGATGGATCAAGTGCATAATAGCGGTAGTCAGCATAACCGGTAGTATCTGCATGTGGTGAGTAGTAGCCGGTACGAACTACAAAAGTAGTGAGTAGTAGCCGATAAGAACTATAAAATTTATTTGTAAAAATATTGGCCATAATTGGCCAGTATACCTAACGCCGAATGAAAGGAGTAAATTCATTCAACATATGGTTTCCGAAAAACCGTATGTCTTGTATGCTTACGTGATTGTTGCATTCCACTTACTTGATTAATTTAACTTATTTGATATCTTTGTTTTGAGTATGGTAAACCAGGAATATTCTCACTAAGCCAGTAAAGCTTACATCCTTATAGATTTTTTGTATGCTCAGGAGCAATTGCTTTTGTATCCACAATCTTCGTATATTCGCGTAAGACTTCTTTTCGGAGCTTGTGGGGGAAATGCAATCATGGATTTAGATCGGATTTCCTTTAAAATCTTTGGTGATATTATTTAAGTTTTATTGTAAGACTTAGTTTTATTATTCGATCATTGGAGACTTTTAGCGGGGGAATGCCTCTAAGGTTAATGTAATGAACTTGTAAAATTATATTTTATGGTTAATATTTATCTAGATCCTTGCATGCTTTATATTACTTGCTCAAACTACACTTTTTACTGGTGTCTCCTATTACTGTATTGTATGCCATACATATGATATCGAGACTTTTGCATGACTAAGATAGTCATTCTTAAGTCTTAATATTGTATGTGGCGGATTGTCATGCTTAGGGTATCATCCAGGACATGACACTCACCACTGGTCTATTAATCACCTTATCTAAGAAAACCCTACCTACCATGACAACATCTTTGTGGCTAGATCATTGAACAAGAGACAAGAAAAACAAATGATAGGAGAGAGTGACATAGGAGAAATACTATGTGAATAAAATAAAACTATTACCGTCAAAATAGAATAATACACAAGAACGGAGATATAGGGTCTGTTTGTTTTGGCTTTTTTTGGTGGATACAAACACTTTTTCAAATTTTTTACTAACAAATTATTTATTAAGAAATAGATACAGATAAAAAAAAGTTGACAGTTCTCATCAAAAGATCAAATAAAACAAATATAGATAAAATTTGGATGCAAATTGGATATATTTATACATATCATTTTAAAAAAGACACAGATACAGATACAGATGAAAAACAGACAATCAAACAGACCCTAGACTATTGCTCACACTTACCAGATGCAAGACCAATGAGTTGATTCAAATAATCGAGAGCTATGAATACATATTGTTGAAAATAGGTCAATGTGCGAACTTATAAACACACAATTGTCAAAATAGTGAGTCAAGTATATTCTATAAGTTTGTGATTTTATATATTTTTTCTTAATTAAAATAAATGCAAAAATATTTGAATACGAACTTTATAAAGAATTACAAATTTAAATGTACAAGTCTACACGTTTATGATTTTACTGATTTTATATGATTTTATCAATTCTATATATTTTAGTAAATAGTAAAATTACGATTTTGACAACTATTTAAACACAAATATGGTATGTATACAGTAACGTAAAAGTGGGTGAAATATGGAAAATGATTTGAAACGAGTGATGAATATGTATAGTCCAAAAGTTGAAAATAGTTAAGTGTGTACCAAAAAGAGGCATCATAGGATAAAATAAAAATAAAAACGCATGCAAGTGGTGTGGCAAGAAGCCACAAAGGTCACCAAAACGGGTGAAGATTTTTCCACAACATAGGATTTTTCTCTCTACAACTAGAGAAAGAAGCGCTTAGCTAATAGATTTAATATGAATTATTGGCATAGGTTGATAAAGAACGAAATAGATAATTACTTCATTCCACAAATCCAACAGTTAAGTTCTATCACAATCGTACTTTACCGGCCCAATCAAGCATAGGTCAAGGATTATAGGTTGCTTTGTTGATTTGATTATCACTTGCGAGCCCGTAAAATGACGAGCGATTGCCATAAATTTCTCTTCTACGATATTGACTTTTTTTGGTGAAAATCAAAGATTACAAATCGACTTTCACTTTGACTTTTCAACTTTCTTTCGTAATTGCCTGTGGAACACACACACACTTTAAAAAAAAAATGGAAAAAAATTCACAATCTTTTATCCCGTCTTTCTTCGGTTGCCGTAACTGCAAGTCAGATTCTATAATTTATGTCTTTTTTGTTAAGTTATACTGCTAGAGTTTTAAATTGTTAATTTATCTTAATTAGATGTTTAATAGCTACTACTTATCTCTTTTTGTTAACTATTTATTTTTTTATCATCACGAACAAGCAATCATAATATGATACCTGTAATATTTTATGTTATATTTATATACTCATACCAAGTCATATTACTATATAACACAATTTACATCATCCATACAAAGTAGAAGGAGATAAGGTATAAAAAATTGCAACCGGACTTATGTATAAATTAACAATTTAAAACTTCAGTTTATAATTGCAATATATATATATTTATATATATTATTGTAATACTGGGGTTTTATTCTTTTTTATTATTAAGTTTATCGCTATGAGTTTCTATCATAGAACGTTATACCTTTAATTTCAAAACTATCAATATAGTCACTATGTTTTCCTATAAAAGTGTTGGTCACTAACAAGACTGCTCATATAACAAATTTATGATCACAAGACATAAATTGAAAAATTACTCTGCTTTGTCCTGAGGAAACATAGCAATCCATCTTCAGCTAAAGCAAGCTTTGAATCCTATACTATAAGTAATTTTGGGTCTCAATTTTTGAAAAAAATTCTTCTTCAAATCCCATTTTAATGAAAATAAATAAACAATATTTGACAAGCCATGTCAAAAATATATGCACCGGAGAAAAACAGGAAAATGAAAATTACATAGGTTATGTGGAACAAAAAAAAAAAAAAAAAAGAGAAACTTACGCAAGATTATGTGAAAATGCCATGTACATAAACAAGCTTAAGAGTGGTAGAATAACCCTTTCAAAAAATTTGGTCTTCAAAGCTTCCAGTAGATACCCAATTTATGCAATATTCCTGAAACTACTGCCCAGAATACAATTTCAGCAAATATCACGTATAAGAGCGTTCCTAGTCTTTCCGAATGCCAGACGTTGATGAAAATATGCTTCTGGATCCAATTGACCTGATTATGTGAATATGTATATATTTCAGTTACTGGGATTAATTTAATTGTAATTTATATGTTATTTTGCTCGGACATACTACTTACAAGGTTATTGTCTGGATCTTCATAGTACCACCCGTTTATGAATGCTGCAAAGATACCTTGAGCAGCCATTACAAACACCAGCATGGCATTCATTCCAATCCATTCTAGAAATAAGAACGGCGTTCGGAATCCCCAGACATCAATCTATTTAATCATCAGGAAGAAAACATAACTGGGTTGTTCAGATCGAGATGATTCCTAGCTTGTTTTAGGATGATTTTGGAATGAAAATTTTAAGGAGAAATTACCAGCATGTAGAAACCAGAAAACACAACTCCAGCTGCACCTGCTGTGAAGCAGACGTAACTGAAGCTGTACAGTTGTTTGTTTATAGGAATAGCTGCAAACAGGACACTGAAGATATGAATATGCCAAGGGTTGTTCTTCAAGGATTTCAGAAAACACTGCTAGTTACTTATGCGTCTTACCGTCGGTAAAGTGTAGGATCATTGCAATGACAAGCAAAGAAGTACCCATTGAAACCCAATGTTTAAGTCTCTCATGGTGACCCTGCATGGGGAATTTTTTCAGTTTTGTCATCTAATGTTTGTTCACCTGAAAATCATTTCTAACCCTACAATGGGGTGATGGGGCTAGAAACTAGTGCATAATATGTGATTTTTTATCATAGACATTGATCTTACCTTGAAGTGAATGAGAACATGCCCATAATGGATTCCTATTGTGCTAGAGAGAATGCTGAAATCGAACTGGAAATACAAAATGAAACGAACACACAAGACTTAATATTTATTCTGTTTCATTGGAAGAAAGAAAATTTTTATATTTTTGCATGTTGTTTGAATGCCTACTCAACAAGCCTTCTGGTTCAAATGGTGCTCGACACAAGGAGAGAGCACCGGAGCAAGGGGCAGAATTGGGGAATAAGGGTAAGCCTTCAAATCCAACACAGATGCATATCAATTGTTATCAAGATGGCTAATAGATATATCAATCACTATACTAATTATAGAGCAGATATGAATTTTTCTGCCTGGATGAACCTTTAATCGTGACAAAGGGTTGCCTATACAGATGATTAAACACCCCAGACTTGTCTGTCCACAGAGCCAACTGCATGCAAGCAGGGCCTAAGTGACCTCTCATTCCACACTTAACCTGGTACAAGCCAAAAGATTTCATCAACATGTAATTTTTCACCTGATAACTTGAGAAGTAAATCCTCTAGCACTCCGTGTATCTCTTCAGTTTGTGGTTCTCATTTACCGTGAAACCCCAATCCGGCACATACAAAGTGAATGTTGTTACCATGTAGATTACAAAAGCAACAAATCCTCCGATCCTAGCACATGATATATATAGAGAGAGAGAATCAAATTCACAGCAGCAATTGCCCGATAATCAGATTCCTGAACAGCATATTTGGGAATTAGGATCATGATCATCAGCTATATTAATTACCATTGCCAACCATATGCTTTGAAAATCGATATATGTCCTGGTTCCAGGACAGTTGGTTGCGCTTGGTGGTTAGAGTCTCTATCAGGGCTACAACAAAGTAAACTAGAGCAATTCTCTGTCCATACATAAGAAAATAAAGGTCATGAACATGACGTTTTTCTGTAAGCTATAAGGATGGCAGAGAACTCGAATGACTTTAAATAATCATGTATCTGAAAAAAGAACCTGAAGGATGCCCACCGAATTTGTTTCATGTCAACACCATAGGCAAGATCATCTGGCGCATGGGAGTATCCTCCTACACAGGCATATAAAGTACAACAAAAAATTAGCCATACTTTTAGGAAAATTCGGTGTTGTGAGCATAAGGACATGTTTTCTCATTCAAGGAAACCAAAGGGATATTCTAAGAATAAGATTCAATTACTACATAAATGTAAGATTTGAATACTAGGAATATACCTTGCAACAGGATTCCCCAGAAGACAAGCTTCAGTGTCCTTAGCACTATCTTTATTATGGCAACCTTGACCTTGGAAATTTTCTGCAGCATCCAAACCATCAAATGCATTAAGTGGTTTTGTACATTTTCAATTAAAGTTCAACACAAGAGAATTTTGAATGGAACTTGCCTTAAGGGCTAGAGCAATTGCAACCCCCACAATAAACAGAAAGAAAGGCATCACGAAATCAGCCAATGTACATCCATTCCATGGTGAGTGATCGATGCGAGAATAAGCTCCTCCAGCATCATCAACAAGTATCATCAACTGCAGACATATATAGTTTAGTTTAGGAAATAAATCATCTGCACATGTCCCTGTGAATATAACCATAATTGTGTAAATAATATACACATATGCGAACATTAAGCAGAGCTATAACAAGTATACAAAGGTTAGGAAAATTCTATGGTCCTATCACTATCCAATGGCTCACACTATATCCAATCGTGATCGAACCACTAAAATAGTTAATATTTTTATTACTATATTTATTTTAATGGTTAGATAATTAACTGGACGGTTCTATCGACAGGACCATAAAAGCTCCCGTAAGGGTTAATATTAAAACCATCTAATCTTAAACTTGTAGTTTTGACTTGGGCTGTAATATTCTACATATATGAACCAATTCAAGGAAACAAACATATAGTATTACTATCTGTACATGTCCCTTTTGAGCATAACCATTATTATACAAATGGAACACACATTCGTGAATATGTTAGCAAAATATGGTAAGCTTCTAATCCATGGTTCACCGCTGAAGACACCACATCACAATCAGCTAATTTAAAAGGATAAATATGAAGTGACCTTTGTATTATTCTATGTATATGACTAAAGTTGGAAGAGAGAGTAGCATGGAGTATTACCACTATGGTGAGGCCTCTAAATGCATCTAAGGTGGCAACTCTTTTGCTTTTTGGCTTAATTAGTGGCTTTTCTTCAACCTTTCCTTCAGCTTCTTCTTTGACAACACCGACGTGTTCTTCCGTACTATTCTTAACTAATTTACGATCATCTTCATTTACAAGTGATGGATGTCCTACTAAACCTTCTTCCACTTTTCTAGCTTCTTCCATTGCCTAAGTTGATAACTAAGACCGGTATCTTTTCGATCTTTCTACTTATATAAGAGATACAGGCATACAATGTTTGGTTGACAACTTGGTATTGGTGAATTTAGACATGATGCTAGCGGACGAAAACATAGAGACAACGATATAAGATCAAATGCCGGCCGGCTTTGGGTGGTAACTTGTTTAGAGAATGTGTGGGGCATGGAAACAGCATATATACGCAATTAAATAGGACTGATAAAGCAGAATCATGCAAAAATATAAAATTTTATTCATGAAAAAACAGACAAGAAAGAAGTAAATTTAACTTAAATGTGCTGGAGCATTATCAACTTAGGAATATATAGAGTAAATACACAAAAATAAAATAAAATTACAAACGGTAAGAAAATTGTTAATTTTTATGTTGTTTTACAAAATCAAAAAATGAAAATGAATTTTTCTTGATTTACCTTCCCTCAATTTACCTTACCCTTTTTAAACTGTTGCCACGTGATATCAATAATTGAGATTATAAGAAAATAATTAAATACGTAATTTCAAAGACTAAACAACTTTACTAGATACATAACATAACATAACATGATTCAAGAAAAATTTTGAATGTCTGATTAATGTTCCAATATTAATTGGTTATTTAAAGTTTCAATCATTGGCAATATTACAGACAATAGTAGAATTATAAGTCCTTAAGAAAAAAATTACGATTTTATAGAGAAAAATTATCAACTTTATGGCTTGATCTTGATCTGCTAGAAATTGTAGATGCAAATTTAAAAAGTTAGCTACAAGTTTGCTGAAAAAGCTACAAATTCTTGATCTTGAATAAATAAATGAACCCTTTGAGGCCTACACATATAGTCATGCCCCATAGGAATACAAAATCGAATAAACCCAGATATCAGAATTCCTAATGGCTCAGACAATCTTTTCGTGAAAGATCTAATAAACCCAGATACAAGACAATGGGATTCAAACAAGATTAAGCAATGGATAACAGAACAAGAAAGGCAAAGAGTAAAGGAGATACCACTGGGAAGGCTCCAACAGAAGGACAATCTGATACGGCCACACCATCGCGAAGGGATTTGCTCTGTAAACTCGGTCTACACCTTCCTCAAGTCCACGATGGGGGAAGCCAACTCAAACCAAGCCTCAACATCCAGAAGCACCTCGAACCTGCAATGGAAAAAAATTTGGACAGCCAAAACCCTACCCAAGATCCAACACTTCCTATGGAGAATCGGATCAAACACGCTACCAACAGCAGATCAATTGTGGAGGAAGAAAATCTTACACCGACCCAACTTGCCAAATCTGTGGAGAAATGGAGAGTACAGAGCATGCCCTACTCCTTTGCGAATGGACAAAGTTGATCTGGTTCGGAAGCCTAGGTATCAGAATCAACCAACAAGCCATGGGTTCCTTCCTCGACTGGGTAGATCAAGCCGCCGCATGCAGTGGAAGATTAGCAAAGGAGATGGAGGTACAAATCGGAGCAATAGCTTGGTGCATCTGGGTGGAGAGATGTAAAGCAGTGATAGAGGGGAAAAAAATTGAGCCGCTAAGAGTCCTGAGCCACGCACAAACGTTGGTCAGAGATCTCAAACCCAAGACAGAAGATCCAAGCGAGAGAACTAAAGCTGTGGAAAATGGAAGAGAGAGCTGGACAAAACCCTCACCCACGGTTGTAAAAATTAATGTGGACGCCTCGTCGACATCTGGAAGAGAAAGGGCAGTAGTGGGTGTGGTGGCGAGAGATCATTGGGGAAAGTTAATTTGTGGTAGGTCGTTGCTATGTACGGGGATCACTGCAGAGGAAATTGAAGGCAAAGCTGTCATGATAGGAATTGATTTTGGTTTAGATATGGGTTTGGAAAAGGTGCAATTGGAATCCGATTGTCTTTCTGTTGTCAATGCTTGTTTGGGAAATAAATCCAAGGTGCACTGGGCAACAAAACCCTATCTAGCTAAAATCAAGAGCTATCTAATAGCTACACCTAATATTTTTTCTATTTCTTTTATTCCTAGGAAAGCTAACAGAGTAGTTGACTGGGTAGCTTCTATGACAAGGAGAGGGATGTGTCCAACGGATTGGTGGTGTAACCCCCCTTCCCATCTCCAGAAGCTACTCAATTTAGACAGTATGTTTGTTGACCCGCTTGAGTCAACGTCCTCTTTTTTATATGACAATGGTTAATATTTATAAAAATCTCTCGTTTATGACAAAAAAAAAAGTTATTTGTCTGCTAAATACATAATATCTGTCGTATCCGATGTAATTAAAGATTACAGATCTTGTCTTACAATCATTTCTGTACATACCTACATATAATAAAAGTATGCAAAAAAATTAAAGATGACTTGAATAACTATATATGCCTTTTTATTTTTGCTAGTGTCCTTGCAGTCTTATGTTTAGCTCGATTAAATTATGGATTGCTTCATTATTGGTGTCCCTACTGCAATTCTCTAAGATGCAATTAACCAGCTAAATCCATGGAACAACTTTTCATCAGTTTTGTTGAGCACAATTATTAGTTGTTCTTTCTTGGCTTTGTTTAAGAAAGCATTTTTCTCTTGGAAAAACTGGATCATGAATCTGACCACGATGGCTCTATACAGGAAAATTATTTGAACTGCATCGATAATTGACAAAAATATGGTAATAGCAAATGTTAAAATAAGTCCGTATCTATTGGTATAAATTTCTGCCTATAATATCTATATGCATATATGTTACCCTTTTTAGGTAGTCTTTTATTAGGTAATGCTAACAGGATGTCTCCTAATTTATAAGAGTTGACTTAACTTCTTTATTATAATATATTTGTCTATATACTCATGTTATATCACTTACCAAATTAATTAAAAAAATAAATTGAATTACACATTTTTCAATTTGGTATCAAAGCCGGACTCTGTAGATCTGTTAAACAATGGGTGATAAAATTGAAACTTCAAATACT
The DNA here is from genome assembly GCA_024138025.1 of Combretum micranthum. Taxonomy (NCBI): domain Eukaryota; kingdom Viridiplantae; phylum Streptophyta; class Magnoliopsida; order Myrtales; family Combretaceae; genus Combretum; species Combretum micranthum. Next base: position 717,987 of record JAMXBD010000432.1, on the reverse strand, counting down.
ATTCCCATCCCTGTTGTGGTTCAATCTAAAAGCGCCTTCAATGCAGCTATCATTCTCACTAAATCTAATTATGATGTCTGGTCATAGTTGATGGAAATGCATATAGCCTAAATTCATGAAAAACCTAAATCACCTACAGAGTCAGAAGAAGGCTGTGAAAAATGGTATGCGGAAAATAAAAAAAGTTAAGAGATGGTTGTTGATGTTTATGACATCATAGATTATGAAGCATTGTGTATGCCCCCCTAATGCTTTTGCGATATGGACTACTTTATCAAAAGCATTTTATGATGGTAGTGATGAACTGCAAATTTTTGTATTATACCAAAGATCATTTATTGCAAAACAAAATGGAACCTTGTCTAAATATTATGGAGAATTAACTGAAATTTTCCCAAAGTTAGATCATCGAGATAAAGTAGTGATGAAGGATCTTGATGATGTTGAGGCATATTGGAGATCTATTGAAAGACTGCGAGTGCATATTTTCTTAGCAGGACTTGATGATTGTTGTCATCAGGTTCGTGGAGACATTTTGAGAAAGGAGTCAATTTCAACCCTTGAAGAATGTTATGCCTTAATCCAATGGAATCAAATCATCGCATTACATTTAAAGGAGATCTTGAAGCAACCAAAACTACAACAACGGTGACTAGAAACAAGTCCAAAACAATTGGTGCAGATAAGTCCATCTACGAGTATACTCATTGCAATCAATCTGGACATACCAAGGATCACTATTTTGAAATTGTAGGTTATCCAGATTGGTGGGATCAGAATGGGGCATCAAGAACAAAAAATGGCAAAAGGATTCAACCCACTACTACAGTTGTAATTAAAACAAATTCCAAGGATGATGTTGCAGAGACGACTATAGAAATGATAGTTGCATCAAACAATGAAAGTAAGAGTTTCTATGCCCCTACATCTATTAGTAATAATACATGGATAATTTATTCCGATGCCACAAATCACGTGACATTTGATTCTAGACATGTTACTAAAACCACGCCTTCTGCACAGAAATTTGCCTCAACCACTAATGGCAATGAGGCTTCAATCATTGGAGATGTATCCTTAACTCTTTCTTATACCCAGAATCTTGATTTTGCTTTGGTTGTTCCTTCTTTAGGCTATAACTTATTATCTATCTCTCAAATTACAACAACTTTGTCATGCATTGTAATCTTTTGGCATACTTTTTGTGTATTTAAGGACATCCAAACAAAGGAGACAATTGGTTGTGGTATTGAGATAGTGAACTTATACTACTTGGACCTACGGGAAGAGACTTTAGACAAGCTAAATTAGGTTTTGGTAGTTAATGGTTCTAGGTTAGAGAAGGATAGAGCAAAGGTCTCGTTGCAGCACAAGAGATTGGGACATGCATCTTTCAGATACCTTAAAAAGTTGTTTTTTAGTTTGTTTCAAAAGATTGATGTTTCTAGTTTCCATTGTGATGTTTTTAAACTTACAGAAAGCCATAGAACTTCATTTCCACCAACTTCAAATAAAAATCATTTGGCTTTTATATTATACATTTTGATGTTTGGGGACCTTCAAAAGTCCCAACTTTAAGTGGATCATGTTGGTTTGCTACTTTTATTGATGATTACACTAGGATGACTTGGTTGTGGCTAATGGAATCTAAGTGAAGTGAATTCAATGTTACAAAAATTCCATAGTTTAGATAAGACTCAGTATAACGCAAAGGTTCAAATTCTTAGAAGCGATAATGAGGGATACTACTAGAGTTAGGAATTAAAAGAACACCTTGAAAAGCAGGGAATTATTAATCAAACCACGTGTGAACATACCTCAGCAAAATGGAGTCATTGAGAGGAAAAATTAGCATTTATTTAAGGTAGTTCAAGCTTTACTGATTCAAGCTCATATGCCATCATCATATTGAGGAGAAGCACCTTATGTCATAGTATATTTAATCAATAGGACTCCCTCAAGTTCAACAAATTTTAACACCTTTTCAGACACTTTTGAAATCTGTTACAGTTCCTTTAGTGTTAAATTTGCCACCTCGAATATTTAGGTGTGTAGTCTTTGTTCGCATTCAAAGACAGTATAGACATAAGCTAGAACCTAGAGCTCTTAGGTGTGTTCTTCTTAGGTATGGTTAACCTGTTGAACCTAATCCTCAACCCGATCCTCAATTTCTTAGAAAATAATTACCAAATAGTCATAACAGAGGTATTCTTAAACATGAGCTAATATGTTTCAAACCATAGCTTGTTAAAAAAAACAAGACATATATGGATTAATTATCTTCTGTAGTTATTCCAAACAATGTGCAGGAAGCCTTAGTTGATCTAAGACAGAAAGTCCCACTTAACCCATAGATTAAGTATGCTAAATCCCCCGACCACGCATAATATTCAAGTATTAGGAAATACCCAAGTATTATACGTAAGGTCATCTAAAAAGAAGTGTTTGTAATGAATGCCTGCTTAAAACATATATAACATTCACATGATTTGAATTAAGAATTACTACCACTATACTAGTAGTAGGTCATCTCATATATATATATATATATATATATATACATATACAAAATATACATCATATACATTGATTAAAGATCTCCTAAGGATCGCTCCAACATATAAAGCTTGCACACATACAATCTACATTACAAAAACAACTTAAATCAAAAAATACGTTCCAAGGCTTAACAAATAAGCCTAAACACTTCACAAAATACATCCAGTCCTAAACATCTACTGTTAGGTCAAACACTTAATCGTCCATAGAAGTCTTCCAGTCAGTCCTATAGCCCATATCATCTTAGAGCTCATCCTCATAATCACCTGCAAAATAGCAACATGAGCCAAAGGCCCAGTACACAATAGTGCAAACAAAATACATATGCCATGCACACTTAACTAAATGCAATGCAATAAATCACCACAACTTCATTATCTTTAGTTAAGTGAGTAAAACAACACTGGAGTATTTAAACTCCGATTCAAGCTTGGAAATTCTAGGGGTTTTGAGTAACAGTAGTTGCTCAGGGGGTTGATATAGATAGATCAGATATCTATATCTCCTATATCTAACTAATAAAGATTATTAATAGCATCATCTAGGGTTCACACTCCTATATATACTCCACATATCCTGGACTATATAACATCAATTAGTTTAACAGTCCCATACCCGTGAACTAAAACATATTATTCCCTTCCGAGCCTAAGTAGAGAATATACCGATACAGTTAACCCCATTAGCTATCCACTTAGTCATTAAGATAAACCACCATTGCATCATGGATTTGTGTCTGTCACGCCCCGAGGGATATCCTAAACGTGATAGTTCGCCGTACACAATATTAAAGCCTAGGAATGACCACTTTAGTCACGCGAAGGCTTCCATACTATGTACAAGGCGTCCAACACATGGAGGAGACACATCGGAGTGATACATTTTATATTGATATAACTTGAGTAATAATGTAAAGGAAATACAATTCACTATACTTCAATTACAATTTATCCAAAGCTTTCACTACGTATCTATTACAAGGCAATTCACAAAACCGAGCTAATATCTTTAAGTATTCTTACTTCCTGCTGAAACCCCGAAGTCATACTTGGCTCTAGACATCTCGGTCCCCAGGTTGCATTCTCCCATCAACTTGTTTATTCAAACATCTACTGGGGTATAAGCTACACTAGCTTAATGAGAGTTCCCTTAATTTTGTATCGTAACAAGCAAGTTATAATTCATCCATATGTTATGCATGAACAAACACATGAGCAGACAAGCATATGACTTTCCGGTAGCCATATGTGAATGAATTTACACCCTCCATTAGGGATTGGGGTTATCCATAAGTCATGCAATCATAATTCCAATCTTAAGTGGGACAGTCCATAAGTCATGCAACCGTAATCCCGATCTCTTTCTCTTAATTGTATAATCTATGTTGTTCTATTGTGGTAGTTTTAAGTGCTTACCCCACTTCCGTTACTTAAGCGATCTCACATCCTTAATGTTAACAAAGGCCTCCTCGCCTTCCGCCAATATACTTTTGTCCCACCAAAGGTATATTAGCTAATGCAATGTGACTCAATACGTGATATGCATGTACAGTTTATTCATATAATCGTGGCATGTTAATTATGTAGGTTAAGAGCGATCATAAAGAATTTCAGGCAATTCAAGTCTATGCTAACTCATACAATGATTTTACAACAAGTCTTGCCTCGATATACTTATCATTCATTCAACCAAGATTATACCACAACTCATCACAATTTTATTTTTTTCCTAATTCTAGTGCAAGTAGCTACAAGTACAAGCAACGTAACAAAAAAAGAGGAAAACTCACTCGGCCATTGGATCACCGGTCTCTTAGTAAAGTAATCTGGTGGTAGGGAATCGTCGATTTCGGGATCACCTAAAAAGGAAGAAATACCCAAATGAGTATTTCTACTCAAAACTAACCCATTCTATCTCATACAAACTATCAAATTCGTAATTCTCGTCCTAAGCGGGAATTCCAACTTAAAACGGCTATAACTTGGTCGTTTTAACTCGGAATTTAGCAAATTATATATCGATTTCTATCTACTTCGAAAGATCTATCTAATTATAATATCATATTTAAGTTTTAAAAACTTTGAAGATTCGAAAGGATTGGATCAGATCATAACAGTAGCAAAACCGATTTTGAAAATTGATTTTGTGAAAGTTCATGAAGTTTCTACTATCCAAAGCAAGTATTCATTAAATAGGAACAAGCTACTATCATAAATTATATGTCATGAGATATATATATATATATATTATATACATGTTCTTGATGATATTGAATAAAAGAAATTTTTAGAAAACTTTTTCTTTGTAAGACTTTATGAAAAATCAACTTAGAAAGGTTAGTCTTGTATTCTTGATAATCCCAACTTGTTTTTAGAAAAATTCATTGATAAAATTTATGTATTCTTGCTAAAATTAAGCCTTCATTATGTATATTCCCTAAGGCCTTTGTTTTTCAGTAAAAATTTCTATTTTAGGCTTTGTAAATATGTTTTCAAATATGGTTCATCCCAAAATCCGAATTTTGTAAAAATTATTTCTGTGGTGATTCCTTTGAGTAAACTCATTTGACACTTAGAAAATTAAGGCTCAATCACATCTGGTCACTAAAAACTTCATTTTTTTAATAAAACTTCTATTTTGAGTTTGAAAAGTAAGTATTTTCGTGCCATTACTCCATTTTTACGAATTTCTTAAAATGGCAAACAACTCAAATTTTTCCTACTTTATTTCTACTCCTTGTTCTACATGTTTTTCTTACCAAATCTCATCTTAAGTTATAAAAATCATTTCTTTATGATATCTATTACCTATACTCTTCATTTTTCATATAAAACACAAATTTTGGAGTTGATAAAAGGGTTTTTAAAGCATGGTCTTGAAACCATCCGAATTTCACAAAGTTAAAATAAAATTCAAATTTTATATTTTGTAATCTCTTCCTATTTTGAAAATCTCTATTAGTAGATCTATCATTTACTTATAAAAAACATCTCCTATTGATACCTGTTCCATAAGCCTTTCATTTTTTAAACGAAACCTTCGTTTTGGCATTGAAAAATGGGTATTCAAAATTGGTCTTGGTTGAGATCCAAATTTACAAAATTTGTTTTTGGGCACATCTTTTGATAAAATCCATCTAAACTTATGAAAAATCATCCTTTACATATCATATCTTAAGAGCCTTCCATATCTTGAATAAAAACTTCATTCTTGAGTTGGAAAACATGTTTTTAAACTAGGCATTGGCCTAAATCCGAAAATAGAATTTTGTTATGAAAAATAATATTTGAAAATCATCTTTAAACCATATAAAATAAAGTCTTGATGATATATATACATTAAGCCTTCATTATCTCAATTAAAATTTTCATTTTGACACTTGGAAAGTGGTTTTTAAAAATGGGTCTTTCCTAGATACGAATTTCACTATTTTTATTCAAGTTCAAATCCAAGATCTACACATAATATGAACATGAATATAAAAGAAATGCATGGTAGTAAGCTCTAAACCTATAGATCTAAATATAAACATAACCAAAACTCCATAAAAATTTAGATCTACAAAGTATAATATAAATATGAAGATAATAAAGTCTTTAAGACAATAAATATAGCAATATCATTATAGATCATAATCAAGAGGAGTGTTTCAAAGTTTTTGCATCATTATCTTTAGCCTTTAGGCATTATGGAGAGTCCTTTGATGCATGAAACCTTCATAAAATAACCTATAGCATCTATGAAAGCTTAAGAAAAAAGTTTACTTAAAGAATCTTCAAGAATGGGATGTGGAAGCAATAATTTGAAATGGGGGCAGCTTATTTTTCTTGCAAGAACAAGGATAAGAAAGAGATAAAGAGAGGAAAAAGAAAGAGTAAATGATGTAGGGTTGCAAAGAGTAAAAGTGTATAAGTAAAGGATTTAAATAGAGAGAGGAGTGTATTAAAGTGTGTTAAATAATTGAAAGAGAAAAAAATAAAACAATGGCAGAAATGAAGTGCCGGGGGGGGGGGGGGGGGGGGGGGGGGGGGGGGGGGTGGGGTGGTTGGGGTTGGGGGCTGGTCGTGATTCTGGTAGGGAGAGAGAGGAGTGTAGTTGGCTTGTTACTTGAATTTTTTGAAAGTGTAACTTGTGTTACTCAATTTGCTAACTAAAAAGACTTTAAATCATTAAATAAATGAAATAAAATAAAATGAAAGTGGATGATTTTGAGAGTGTGGCAACTGCCATGTATGGGAGGTTTAGTGTAAGAAAGAGTGAAAGAAAACATGAATAATGTGTAGAAATGACAATTGAAGTGTATTGAAATATGGGTTGAAAAAGTGCTTTTTATTAAGAAAAATATATAAAATAAAATTAAGAAAAATATTTTTAAATGAGTGGCAGAAATTTCATAATAAAATTAAATAATTAATTAAATTATTTTAATATTTCAACAAATAAGTTACCGGTACGGTCAAAATATGCTTATATAATCTATAACTGATATTTTTAGATTTCGAAAAATTCTAAAAAGTTATTTCATGAAAATAAAAATATTTTTCAAATTTTTTTCAATTATTAAATTAATTTATTTTTATTTTTAGTATCGTGTTTTAAATAGAAATTGATACCGTAAAACCCGAAATGAACTAAATTTTTTAAAAACAAAATTTTCTATGATATATAAAATATTTATTTAAAAATATAAGGGTTTACAAGAATAGTAAAATTGTGTAATGAATAGTAGTGAATAGTACAAAGACTAGTTAATTATCGGTAATAAAGAAATACGAATATAATCGCAAAAATCAAATATTTCTAGTTATCGAAAAATTATAAAACTAATATTTTTGAAATCCTTATGAAAATATGAGTCTAATGGTATTAATGGTATTTTTTTATATCTCGAGCTTCGGGATACGCTTTTCAAAGTCTATACCCGAACGAGTTCGAAATAGGTCAAAAATTTACCAACCTGATATTTTGAAGCGACCTTATATTACTACAAGCTATTCTACACACTTAAACTACACTCGGCCTCTAGGGTTAGAGCGCGAGATTGCGGACTTAAACTACTGTATTCTACTAAGGGTTCCGGGTGATTTTCCGGTTTAGATCTTTGCCAATTTGAAAATTGGTGTTTTATGTTTATACAACATATTTAATTTGAGAAATTTATTTTAAATTTTATTTTTGTAAGTATTTAATATCTCTCAACATTTTCGGAATCCTTGAACTGAGTTTTATTTTCGAAGGTTTATCGTTATTTACTTTTTAATAATTTGTTTTTGGTTCTATATTACCCTATTTTATAAGTCAGAGTTAAGTATAGAATTTGTCACACGTAGTGGTTTTACATTTGAAGACCGTTGAGTTCTTATTTTATTTTTAAGGATTCTCATTTTCTTAAGATTAAGAAATTTTTAGATTCGTTCATGATTTAGGACTAGTTAAGTTCGGTTTTAATTTGGAGTCATTTTTAGAGTATTTTCGATGTTTATTTTGGAATTATTTACTGAAATTTTGTGGGGCTTGTAGTGTCATTGCATCATGACAAAGATTCGGACTAAATGCCAAAATTACCATGCCATTGCATCATGACAAGGTTGGTGTTCCCGGACTAGACACGACTCAACCACAAATTATTTTAATAAACTTTTCATTAATCTTTTATTAAAGTGAAATGTGATATGCCAATCTAAGCAACAATTAATCAAATTATTGTGTACGTGGTTCGGATTGAGAATCGGTGGAAATCTCCAACTGAGTATCTATCTCTGTTCTACACACAATCAACCATATCACGTCACTATCCTAAGTCAAGCTTATATTCACTATATTAGAACTTAGGAAGCTATTGAATCTTATGTAAAAACAATCCAAAGTCATCACACAACACACACACACCACACACACACACCACATATATATATATATATATATAAAAGGCAAATCTTTGATCAATAGGTCATATATCAAGTATTAAAAGATGTTGGAAGAAGTTAGAAAATTTTGAAAATTATAAAGTCCACGCTAGTAATTAACGCCGACAATGCAAACTCAACGTCGGCGGTATAGGATTATACGCCAGCGCGGCGTTAAGAAAAATACATTATGTACAGAACCTTTGAGTCTTTACATCGGCAATTTCGTCCTCAATGCCGACGGCGTTTAAGATGAAATTCAAATGATTAGAAGTCAAAATTCTAACGCCAGCAAGTACACCGGAGGCGTACAAGGCGGCACATACTGCAATTCAAGTTGCAGAATTCCTCTATTTTCCAAACACAAAATTTTTACGTTTTAACTCTTCCAACTCATTCCAAACCACAATATAACCTTCCTAATACATGGTATAAGAATCGTATATCATCAAGCACACTAACTTCCTTCTAACATCAATGAAATACAAATCTCCTTCCTCAACCATTAAAACATGCAAAACACAATGATTTCATTTACTTCACTTCCACCACTCCAACATGAATATACTCTTCAAAATAACTCAATAATAACAACCTTTCATCACACTACAACTCAATACCATCCTTGCACTTCCATAACAAGTCCTAAGCTATCTCAACTTCACAATATAACAATACACCTATATTTCAACATACATTAAATTTGATAGAAAAATTCATGGATTAAAGAGAAATAAAGCAATTTAAACATCAAATAAACTTACCTTAATGTATATATGATGGTTGGAGATAGATTCTTGGTGCATTGGGTGCAAGAAAACTTAGTTTGAGTATTGGAAAATGTTGGTCTTCTAGAGTTACGAATTTCCTCCCCTTTATTCTGTTTTGGAATGTCTAAAGTGTGCAAATGAGGCTTTGATGTTTATCCATATCTATATTAACTTTTAGGGCAGATTTGTTATGGGCTTTAGGTCTTAATTGAGCTTGGATTTGAGCTTAAATTTGGGGCTTAAGGGGGTAAAAAATCTGCTAAGTTAAGGGCTTAAGATTTAGTTTTAAAACAAGCTTAATTCATCAAACATTAATCACCATAATAACCATTTGCATTAACATAATAATTAATAACATAAATAAACTATCATCCTAAATATATTTACCATAGACTCATATCTAGATATAACTTCCTAACACATATAATTATATCAAACACCACAACTCACCCTACATATACAAATAACAATCAATTTACACGTATTAATTATGAATTTAACCTTGGTCATTTCACTCTTCCCTCCTTTAAGAAGTTTCGTCCCCGAAACTTACCTTAATCATTGTTCAAATAGCTCGGGATATTTCAGTCTCATAATGTTCTCGACTTCCCAAATCACTTCGCGCTCGGATTGGTTACACTATTGAACTTTCACCATAGGAATTATCTTGTTTCTTTAGACTTTATCCATTCTTTCCAAAATCATTACAGGCTTTTCCTCTGTGGTCAGATCAGGTCGAATTTCCGGTTGATTTGTATCAATAATAGTATTTGGGTCTGATATACACTTCCTCAATTGAGAAACATGGAATACATTGTGTACATCCGACAAATTGGGTGGCAAAGCTAACCGGTACATCAAAGGTCCAATTCTTCCCAAGATTTCAAAAGGACCTATATATCTTAGGTTCAATTGGTTGGAGTGACTCTAAGAAAAACATGATCTCCGACTTCAAATTCTAGTGGTCTTCTTCTTTCATCGGCATAACTTTTGTATCGGTCTTGAGCAACTCTCAATCTCTATTTAATAAGTTAAATCTTGTCTATTGCCTGTTGAATCAATTCGGGACCAATTAGAGCTTTCTCACCTACTTCATCCCAGTGGAGAGGAGATCGACATTTTCTTCTATATAATGCTTCATACAGCGCATTTGTATTGCTGATTGATAACTATTATTGTAGGCAAATTTGACTAGAGGCAAGTAATCATCCTAGTTTCTTCCAAAATCTAAGACATAAGCTCTAAGCATATCTTCTAATATATGTAATGTCCTCTCGGATTGCCCGTCAGTTTGGGGATAGAAAGTCGCACTAAACTGAAGTTTTGTACCAAGTGCGTCATGTAAACTCTTCCAAAAGCGACTCACAAAATGGGTATCTCTGTCTGATGTAATCGATAACGGTATACCATGAAATCTCACTATTTCTTAGATATAAATTTGTGCCATTTCTCCAATGAACACAAACTCTCAATGGTATAAAATATGATGATTTCGTCAATTTATCCTCAATAACCCATATAACTTCATTCTTGGACATGGTCTTAAGGAATGCTGTAAACCCCCAAATTTTTGGAATCGGTTTAGCCTAAAACCCTAAACTAGAAGTCAACCAAAGCACTAAAGGTCAACAAAACCCTAATTAGACGTAATAGCTCAAAATCCGGCAATCCCGAATAAGCAACTCGGTGAGAATAAGTAGGAGTTTAGAATATAAAATAATGCGTAATTATCTAAGGAAACGTAAAAAGATTAGATTAGTAAAACCGCAACTAGTTTCGAACCCGATCAGACACGGTTCTTGAAAAATGTGTCCCAAATCCCGGAATAGTAAAAATATTCTGAATACACCGTTAGATTCGTAAAAATATAAGTTTTCAAAAATATCAATTTTTAGAATTTTTCGGTAAGTAAAATATTACAGATATCGCATTTATACGCGTATTTTCTTAATCGGTACTTTATTAATCATATACTTTACATTATACTATTCACTTACTATTCTATACTATTCTTTTCTCTCTACTTTTTCTTATACCTACTCTTACAAATACATAACCCATAACTTTTCACATCTACCTTACTTATTATTTCATTTAATCCACAAAATACAAAAATAAAAAACTCGCTCTCTCCTCACATGTGTGGCCAGCACAACCCCTTCCCTCTCTTCCTCAATTTGTTTCAATTTTCATTAATTTAATAATACAAAAATCACTCCACATTTTCCTATATATACCCCTTCCTCTTTCACTTCTTTCACACATTTACTACCACAAATTTTGTACAAAAACTCTCTCAAATTCTACTCAAAACTCTCTCCAAATATCCTCCCAAAACTCTCTCAAAATAATTCCAAAACTTATACATACACAAAAACCCATAACATATAATACTACTAAGTCTTCTTTGTACCATCTCCTATTATTTTATTCTTTCATGTCATGTAACTTTACATGACCATAGTGTGACTTTCAAAGACCAACTGTTATGGAAGTAAATTATGTTCATGTATTGTTCTTGTTCATGAAAATCTATTTATGTTTATGTTATTATTTTGTTCATATATATTTTACTATCTAAGTATTATTATCTATTATATATATACATATTCTTTAGACATATAAGCTCACTTGCAATTTATTTATTTTATGTAATACAATTTATTTATTTATTCCATTGCAATTTATTGTTCATTCCTTATTATTTTAAGACTAGTCTCTAGTCTTAGACTTGTCCTCATTAAGTCAAAAAAATTTCTTTCTTTCATTTTCTTTTGGGACTAGTCTACTTCTTAGTCCCGGGAGCCTTGAAAAAGCTAAGACTCCCAATACTTGACTTTATTATTATGTTATTTTGTTTTTATTATTATTTTCATAATTCATGTTCATTTAAATTGTTGTCCAAAATTTCAAGTTCTAAAATAATGACAAAAAGGAGATTTTGACACTTAGAAGTTTATGTAAAGTATAAGATCTATGGGTTTAAACAAAAATAAATTATCTTGTTTCAGTTACAAAAAGAACCACTGATTTTAGAAACTACTTTTACTATAAAATGCTTCTTAGATCACTTATTATTCACTTGTGTTTTTATAAGGAAAATAAATTTTATGCAAGAATCATTTCTATGAAAAACATAACATAAGGAAAGGATAAAAAATTTTCAAATAAAGAACTTTGCAAACAAATAGACAAATAAAAATAGTATAGGTAAATAAGTGGGAAAAATATGCACTATTATGAAGAACTTAGAAAAAGGAATACTTATTTCAAAAAGTTATTTAAAAATATAAGCAAACTAAAACACCTTAGAAAATAAAAGAAATAAAATTATTCATTTCAAAAAGATTTAAAAATAAATTTTTGTGAACTATATCTTTCTAAAACTCCAAAACCGACATTACTTACTCAAGAAACATGAAGGACAACAAAGCATTTGAGCATGAATAAGATATGAGCTAAGTGACCATTTTTCAATATATAGACTAGTATTTATCAAACAAAATTTTGATTGATTAAACCAAAGTTGTTTTTGAGTTGGAAAATTCGTGGTAAATTTTATCGCTGCTGTTTCAGAGCCTATATGACCTGGTTTGTTGAAAATAATTTTAGAAATGGGTAGTAGATCTTTTCGAGTAAGTAAAAATCGGTTATTATATGCACGTGGCGAGTTAAAATGACCAAGTTATGGCCATTTTAAGTTGAACTTTCCTTTACACGAACTTTAACGTTCTTTTGACATTGTTTTATCAAAATTCAAGAAAATCATCAAGAAATACTCATTGTGGGTATTTTCTTTAGCTAGGTGACCGAGGAGGATACCTATATCCCGAAGATTATTTCGATTGAGTGGAGTGTGTGAACGACTCATCCGTTATAAGAAGAGTAGTCGATATGGCATGTAAGTTTATTTCCTTTAAATACTATACTTGTTATGCTTGTAATTTAGTTGCATTTGAGTTAGGAAAAGACAAATGGATATGTATGTAAAATAATTCCTTGAAAGAATCTTAAGAATAGCGAGGCCGGATGATTTAAATGTTTGTTTTAGTATAGCACTTGCTTTGTATGAGATTCTTTGATCGTCTTAATTGGATAATTAATAATGTTATGATTCATAAATAAATGGATTCATGCATACCACGAAGTGAGTACTTTGGGATTATTATCTTGAGTAAGAGGATAGTAAGCTCATGTCGAAAGCAACACTTGGCGGAGTATTCGAAAGCGATTGCTTGGCGGCGTTATGGAAAGGAAATGTTGGGGAAGATCCGAAAGCAAGGCTTAATTCAAGTAGACTTCATATGCTTGGCGATATTGATCGAAGCATAAAACTTTTTTAAAACTACTTGTTTTGAGGTTAAGTATCACCAAACCCCGAATGGAGGGCGCAAATCCATTCAACATATAGTTCCCGAAAACTATATGCCTTGTTGTCTACATGTATGTTACATTTCATTTGTTTGATTAAATAACTTGTTTGAAATTTTGTTACAAGAAGTTTTTATGGAAATAATTCTACTAAGCCTGTTAGCTTATACCCCCATAGATATCTTTTGCAGTTTTCCTATTTATGGTTAAGGCCACGAGGACCCTGCAGTTAGGTAATTTTTTTACGGATTAGGAAAATCCTAGATGAAGTTTAGTGTTGAATAAGATGTAAAATATTCTTGTAATAGATTAGTGAAAAAGGGAAATGTCCCTAAGTTTGTAAAATCATTGTTATAAGTAAATGAATATTATGAATTCTCTTTTCTTAATATGTTATTATATCTTCTTAAGCTTATAATTCATGTATGGTCCTCTAAATTTGTGAGAGCATGCCTTGCACTTAATATCAAAGCTTTTGGGAATGGCTAAGGTTGTCACACTTAAGCTTTAATATTAAGTGTGGCGGACTGTCACGTTTAGGGTACCCTTTGGGCGTGACAAATGCACTCACAAAATCCATTGTTATATCATCCCACTTCCATTCCGAAATTGATAGTGGTTGCAACTCACCACTAGGTCTTGGATTTCGATCTTTACTTTTTGACATGTTGTACACACTTGGATACATACTCCGCAACGTCTTTCTTCATGTTGTTCCACAATAATTCTTCTTTAAATCCTTGTAATCTTCGTACTCCCTGGATGTATTGAATACGCCGTTGCATGAGCTTCCTTCAAAATTTCTCTTCTCAATTCTCGTCTCTGGTACAAATATTCTGTTTCCAAATCTAATATCACCGTTTTCATCAAGTCTCAACTCTTTTTCCTTCCTTCTCGTATCGCATTTTGTATCTTCACACTTTCTAGATCTTCCTATTGTCTTGGTTTAATCAAATCTATAAGAGTTGGTTGCAATGTCAAATTTGCAATCATCACTTCCACTTTGTCTAAGGTTACTTCAATATCCAATCTTCGCAAATCTTCTTGTATTTCTTTTTTACTTGTAATCATGGTTGCCACTCATCTGTTTCTTCCTACTCAAAGCATCGGCTATAATATTGACTTTTCCTGGATGATATAGCATCTCTACATCATAATCCTTAATCACTCAAGCCATCTTCTTTAGCGCATATTTAGTTTTTGAGAAAAATTATACTTCAACTTTTGTGATCCGTGAATATTTTACACTTCTCCCAAACAAATAATGTCTCCACAATTTCAAATCTAAAACCACTACTGCCAGCTCTAAATCATGCACAGGATAATTCTTTTCATGCAATTTCAATTGTCTAGATGCATAAGCAATCACTTGGTTGTCTTGCATCAAAACACATCCAAGACCTTGTATTGAAGCATCACTATAGACTGTGAATTCCTTCCCACTAATGGGTAAAGCTAGGATAGGTGTAGATATTAATCTTTCCTTCAAGTCTTGAAAGCTTCTCTCGCATTGATAGTCCTACATGAATCTCATATGCTTCTGGGTTAATCTTGTCAATGGGGTTGAAATTTTTGAAAATCCCTAAACAAATCTTCGATAATAAACTACTAACCCAAGAAACTTCTCACTTCAATAACATTGGCGGTCTTAACCATTTCAATACTGCTTTAACCTTTTTAGGGTCAACAGATATCCCACCCTTTGTAATAATATGCCTTAAGAATGCAACTTCTTTCAACCAAAACTCACATTTGTTGAACTTGGCATATAACTTCCTTTCTTTCAATCTTTGAAGGACTAAAAATGCTTTTCATGTTCTTCTTCGCTTCTTAAATACACTAGAATATCATTTATAAAACAACACAAATCCATCTAAATAATCCTTGAATACCCTATTCATAAGGTCCATAAATGCAATAAAGGCATTCGTTAAACCGAACGGCATAACTAAGAATTCAAAATGTCCATACGAGTGTGAAAGCCGTTTTTGGTACATCCTCCTATTTAATTCAAAGCTGATAAAACCTGACCTCAAATCAATCTTTTAAAAGACATTCACTCCTTTCAATTGATCAAACAAGTCATCAATACAGGGTAAAGGATACTTGTTCTTAATTGTGACTTGATTTAACTCCTTGTAATTGATACACATTCGTAGACTTCCATCTTTCTTCTTCACAAAGTGAACACGAGCACCCCATGGGGAAATATTAGGTCATATAAAACCAATCTTTTGCAATTCTTCCAACTGAACTTTCAATTCTGCGGGAGCCATTCTATAAGGAGCCTTTGAAATAGGAGTGGTTCCCGGAATCACTTCAATACCAAATTTAATCTCCTTATTTGGTGGTAACCCAAGTAATTCTTCAGGGAAAACATCTACAAAGTGTCTCCCAAGGTACTATACCAATATCAAGCTCTTTACCATTTACAATTATTTCTGAAGTCTTCTCCATAACTCCATTGTATACATGCTTTTAGGTCTTTTCCTCTCCAATACATGAGTAACCTTCCCACCCTCTAGATCGAAACTCATTTCCGCCTTATTACAATCTATAATTACTTTATATATATTTAACCAATTCATACTTAAAATCGCATCAAAATCAACCATAGGCAAAACCATCATATCAATTAGCATATCACTATTAGTAATTCTTACATTAAGTTCTCTACAAATACAAGGCTGTCTAGACTTCACACCCAAAGCAGTATTACTACTCATTACTCTATCAATCAACACTTCAAATTTCAAGCCACACTCATTCACAAACTTTTCAGCCAAACATGCATGTGTTGCACCAATGTCTATTAATGCGTATGCTAGATGATTTGCAATCATTATAGTACTTGCTAGAGTATCTACTGATGGAGCTTTCTCACATTGCTGTAAGGCAAAAATCCTAGCTGCTGTCATTCCTTTTCCAAGGTTAGGACCATCGTTCCTTGGCTTAGTGGTACAATTAGCTACATGATGCCCTCTTTGTTTGCAATAGGCACAGAAAATAGGTTGTAGCACTAGATCCTTACACTCTGAAGCTTTGTGTCCTACTTACCCATAAGAAAAACATGCTCCCAGAGTCCACTTACATTGAATTTGATCATGAAGCCCAAAACACCTAGGATATCTCTTCTCAAATGTGTTGAAAGGCGCAGAAGTCTTAGTAGAAGATCCTAAATTCAATCTCTTTCCCAAAAATGGTTTCTTCCCTTTGCCATAATTATCATACTTCTTGTAAGGAGTGAAGGGTGCAGGTCTTTTTCCTAGAAATGTAGTTCGCCTATCACTTTGAGTCTTATTCTCATTCCGAATCTGTTTTGCCAGCTTTGCCTTACTCATAGCATCTGATAAGGTCGGAAGCTGAAACATTTTGACTTCTTCTTTAATCTCTATATTCAAACCATCTTGAAACTTCTGAATTTTCATCCTTTCATCATTGTACACTCCTCCGGCGAATCTGAGCAATCTACAAAACTCTATATAATATTCTTCAATAGTTCTATTACCTTGCTTGAAACTTAACCAATTTGAAATCATCTGTTCTTGGACTGTGTTGGGGAAATATTGTAAAAAGAAGGCTTCTTAAACCTAACCATGGAATTGGTCTCACCATATCTTGACTTGTCAATCTCCACCAATTATTCGCCCCTTCTTGAGCATATACTGCTAAATCAACCTTTCTATCCTCTGGAACTTCACTAGCAGCAAAGGCTTTCTCTAACTCCTCAACCAATGCTTAGCAGTAGTAGGGTCTAAAACTGTCCCATCAAACTCTGGCACAATCTTGACAAAGTCACGTAATTTAACCCGATCATTCCTTTCATTGTCTTGCACATTTACTCCTTGTCTCATCACTTTAAGGAGTATATTGTTGTATAAATTGTTGCGGGTGTTGGTACATCATTTGTTGATACTGTTGCATCATGGCAGACATATCCTTAAATATTGTACACATAGCATTCGGATCTCCCATTAGCATTTGTGTCATTTGTGTCATTTGTGGTGGCATAGGAGGAAAAGAAGGCATTTGAGCCATCGAAGGTGGCTGTGGAACTTGAGCCGTAGAAGCAGAAGCAGGAGATGGAGTAGTAGTAGAGGCCAGAATAGATGATGAAGTAGAAGTTTGAGCAATTGACGATGAAGGAGGAGGTGGCATGTCCTCTCTTTCCGACTATTGTCTAGCCTGTCTTCGAGTTCTGTCCATCTATGAGCAATATACAATATATGCATGACATTTATTAAATATGCAATCCTAATGAAATGTCATTCAATCAACAATCAAGGTAATAATTGAAACAATCATGTCACTTAAGTCAATTTAAGTTTATTTCAAGCAAATCACATTACACTCACAGTCAAATCATACTTAGCAATCTCATTTAAGCAAGTAGTCATACAAACTAAGGCTCTGATACCACTCTGTAAGGACCGGCCCACTTAACCCATAGATTAAGTATGCCAAATCCCCTGACCACACATAATATTCAAGTATTAAGAAATACCCAAGTATTATACATAAGGTCGTCTAAAAAGAAGTGTTTGTAATGAATGCTTGCTTAATACAGATATAATATTCACATGATTTGAATTAAGAATTACTGCCACTATACTAGTAGTAGGTCATCTCATATATATATAATATACACATATACAAAATATACATCATATACATTGATTAAAGATCTCCCAAGGATCACTCTAACATATAAAGCTTGCACACATACAATCTACAATACAAAAACAACTTAAATCAAAAAATGCATTCTAAGGCTTAACAAATAAGCCTAAACACTTCACAGAATACATCCAGTCCTAAACATCTACTGTTAGGTCAAACTCCTAATCGTCTATAAAAGTCTCCCAGTCAGTCCCATAGCCCATATCATTGTAGAGCTCATCCTCATAATCACCTGCAAGATAGCAGATGAGTTAAAGGCCTAGTACATAATAGTGCAAACAAAATACATATGACATGAACAATTAACTAAATGCAATGCAATAAATCACCACAACTTCATTATCTTTAGTTAAGTGAGTAAAACAATACTAGAGTATTCAAACTCCGATTCAAGCTTGGGAATTCTAGGGGTCCTGAGTAACAGCAGCTGCTCAAGGGGGTGATATAAATAGACTGGATATCTATATCTCCTATATCTAACCAATAAAGATTATTAATAGCATCATCTAGGGTTCACACTCCTTTATATACTCCACATATCCTGGTCTATAACATCAATTAGTTCAACGGTCCTATACCCGTGAACTAGAACATATTATTTCCTTCCGAGCCTAAGTATAGAATATACCGATACAGTTAACCTCATTAGCTATCCACTTAGTCATTAAGATAATCCACCATTGCATCATGGATTTGTGTCATTGCATCATGACAAGGTTTCCGTTCCCTGGACTAGACACGACTCAACCACAAAATCATTGTAATAAAATTTTCATTAATCTTTTATTAAATTCAAATGTGAATATGCCTGTCCTAAGCAATAATCAATCATATTATTGTGTACCTAGTTCGGATTGAGAATCGATGGGAATCTCCAACTGAATACCTATCTTTGTTCCACACAAATCAACTATATCACGTCACTATCTTAAGTCAATCTTATATTCACTCTATTAGAACTTAGGAAGCTATTGAATCTTATGTAAAAACAATCCAAAGTCATCACATAACATATATATATATGGCAAATCTTTGATCAATAGGTCATATATCAAGTATTGGAAGATGTTGGAAGAAGTTAGAAATATTTGAAATTTATAAAGTCCACGTTGGCAATTGATGCCGACAATGCAAACCTTAACGCTGGCGGTGTAGGATTATACGCCGGCGGCATTTAAGGCTTTAGGAAAAATACATTATGTACAAAGCCTTTGAGTCCTTACATCGGCAATTTCGTCTTCAACGCCAGCGGCATTTAAGATGAAATTCAAAAGATCATAAGTCAAAATTCTAACACCGGTAAGTACGCCGGCAGCGTACAAGGTGGCATACACTGCAATTCGAGTTGTAGAATTCCTCTGTTTTCCAAACACAAAATTTTTACGTTTTAACTCTTCCAACTCATTCCAAACCACAATATTACCTTCCTAATACATGGTATAAGAATCCTATATCATCAAGTACACACTAACTTCCTTCTAACGTCAATGAAATATAAATCTCCTTCCTCAATCATTAAAACATACAAAACATAATGATTTCATTTACTTCACTTCAACTACTCCAACATGAATCTACTCTTCAAAACAACTCAATAACAACTACCTTTCATCACACTACAACTCAACCCATCCTTGCACTTCTATAACAAGTCCTAAGCTATCTCAACTTCACAATATAACAATACACATATATTTCAACATACATTAAATTTGATAGAAAAATTCATGGATTAAAGAGAAATAAAGCAATTTAAACATCAAATAAACTTACGTTAATTTATATATGATGGTTGGGGATGGATTCTTGGTGTATTGGGTGCAAGAAAACTTAGTTTGAGTGTTGGAAAATGTTGGTCTTCTAGTGTTACGAATATCCTCCCCTTTGTTCTGTTTTGGAATGTCTAAAGTGTGCAAATGAGGCTTTGATGTTTATCCATATCTATATTGACTTTTGAGGCAGATTTGTTATGGGCTTTAGGCCTTAATTGGGCTTAAATTTGGGGCTTAAGAGGGCGAAAAATTTGCTAAGTTAAAGGCTTAAGTTTTAATTTAAAAACAAGCTTAATTCATCAAACATTAATCACCACAATAACAATTTGCATTAACATAATAATTGGTAACATAAATAAACTATCATCCTAAATATATTTACCATAGACTCATATCTACATGTTACTTCCTAACACATATAATTATGTCAAACACCACAATTCACTCTACACATACACATATACACATGCAACAATTAATTTACGTGTATTAATTATGAATTTAACCTTGATCATTTCATTATCTCTTAGGAAAGAATCCTTTAGGATGCTGGAGGGTTTACACTATGAAATACAAGTCAGATGAAACTATTAAATGACTTAAGGAAAGATTAGTAGCAAAGGGATACACTCAAATATATGGTATGGATTACATTGAAACCTTCTTACTTGTAGCTAAAATGAACACTGTGAGAGTGCTACTATTGCATTGTAGCTAGTTTACATCAATATATGACAATGCGTAGAAGTTTACAAAAAATCTATTACGTGATAACTAGTTCATGTATTGATAGAAAAAAGAATACTGCATATATATAATAAAAGGTACTATAGCTATGATATAATTACTATGATCTTTAGTAGGTATAAGAAAATAATAATAATTATTATTATACTGGAATAAAAATAAATTATCTATCATGTCACTATCAAAAAGGTAAAATATTTATTGTATTTATGACAAATCAAAACGATTAACGGTATGCAGTTTTCATGATAGGAGTATTTAAAAAAAAAGATGGTAAATTAATTCATGAGATGTAGATATGAAGTATTATTTATTTTATATTCTACATAATAATAATTCATGCATAATAGCAATTTCACACGAAGCGAAAAACAAAAAGAATAAAACATGCCGTACATATACATATATATATACACATATAATTGAACATTACACATATGTGCACGCACGCAGACATGAACACACACACAAAAAACAAAAGTATAAAAATAGGATAGATCTTTTAAAACCCTAAATCAATGTGTCTCAGACAATAGTGAAGATTGCCTTCCCAAATAGAGTTGATTATCACATTTCCTTGTTTACCTTGCATAATGAAGTAAGGGCCAGCAAGTTAAGAACAACACTAGCTACATAGCAGTAAGGAAATACACAGACAAAGTAAATGATATAACATTTACTAGATAAATTTTGAAGAAAGAGAAACTTAGAAAGCTTTCATTTATCCTGTTGGAAATAATAGTATTTTACTAAATATAGGGTTTATAGGTCTTTCAATGGCAAACAAGAAGGGGGGGTGGGGGTGTGTGAATTGTTTGTTAAAACTTTTTCTTAAAGAAGTTTAAATTATTTGACTTTTTAAAAAACTTGTCTATCAAAATTTTAAATTAATTGCAAACTTATAAAACTTGATACTTAAGTTGTTTGTTGATATGAATGCAAGTGATATGCTGTAAATAAAAATGGCAAAAATTAAAAAGCAATAAAATAAAGGAGACGATGATTTATAGAGGTTCCTCCTTATGAGTCAGTCCTCTCTTCTAGCTCTACTACTGGGAATTCGGTCTTCCACACCGGTTGTTCCACTAATCCAATAAGCAAAGAAGAGTTACAAACACGAATAGCTCTTGCTCTGTCTTTCTAGCCTACCATTCAACTATGCATAGATTATAAGACTTCTTTGTAATCTAACTTTCATGCTATTCCTCACTTAAGTAGCAAGAGAACAGTTATAATATGAGAAAATGTAAGTTCTCCAAGTTAAGCACAAAATATAAAATGAATGTATAAAGAAAGATGAAGCTTGCAATATTTGTAAAAGTGTCTATTAGATGTTCAGAGGGCTTTTTACATAGTTCAATTAAAAACTTTTGTTGTTGTATTGTTCGAATCTTAACTTTTGGAATATAATACTTCTTTGAGCGGCTTTCTTGATGATATCTTAAAATGTTCAAATTATCCCATAAAATCTTCCAATGTTCACTTAGTTAAGCAAATGTGCTTGATATCCCTATATTTGTGAGATTTGAAAAACTTATCAAAAAATTCAATAGTTTAGACTACTTGATCATATCTTGTCTCGGTTATTGATCTCAGATGCTTGTAAAAAATAAGTCTTTGATATTTATCGTCATTCGATTCTTCAACAGTCTTGCTTAGACTAAGTTGAATTTGAAAAACAAATCCTTGAAGATCAAATAGTCTTGAGCTTATACTTAAAATCTTGAAAAACTTACCTTATTCTTCTTCTAGTAATTCTATCAAAGATATCAAATAATAAACTTTATAACAAATGCTTCATTAAGCTTAAATCATGTATAAATCTACAACAACTTGTAACTATCTCTTAATATCTTGCATATTTTTAAATAAAACCAACTTAACAAAATCCACATGGATTATCATCCTCCTTATGTGGAACAAATTAAGTGTATTACCCAAATACACTTAATTAATAGAGTTAGGCTTTCAAATAAAACCAACTTATAATTTGATGATCGAAAGATTTTGTATCACCATTCATTCTGTAAAAAGTATTATCTTTCTAAATGTCCGATCAAGTGTCTATTAAAACATCTATTGAAAGGCCCTTTTGTTTGTTTGCATAAGTGTCTGCCATATTAACATAATATCTTGTTCTTCACACTTAAAATAGATTCATTAGTTATCTCTTAACCTTTTTGTTATCATCAAAACTTATTTAAGTGAGAACTCAACAGTCTCTCCCTTTTTAATGATAACAAAACTTTTGCGAATTGATAAACTTATATATATATATATATATATATATATATAAAATAGAAAAGTTAATAACATAAAAAGAATTCAAAAATAGGTTTATGAAAAGACTAGGTCTATCAAATACAAGTTTATTACTATTCTCTTATGCCCCTTTTTGTTATCATGAAGAAAATCAATAATGATTCTTAAAAAAGCTCCCTCTCAACATGTGTCTACCATAGAAAGTATAGATCACAATATTTATGAAATATAGTAGAGACATAAAGATCCACAAATATTCAAAAGATAACAAGCTATGATAGTTCAAAGATTACAATCAACAAGCAGATAAGAACATAAGTCTTCAAAAACAGGAACATAAGCATGAAATTAAATTTTTATTTTTTTTTTAAGAGGCTTAACAGCTTTCCTTGTGATGATTTTGATCCTTCCACAAGTTTGTCTTAGAACTAAAGAATGTGGAATCACTTTGGAACTTTGAGCAGCAACAATTGGTTCAGATTTAGTTTGATCTTTCTCAAGTTCCAGGTTCTTTATTTTTTATCAATAATTTAATAATTTATTATTTTTGGTTTACATGTAATATGTTATTTATGTTTTGTATATATATGTACATATGCGATATGTGTAGCAAATAAATAAACTATATATTATATATTATTTGTAAAATTTGATATATATTTTATACATGTAATATGTATGTTTAATATTTAATTAATAATATGCTACACATATATATAATTTGTTTCTTATATGAATATTTTTTCCATTACATAATTTAATTAGAAATGGATAATAATATTATATTTGAACAAAATAAGAATACAAAATAATAATATTATATTTCAATGGGTTCACAAGTTTGGAAACAGGTTTGGGTTCAAAATTCGAGCTTGAGCATGTTTAAATTATTGTTTCCAAATTTAATCTGTTTATTATTTGTATTGATTTTACTTATCTAAACCCTTTTATGATCGAGTCATGTTTAGATTCATGGGGTAGGTCCTAAATTACTAATGCTGTCACACCCTGAGGGTAACCTAGATAAGATAATTTTGTCATACACGATATTAAAGCTTAAGATCGACTCTCGAGTTTATCTTGAGCTTAGAAGCGTACTGTAACTAGTTAACTGATGAAGCCCAATACTATTTAATTGATAATTCTATAAAATAACAACTAACAAAAAAATAACGAATAGATAAAGCTAAGATAGAAGTTATTACTAAAAGTATAGGTGAGTATATCCAAAAGAGTTATTTAAGGTCTTGGCCCTACAAAATATTACATATCCTTTAATTTTATCAAAATAATCCTGAGAGATTCACCAAAGAAAAAAGAACTCTCTCAACCCTTAATTCCTTCCTATAGCATCCCATGTCCCAAAAGAAAGCTAACCTGTGGGTAGCCTTGCCAAGGCTGATACCAAACTATAAGAGAGTGAGCAACCATATGCTCAGTGAGATATAATCCTCCCTCTCTACTAATCAAGTATCAAGCAAGTTTATTAAATAAGCATATGTGATGAAATCAAACAAGTTAACAAATATATATAGCCAACTAGTAGCTATATATAGATAGGATTTTTGCCCTCTGAATGAAAGGTTGGGAAAGATCCACTAACAACAGCATGTAAAAACTCTACTACTTCAGGATTTAAAACAATCTTTATCAAAACATAATTTCTTTCATATATAGAAAATAATGTTTATATATATATATATGTATATATATCTTTACTCCTGAAGCAAGGTTCTTTGATACAATGACACCGGCGCAACCCTAGAGGACAAGCCATCATCCCCAAGATAACTTAGTTCTTATCCCCTAGGACAGAACCCACAGTACACACTCAGTCCTCTATGATCATAGCTCATTCATGTCATTGTGTAGTAGTGATGATCTTCAATAATGCAATCGTATAATGCATGCTTTCATTTAATTAACATACTGATATAATTTAAATCCATTTAATTTTAGCATGCAAATAATCATTAGACGCTCATAGACCTACTCTAAAGCAACCAAATCCTTAAAGTGAAATATAATTACAGTATTTTTATATTCAAAATCAAACGTAAACAATCATAACTGATTCTTTCCCTAACCAAAACAAAGTTCACTTATTAATTAATAAAATATTATGTTCTATCCTACAAACATAAACAAGTATAGAGTTCATATGAATATACTTATTGGTCCATTTTGCCTATCAGTCGTAGTAGTCGATAGGTAAGTTAATATCAGAGTCAAAATCATCTGAATGCAATAAGAAATAGGAACATAATGTAAGAATTAGCTGCAAGTGTACAAGAAGAAACTTATACTATAGTAGTTTTAATAATTTTGTAGTTTCGGTACTGAATTTTCAATCAGCTAGAATTATTTCATTTTAACTTTGTTTTTGACGTATAAATAGTTAATTTGATACAGTTTTTCAACTACTTTACAACTATGATATTGTCTTTGTTAAAGGAAAGCTTTAAAGTCATGGTAATACAGTATTCATAATTCAAAATTTATTAGTTATTTAGCAAATTTCTATATTTCAAATTCTATGTCAATATTTTTTATTCATATTAGTTATTAAATTTCTATAATTGAAAATATGAATATATATATATAAGGATATTTATAACATAAATATAAGTATTGTTTGGTCCAAAGAAATAAGACATGTTAAAGTAGAAGAGAAAATGAAGTAATAGTGATAATGAAAATAAACAAATAATTTACAGATACAAATATATTTTTATATAAATTATAAGACACACATATATTATTTAATCTAAATTAAGTTATTGATGTGTATTATGAATATTTAAATTTATGTCATGGAGAATAAGGTAAAATAGAATAAAGAAATAACTAAAACTAATATTATATATAGACATATACATAAGGATATATATACACACAACATCAAGTGTGTTTAAGAGTTAACAAGTGCTAACACAGCACCTAAGGAGCTAAGGTAGAGGCTCATGGGGTGCTTATGGAGCGCCTATCGAGTGCCTATGGAGCGCCTATCGAGTGCCTTTGGAGTGCTCATGGTACATTTGTGGAGTGTTGTATGTGTGATGTGGAGTGTCTTAAGAGTGCTCATGGAGCATCTAAGGGGTGATATAGAGCATGTTGTAAAGAGGGAGCATGCATGGAGTGCATGGAAGTACTAACGTAGAGCGCTCCTGTGGGGAAATGATAGAGTAAGATGATCTGTCATGTGTGTGTAGTGAGTGTTGAGTTGTGAGACATGAGCCCGGAGTATGTGTGCTAGAGTGAGAACTTATATGCGTGACAGTAGCCCATAGCTACCGTTTGTAAGTGTGTAGTTGTGGTATGAATACTCACTATATGTGATGTGTGCACTCGGTTGTTTGTGACTCCAGACATGGTGTAACTTGCTGCTAGTATGTGTGAAGTAGTAATGGTATATGGTGCATAGGTGTAAAGCAATAGCAGTAATTGAAATTGTGTTATTGTTGTGTTGTCGCTATGTTGTCATCATATTATTTCTATGCTGGTGTATGTTTTCGTGTTGGTGTTATGTTGTGCGTGTATGGAGCAAAAACAGTTGTGTTGCAGTGTGTGCTATCGTACTACATAGGTGATGAGTGAGCTGCCATGTGCATGCATGGGATTTGCATAGTTTTGTTGCGTGTCACTATGATGAAGTGAGCTGTTGTCTATGTGTGTATGATATAGCATCATTTGCATATATCATATATGTGTTCAACTTATGCTGTTATATCAACAACGCAACCAAGAATCCGAACAACAAGAAGGAAAAATAGAAAAGAAAGATATATGGAAAAAGGAGAAAGAAGAAATGAAAAATAAAAAGAAGGGAAATCAGAAAAAGAAAGGAAAAAGAAGAGAAATAAGACGACTTTCTTAACCTTTTATTGTTAGTCCACTTGTAACCAAAAGTCAACAAAGATAATATAAGTAGAGGATAAGATTATACTAAATTTTTAGGTTAAAGAGTAGGTGTTGACAAATAAATTGAATTTATTATTTTATTCATCAGTTGTTTTGTCTTATAACAATTAAAGTAGGAATAAATACAAATAAATAGTTTGTGTTGGTACGCGATGAAATTTCCAATTTTAGGCACGATAATAATTTTATTTTACACAATCAAATTATTAGATGTGATTTAGGTTCTAATATTTTGAAATTAAAATTTTAAATATCCTACTTTGGGTGTAAAATAAAAATTTAAAATTTTTTATCAAGTCAACTCTGTTATGGATATATCAGACACGTCAGCAAATACCAAGTCAATTAACAACTAGTCATATATCTGTTAGTTTTATATTATCTTCTATATATATCTGTTAGTTTGATATTATCTTCTGTAGCTATCATATATTTTAGTTAGTATTCTGTTGTAACAAACCTATCTTATTCTTGTAATTGATGTATTTAAAAAGGCACTGCCTATTCAATGAATAACATAATTCTTCAGAACTCCATTACTGCTTTTATGGTATCAGAGCCTGAGAAGCTAATAAAAGCTCTTTAAATTAAACGATCTTGTCATGGCCTCTCCAGTTCAAGACACTCATCAAATCATATCTTTCAACGCACCTTCACACCTTCCCACCAAACTATCTCAATCCAATTTCTCAGTTTGGAGAACCCAACTTCACTCAGCTCTTATAGGTTATGATTTACTAGGCTATATTGATGGCACCAATCGCAAACCTACAACAACAATTCCTGATCCTAAAGACAGCACCAAAACCACACAAAACCCAAATTTACACTATGGTACAGACAAGATCAACTGATTCTCAATGCCATTTTAGGAAGTTGTGCAGCAGACATACAGTCTCACATTTCCTCTGTTACCTCCTCTAAAGAAGCCTGGGATCGTCTTTGTGTTCTATTTGCTAACAAATCTCGCACTCGTATCGTGTCTCTTAAGGAAAAACTTCACAACAACCCACGAGGCACTCGCTCAATCACAGAATATATGCAGGATGTTAGAGCCACTGCTGATGCCCTTGCCATAGCCGACAAACCCATTGATGAAGAAGACTTAATCATACATGTCCTTGCTGGTGTCGGATCAGATTTTGCTCCTGTTGCTGCTGCTGCCCGCCTGCGTGATCAGCCAATCACCTTTGATGAATTGTTTGACAAGTTGGAGATTTTTGAACGAGAGAACAAACCCAAAACAGCCACAGATCCATCTATTGTCTTGGCAACAGCCAATCATGTAACTCGTCACTCAAATCAAAATCGTCCATGGAACTCTCGCTCAAACCAAAACTACTTTCGTCCATGGAACAACAACCACAGAAACCAAAACTTATCAACTTCCAACAACCGCTCTAATTGGAATTCACCACGCTCAAACAAGTCCCCAAATTCATCTGCATCCTTTTGCAATTTTTGTGAGATACCAGGTCATCCAACTCATGAGTGCCGTAAACTAGCTCGATTTCTTCGAATCAACAATGTGCAGACTGGTTCTACACCACGAGATCAAGCATTTCAACCCACTGTCAACATGACATCACTAAGCAGGCCTTCATCTCAACAATGGTTGTTCGACACTGGTGCATCTCACCATGTTACTGGAGATGTGAACAATTTACAACAATTTTCAGACTTCGGAGGTCCAGATGAACTTAAAATCAGTGATGGCTCAGGTTTGCGTATATCTCACATTGGCAGCACCAAAATTACTCATAATAACGCTTCCTTTGCTTTAGATAATATTCTCTGTGCACCGGCTATTCAGAATAATTTAATATCTGTTTCTAAATTCTGTCAAACAAACAATGTCTCACTTGAATTTTTTCCCCTTCATTTTCATGTCAAGGATCTGCGCACGGGGGTGACAATGCTTCGCGAGGAGAACATTAATGATGTCTATTGCCTTCCTAGTTCAATAAATCCTCAAGTTCATCAGACTACAAAATCTCAACTTGACGAGTGGCACAAACGCTTAGGCCATCCAGCTCTTCCTATTATTCGTTCCATTTTTCACTCTAGTGATTTGAAGTTAAATTTATTGATAGATTCCAAGTTTCATTGTACCTCTTGTGCGTTGAATAAAAGTCATAAATTACCATTTTATGAAAATTCTCTTCATAGCTCTAAACCTTTGGAATTAATTTACTCTGATGTTTGGGGTCCTACTAACACATCCATTGATGGTTTCCGATATTATTTACTTTTTGTTGATCACTATAGTAAATATATATGGCTTTATCCAATGAAAAAGAAATCTGATGTTGCCATTTTATTTCCTCAATTCAAGGTACTGGTTGAAAAATTTTTCCAGCATTCCATTATTTCTATTTACACAGATAACGGTGGAGAGTATCTTTCTCTTGCACCCATTTTAAACTCTCATGGTGTTTCCCATTTTAAAACGCCTCCATACACACCCGAACACAATGGAACATCAGAAAGACGTCACCGTCACATTGTCGAAACCGGTCTGGCTCTTCTTCACACTGCTTCTCTCCCTATTTCCTATTGGTCTTATGCCTTTCAAACGGCTGTTTACCTGATCAATCGTCTTCCCACCTCCGTGCTCAAATTTCAGTCACCCTTTCAAAAGTTATTTCAACGCAATCCATCCTATTCTCGTCTCAAAATATTTGGCTGTTTATGCTATCCGTGGCTGCGCCCTTACAATACTTCTAAACTTCAAACACGATCCGCACCATGTATTTTTCTTGGTTATTCCACGAGTCAATCTGCCTACATCTGTTTTGATCCCATCACCAAAAAGACTTACATCTCTCGTCATGTAAGGTTTATTGAACATATTTTTCCCATGCAGGAACGTAATAGCCATCTCAAAGACTCCTTGCCAGCATTGGAATCTCTGTGTGCAGACATCCCTATACGTAATACTTCTCCACCCTTATCTACTTCTCTTCCATCTAATCCAACTACTATAATTCCCTTTCCTATTCCATCCCAATCAATGAATCCTACACATAATGCACCTTCAAATCCAACTACAGACCTTATATCATCCTCTTCCAACTCACAACTGCATCCCACAACAGTTCACACTCCTTCACATTCCCCTTCTTCTTCTCCCTCTTCTACTCAATCACGTCCCTACAATCTTCGACCTTCACATACTCGCACACAAAACTCAAAATATTTCAATTCAACATTTGTGAACCACATCACTTCTCATCCAATTCCTCCCACTCTTGAACCTAAGAATTTATCTGACGCAATGAAAGATGAGAAATGGCGTGCTGCTATGTCAGATGAGTTTGATGCACTTCTACGCAATGGCACTTGGGATCTTGTCCCATGAGGAAATCAAAATCTTGTTGGTTGTCGTTGGATTTTCCGTATAAAGAGAAATATGGATGGAACCATTGCTAAGTATAAAGCCAGACTTGTCGCCAAAGGATATCATCAATCCAGGTTTAGACTACTCTGAAACATTCAGTCCAGTGTCTAAACCAACTACAATTCGCTTGATTCTTAGCCTCGCTCTTGCATATGGCTGGAAACTTCGCCAGTTGGACATCAATAATGCTTTTCTTCAAGGAACTCTGACTGATGATGTTTATATGGTTCAACCACCTGGTTTCATACATTCCTCTCTTCCCAATCATGTCTGCAAGTTAAAGAAAGCCTTGTACGATCTCAAACAGGCCCCCAGAGCATGGCACCAAGAGCTTAAGCGGTTTCTTCTTTAGTTTGGCTTTAAAAATTCAGTGGCTGACTCATCATTGTTCATTTAGAATATGGATGGCATTTGTCTCTACTTTTTAGTCTACGTTGATGATATAGTTCTAACTGGTAACAATGATAAATTTCTGGAATCTTTTGTCTCACAACTTGGTTGCAGATTTTCTTTGAAAGACCTTGGCATACTTCATCAATTTTTGGGTGTTGAGGTGATTCACACACCTGCTGGCCTCTTCCTATCTCAACATCGGCATATTACTACTCTTCTTGAATCATTCTCAATGGCTGGTGCTAACGAAGTCCTTACTCCCATGTGTACCACATCTCCTTTGCTACTTAAAGATGGTTCGGCCTCCATTGATCCTACTCCTTACAGAAAACTGGTTGGTGGTCTCCAATACCTATCTCTCACTCGTCCAGATATATCATTTGCAGTCAATCGCCTCTCTCAATATATGCATTCACCTACTGCATTGCATTGGATAGCATTGAAACGAATTCTGCGTTATCTGAAAAACACTATCTTTCATGGTCTCTTCTTGCGTAAAGGAGATCCTTTGCAATTACGAGCTTTTAGCGACTCAGATTGGGGTGGTAATCGTGATGATGGTCGCTCCACTACAGCTTATCTCATCTACCTCGGGTCTAATGCTATCTCTTGGAAATCTAGTCGTCAAAAGACTGTTTCACGCTCATCCTCGGAAGCGGAATATAAAGCAATCGCCAACACCACTGCTGATATTTTATGGATTCAAAATCTCCTTCAAGAGTTGGGAATCAAACTGCCGAATCCTCCTTCACTGTTTTGTGACAACACCGGTGCTACCTATCTTTGTGCAAATCCAGTCTTTCACTCACGCATGAAGCATATTTCACTTGATTATCACTTTGTTCGGGAATGTGTAGCAAATGGCACTCTTCGTGTTCATCACATTTCCACAAAAGATCAACTTGCAGACATACTCACCAAAGCCTTAAGTCGTCACCAATTTACTACTCTTCGCTCCAAGATCGGAGTCTCCAATGGAGCCTCAATCTTGCGGGGCGTGTTAAGGATATATCAACACGTCAGCAAATACCAAGTCAATTAACAGCTAGTCTATATCTGTTAGTTTTATATTATCTTCTATATATATCTGTTAGTTTGATATTATCTTCTGTAGCTATCATATATTTTAGTTAGTATTCTGTTGTAACAAACCTATCTTATTCTTGTAATTGATGTATTTAAAAAGGCACTGCCTATTCAATGAATAACATAATTCTTCAGAACTCCATTACTGCTTTTAAACTCACCAAGTCGACGATCAGAATTTTTAGGGTTTACTAATGCTATACGTTAGTATTGTATTAAGGATGTTGCTTGTGTCATTTATTAAGATTTTTTGCTCTTATAGTTGTATAGTGATCTTTCTTTTCTTTTTTTTTTCATCTTTTTTAAATCCTTCTTAATTTATTGGTTTACCAAATAATTACCTAAAAGATGACGTAATGGCTTTATATTAGCTTGAATAATAATGCGCTAGGTTTATTAGTTATTGATTTCAAGAACTTATAAGTGCTTATGCTTACGATTTTTCTCTTTCCTTTTGGGGCAATTTTTTGTAATATAAAATTATCAAAAGTGTTTTGCTAGTTTAAGTATTAATAACCTCTTTCTAAAGTTTTGTTATATGGAACCATATTAAATGGGAATTGAAATGAAAATATAAAAGCAGGTGTGATTCCTAGAAGTTTGTTTCTTTAATTATATTTTTAGGTTTTTTTATATTATTATTTTCTTTTAATGCTTCTTGTAGTAATTGAGAAAAAAAAATTAATAATATGGGGCTAAACTATCAAAGATGTGTTCTTATTTTGATCTATAACAATGGTCATCCAAAATGTTCGTGGATCTAATTCAATATGGACCATTTCAAATTTTAGTGATAAGTTGGAAAAACATACACAATGCTTGGTCAATTTCACTTAATTCTTCATATATACTTTGAAAGTCTTATCATATTCAATTAAGTTAACAAGTTTAGCATGTAATTTTCAATTTTTTTTCTTCCTAATAAATTTCATAGCTTGGTAATGCAACTTATTCCTTTTTCAAGAAAATGAAAAAAGCTAAATTTTTTTTTCATGTGATCATTTACTTACGTCCATATGATATGAGTTAACAGATTAATCATAGAAACTTGTCATACTTTCTGAAGTTTTTATAGAAGTTTATCACAACAATTTGTTTATTTTTTTCTATTCATAATCATATATTACATAGGATTAAAATGTTCCATTAATCCATATACATATGGATTTTCAATGAGAGTTAAAAACGGTGTGCCTACTTGTTTTGTTTTAGTTGCAATTAAGTCGGGGAAAGTGTATATAGCTTAAAGTTGATATGTCTTCCCCCCTCTTTCTATAAGGAAGCAACTATGATGGACTCAATAAAAGAATTTTTCAATTGAGGATAAAGGGCAAACCCTAATCATTGTCTAAGTTAATTGTGCTTTACATTAATTTAGCTAAGTTTTCATCTAAATCAATTTTCAAATAATAACAAGAAAATAAAAATTAAAAATTGAAACATCACATTACACACATAAGCCACACATCATACAATAAACTAGTTAAATATATTTTCAAATATCAACAGAAAGAAAATTTAAGCCAAATTGATTATTTAACATGATAAATTGTTTTACTTAATTTTTAGTCAAAAGTCGAACAATAAACACAAAGCGTAAATCTTAACATCGCCCTAGAGATCCTCCATACTCATCTCCCATCCTAAACGCATGTCCTAATTCATTGTCAGGTTGAAACATGTTCTAATACCATTTAAAATGGTCATGCTCCAAATAAGATCTAGAACACTAACAATTCTGCCACGTATAACACTCAAGTGTTATACACAAAAACTTTCCTTAATTAAGTGAATTTCTAACCAATTTTAAATTTAAAAAATCCTTATTTAAGTTTCATGAGTGGCAATGAATAATCTTTCAATAATACATCAGAAATTTCATAATATAAATATTAAATACTCAGATTGATAACAAAACAATATTCAACGCTTCTAACGTCCAACTTGTCAACTCTCTCACCAATATTTAACCCATAGCCTAAGTAGTTAAACATCCATATCAACATCATCATCACCTGAAAAAGAAAGGAATGAGTCGAAATTCTGTACAACAGTAACATAAACACACATGATATGACCACACGTTCCTATGTTAATAAAAATGCAACAAGTATCAATTCATGTCTTTAATTCAGGTGGAGCAAATCAATAATAGAGCACTTATACTTCAGCAACATGAGAGAGAACGTAGGGGTTTTGTAACAACAACTACTTAAAGGGTTGATATAAGCAACTTTAATACCTATATGTCCTAACTCTATATCAAATAAGTAGTCTCGTCTATAGCTCATAGCCATTAGTCATCCTTACCCTTCTCAGTCCATCACACTGTCTAGCTTAGGGGCTCATTACCTTAAACTAAACAAATGCAACTTCTCTCTAATTTGGGTAAGCATTACCCCATTACTATTTACCTTATCTACTGCCTACCAAGCCACCCATGGTGGCCTATGTCACACCCTAAGAGGTACTCTTAATGTGGCAGCCTGTTGTACACAACATTGAAGCTTAGGATTGACTACCTTAATCATACAAAAACTTCCATATTATGCACAAAGCATACTTTACAACCAAGGGGACACATTGGAGTGTCTCAATTTATGTTGGTAGCATTTAAGTAGCAAGACAAGATAACTATATATCATTAAACATAAACAAAGTCACTTATAATTCTTAGGAGCATACCCAACCAATGTCCTCAAATGAATTAGAGTGCATTAGTATTTCCTAGTAGCTCCAAAATAATAACTTATCACTTATTGAACAAAAAATATTTTCAAAATGAAACTTCACCCTATGCTTCCAATTCTTTCATCAAAGCTCCAGGGTATACTAATGAATTCCTTAATGTCTTGTATCTCAAGTAATGCCTTAAGTATTACTATTTCATCAAAGATCTATGAGGGTGTGCTTACAACATGCTTAGTGAGATAATCCCTTTATTCGCATCGTACATCCATAACTCAAAACAAGTTTATTAATTTCAAGCATATGCTATACATGCTATGCAACAACCACATGATACAAGCAAGTATGTATAGGTATCTAGTATATATAGAATGGATTTATACCCTCCATGTTGAGGGTTAAGGAATTTGATTTAAAGATCTCTGATCTTCACTACTAATCCTTGAGCACTCGCTTATATCGATTGATCAGCGTAGGCTTATCCTTAGGTTGTGTTTCTTGTAAGTCTTAGTTCCCTAAGAATGAGTTAGGCTACTCTAGCCCTTTCGATTCCTTATGTAGCAGTAGCAGTCTTTCGACATGTGACTCGATGGATATAATGCATACCCATTTTTTTTATCAAGGCCGAATAAAATTAAAGTATGCTTACAAGTGATCAAATAAGTATCATACACACATAAGTAACATGTAATATTGAGGATGCACTTAGAAAATCATTCATTAGTTTCGATATGCTTAGCATCCCTTGTCACACATTCATAGAAGCACATACACATACACATATACCTACAACCCCATATATATTCATGTTATCTTACACCTACAAATCTAGTACAACTATCTACAAGCACAAGCAAGGTAATGGAATCATAAGGAAAAACTCACTTGTCCATAGTATATTTCTTAGTTGAAGTGACCCTTGAGATTCATGGCTTCGGGACCCCTATTACCGTAAACAAGGAGAAACTAAAAATGAGTATTTCAAATTAACTTCATCTAAACTTCTACTTCTAAGAATACCATTCTTGCTATATTTCCTGGTTACGTAGGTTTAACTTTAAAACGGTCTAACTTAGGTCATTTTAACTCGGAATATTCGCATATGAGTATATGATTTCTACTATTTTGAATTCTTTATTTGTTTCTAGGGTTATTCCAAATATTCAAGGTCATTTAGGTCTTGGAATCCTACTATATATATCATGTTCAGACTTGTAATCAAGTTTGCTTTGACACTTTTCACAAATTTCATCCTGTATAGACTCTGTAAAGCATGTATGCATATTATTTCTATATTTAAACTTAATAGAAACAAAATAATTCATAGCACATACATGATCCTAGTGATATTACCTAAAATGAACTCTCTATCGAATAGTATTTGTGTATTGAAGTCAAGAATTTTACTATTTGTAGGAAAATAATTTTTTGTAGTAGTCTGTATAAATGAGTGATTAATTTTAAAAAATGGGGTTCCATATTTGTGTTATTTCTTTTTTTTTTTTTGGAAATTTTGATGTACTCAATATTTTAATAAACAATTTTTCATTTAGTCATTTTTTTTTTTTTGTCAAAACATTAAACTATATGTGATTTCAAGAAAAGAATTTCAAGTTGTGAAAATTCTTTATCATCATTTCTAAGGTCTCGGCATTTCAAGGAAATTAAAAGTGAGGTTTGTCTCTTGGTTTTATAATTTATAAACACTAAAATCATATTAATTTGAGAAAGAAAAAAATCAAAGTCTCACATCTCCTAAGTTAATTGGATGTCACGGCATTAGTGAGAAAATTAAGGGATGAGTTTTGTTTTCCAAATTTTCCTTTTGGTAATTGATTCCCATGTATTAAATAAAGAATTTTTAAAAATATTTTACATAATGAAGAAGTATTAATATGTAGAGGTTTATAACTTTATGAATCTCCCATATCATGCTAGGCACTCTAAATTAGTAAATGAATAATGTGACAATCTCAAGATTATCATCTTGTTCTTACTTTTAAGCTTAGAGACTTTAATCCATCATTGCATTTTATGTTCAAAAATTGTTTTGGCATTGTAACTATATCACTATGAACACTTTATGTAT
Source organism: Combretum micranthum (assembly GCA_024138025.1). Taxonomy (NCBI): domain Eukaryota; kingdom Viridiplantae; phylum Streptophyta; class Magnoliopsida; order Myrtales; family Combretaceae; genus Combretum; species Combretum micranthum. The sequence continues at coordinate 681,343 of JAMXBD010000432.1, read as the reverse complement.
ATGAACATAAACTAAACTCATGAATTATTTTTTTTAACAAAGTAAACCCAAAATGAAAAGAGGACAAGATTAATAATTAATCCGCTACAAATGTATATATAAATAAGTACGAACTCTACTAGCAAGTGCACTGGTTCAAATCAAGTAATATAGAGTGAATTGAGTGTCGATTCCATGAGGATTACTTAATTGCTAAACTGATATTAGATTCTAGTATTATTTAGGTAATGGAATTGAGAAAATTAACTAATTAACAAATAATTAACCTAGATTATCAATGAGAGCAAAGAGAGAGTGTTTGTGAAAATATATCAATTGAGTGTGGGAAGAAAAAATCCACCCTAGTTTCACTAATTAGATTGCCATCATGTTATAATAATTATTAGCTGTATGGACATTCATATGAAATTGTCAAAGTCTTTAATTGTTTTCCAAGTTTAAAGTCTCAAAACCAAAAATTAATCCATTAGCTCCTGCTAGAAAAATTAACTATGGACTCTAATCTACAACCATGAACCTTCCAGCTCTATGGTTGACTAATGCCTTAAACTAATCTCTCCTAATCCCTTAGCAAGAAATTAACTAGAAACATTGTATTAATCTCTAGGACAATTTCTAATAAGATTAAATAAAGGCACTTCCGCTTTTAGTATTCAACCTTAATCAAGAATTCCTTTTGAACCCTAATTTCCCTTTCGATTCATTAAGATTCCTATTAGTCTAGTTCAATCAAGAAACACGATTTATAGTAGGAATTACCATATGAATTTTCCACATATCTATTAATTCTATAACATGGATACCATCATCATCTTTGCTATTCTAGGGTTTTATCATATTCCCACAAAGAAAACTTAGAACATCATGGAGTAAATAACACAATCACAAATTATAGGAGTCATTGCAAGAGATTTCATATTTAACAATAAAATTGAGAAATTGAATTGCAGAAGAGGACCATTGGTTCAGAGATCACCGCTCTAATAAACGATGGGATGAAAACCCTAAGTGCAAAACTCAACAAAAGCTTTGATAACAAAAGTCTTAAATTCTCATTAATAAAACTAATCTAAGTTTCCAAATAGAGTCACAATTCTAAAAGATATGGAAAGATCTGAAGTTCTAATGATAAGATGTCTAAAACAACAACACAGGACATTTTTTATAGGACAAAAAAAGAAAAGTATCCGACCAATTAAAGGCCAGCAGATTTTATAGTATATAGAGTGAAAGTTAGCTGAAGGCCGGCGGCGTTGCTTCCTCAATTAGCTAGTGTTGATCTTGTTGCTGAAGGCCAGTAGCCTTGATTCTCATTTGGCCGGCCTTTATTTAATGTCTCTTCTTAGTTGAGCAAAACTCCTCTAAATTTTTAGTATTTGCACTCCAATTCCTCAATAACCTAGAATATCACAATAATCGCAAGTACCATTTCCTCGTGATTTCTAAAAAATCAATAGCATGATTCATTCAATAAAAAGTGAGTATAATGTGCCCTTATCAATAACACTAAAATAAACGAAATCAATAAATAGAAACATGAGAGTCTTAGCTTATGATGAAGGCTCTCTAGGACTTGAATTAATCTAGTCTCTAAAATAATAAATAAATTGAAACAAAATAAAGAAATAAAATGGCCATAGAAAAATTTCTTGTAATAACTCTAGCATATTTTGATGGGGAATGCCCCTAAGACTTAAACATTATTTATGAATGAATGAATAATATGATTTCCATTTCTTAATTTGTTATTGCATCTTCTTAAGATTCATATTTCAAAGTATGGTCCTCTAAAAATTGTGAGATCACGCCTTACACCTAATATCGAAGCTTATGAGAATGACTAAGATTGTTATACTTAAGCTTTAATAGTGAGTGTAGCGGACTATTACGTTTAGGGTACCATTTAGTTCCCGAGACCTGAAATATTCTAATCTCATGTAAAGTAATTAAAAACAAAGTGAAATAAAATTAACAAGAAAGTCTTAGATTTTAGACAATGCTTCCTGAGACTTGAAATTTTCTAATCTCCTTCGAACTTGAATATGGACAATCTTATAAAAATATGGAACATAAAATAAAATATGTCCATGAAATAAATAAAGTTATGTTAATGAGAATAAGCTCTAAAAATTATATGTACTATGGATATATATTAACATATAGAAAGTTAAGTTAGTAACATGAAATAAATGAACATATTATGATCATGAACATAAACAATGTGATATGAATAATATGTTGTCTTGCATTTCCATTCCCTAGCATATACATCATAAGGAATTTGTTTTTAATGGAAATGTTTAAGGACATACACATACATGAACATATCACATGTCATAGTATATATGGAGGGTATTTAATGCTCACCTAAAATAAAAGGAGGAGGAAGTGTGTATGAGAATAGAGAGGAGGAAAAGCTTGAGAGGAACTTTAGAGACAAAAGTTAAAAGGAAAATTTGGTAGAGTTTTGTTATGGTGAAGGGAAAGTGTGTAAAAAGTGAAGAAGAGAAGGGGTATTTATAGAGAGAAAAAGGAAAGAATTAAAGATGTAAAGAAAATAAAAAATAAATTAAAATATGAAAGAAAGAGATGGGGAGTGTGGCTAACATTTTTGAGAGAAGAGAGAGGGAGATTTTAAAAAATTAATTTAAAAGAAAAAGTGTAATAAAGTAGAAAAAAAAGTTAAGTAAAAAGTTTTATGAGAAAAGTAAATGTAAGAAATAGGTGTGTAAGTATATAAGATTAGGTATAAGAAAAAGTAGTGTAGAGTGAATAGTAGTAAATAGTAATGAATAGTAAATAAGACAATTAAATTATGGTAGAGATAAAAATACACACGTATAAGCTATATATGTCGTTTTTATGAGCCGTAAAAATTATATATGACATTTTATTAGTATTTTAATATATTCCTAGTATAGATTACTTGTCAAAATAATTTGTCTCAATTTGCATATTGGTGTCTGGATTTGAAAACTTATCTTATAAAGGCTCATAACAATTGAATTTTTGGCGAGACTAATCATTTTGTGGCATATACTATATATTCGGTTCATATTTTAAGTTTATCTTATTTTTATAATTTATTCCATATTTTAGAGTTTTAGAAGCCGTCCAATCAAGTTTAAAGTTCTTAAGGTTTAAGGTTGATTCGGTTTGGACTTTAGGGTTCCACTTCCATTTTCGACTTTAAGGTTTTACCTATAAGATTACCATAAAATTATAGGGTTTACAACTATAATAAATTATTTCTTATTATTTTATTATTAGATATTATTTAGATATACTACCTCGATTTGTGTATTAGAGATTAAATAGATGAATTGTTTAGCGAGGGTTTTCGAGTTAAACGATTATCGAATTATGTTTTCTTTTTTGGAAGTATTCTCTTTCTCAAGGTTTGGTATTTAAGATTTCCTATTCTCATCATACTCATTAGACATTTAGGGTTATCTGACTTATCTGATGTTGTTTAAGGTTCCTAGACTTATAATTGGTTCGAATTGATTCTAGGTTTCCTGGTTTTAAGGTTGAACTTGAATCGATTAAGTTATAGTATAAAAATTCTTTTGGCGATGATACTTTCTTTATAAACTACTTACCTTTAGGGTTTTAGGTTACATCTAATCCATCTGATGTCTGAGGGTTATTGAAATTTTTATCTGATCTCGTTTAGGGTTCTAGTTTCGATATTAGCTTTAGGGTCATCATCTAATAGTATTGAAAAATCTAAGGGCTTACAACTTAAGTACCTAACTACTGTGCCGACATCCCTACACAAGGTTGTTACTTCCATGACCAGATCTCAAAAACGACACAAACATACTGAAGTAATTATTATTTAGGCTGTTTTTAAGTGTTATTTCATTTTATAATATTTATCTTCACAAACAACAACCAAAGTTACTGCGTACCTGTAAACAAACAAGAATCTCACTACAAAACCATCGATAAGTAATCCAAAAGACAAAAATCTATTTAAATAAATTATTTCAAATACATTTTAAGTCATCAACTCTATCATTCATTCATTTTATATCAACTATTAATAAATTATAAGTCAAGTTTTATATATTATCTATTATATTTAAGATTCCACATAATTCCTACTTAGATTATTAATTTATAATTCAATATGATGTTCTAAGTAAATTTTAGTTTCTAAATCGTCTAGATATATAATATATATATATATATAAAGTTTATTTAATACTCAAACCAACATTTAGCTTACTTTATGGTTATTAAGTTCTTAAAGTGATATTCCAATTAAAGAAACTTTTAATTAAACTAGAAAACTTTTGGTAAGTAAAATTACTCACTTAAAGCATAATTACTCCATTCATATCACTAAAAACTCAACTTTATCTTTAAGTATGCTAAGCAACTTAAACTAGTTTCATAATAAACTTATTCCATCTTATAAGTGCTTATTTATATCTATTTTATTAAATAAATTTCTAAAATCAAAATAATTAATTATTCATCTTAATTCATATTATAGAGAATATTACATGTTTAATATACCTTAAAAAAAATTACGTAAAACAATATTAAGCAAAAAAATTATATGAATAGTGTCGCCATATTTCATAATGGTTATGCAATATAAGTTTTTCATGTGTATTACCTCTTAGTTATGCGATACATGTTATATTATGTGTGTCGCATAACCAAGAGGTAATACATGTTTAGGTCTGGATCGCCTAAGCTATATGCAATACATGGCATGACATCCACCATTTTCAACATTTCACCTTTGTTTTGCCTAACTTTTATGTACCTATAGATTCACTTATTGCAGTACATATATATACATCATACATCTATTTTTCCATCATCTCATTCCCCACTTTATTTAATTGTCGGTCAAACATTTCAACAATCACATCTTGTTTCAATAATCAACTCTACCACTCCATCCAACTACCAGTCAATATTTCAATTTTCAATAGCATCTCATCACCATTTCATTCAACATAAATAAACAAACTAAATCATGCAAAAGAAACAATATCAAGGTATCATGAAATACAAAACAAAGTAAATATATTTACAAGTTATTTATTTACAAATAAATCCTACACAATTCCCTATGTTTTCTTTCTTTTTCTAATGAAAATTCTCTTAAATTGTTTTTCCTTGAGATCTCTTATTATAGATATATCACTTGGTTAGTCTTCATCCATTCTCATAGAATGAGGATCCATCTGCAAAATAGATTGTAAATGTATTAAAAATTATTACAATATATATTTAACTATATAATGAATCAACATTATTTTTGTTATACCTGATACTCCCTCTCCCATGTCCATGATATTAGAAGATCTAGTTTCATAGGAACAGATGGAGTAACTGTGCTCAACTCTGATATTCTCTTAGTAAGTATCTGAGAGATCATCAAATCAAATGATGGACCCTCTGTATCAGCTAGAGTCACACTATGAGATGGAGCATCTGTACCAATCAATGTATCCATGAGTAGAGGCTGAATAAGATCAGAATGAATAGGAGGATAAGGAGAAGGATCTACATCAGGCTCTATAGGTGGATGTATAGGAACGTCTTAACATCATCTGCAAGTGGATGTAGAACTGAATTAACATTTCGAGGTATATCTACATCCTCATCTATCAACTAATCATGATCTCATGCTTGTCCCCTTCCTCGTCTCTCTCACCATCCTCTTCCCTTCCGTCTGCACATCCCTCTCTCTTCCTCTACCTTGTCCTTATACAACCTCTTGATTCTACTCTTGCTGATCTGGGTGTAACAATCTAACTCCTCCATATCTTTATAATCTACTGATCCCCAAATTTGCTAGAGCATTCACTCATCTATATTTGTGGATCCCTGGATCCTAGAAAATGTAACTGTTGCACATTCATATGCAATAACAATAAGTTATAATGAAATATTAATATTTAGGTCTATTTAGATGGTCTATTTTTTATCTGTATCTGTATTTTTTTCAAAATGATATGTGTAAATATGTCCAATTTGCATCTATATTTTATCTATATTTGATCTTTTGATGAGAACTGCCAACTTTTTTTTATCTATATTGTTTTTTGATAAATAATTTATTAGAAAAAAGTTTGAAAAAAGTATCTATATTTGCCGGAAAAAGCTAAACAAACAGACCCTTAACCATTGATTTTAGATATGAAACTTACAAGTGTAGCCAATAATGCTCCTAGCAGCTGGTATATCTCTAGATGATCCTGTGTTACTAGATATTATAGTTAACAGAGACCATGGATGGTAATGTATCATCATGCTGCAATTGTACCAGTGTATGTTTTCTGTCATCTAATTAGGTGATAAACCTAGCATGTTTTATCACCTAGTCCTCTCCTAATTTGCCCTTAAGATCTATACCATGTATATTATCTAAATCCATCTCACAGTCTTGTGAGATGCTCTAAATCCCACCAACTTGTCTCATAACCCTATCTAGGTAGGTGCATTCACTCTTTCTCTACAAATATTTGGCAAAGACTAAATCATCTCTTAAATGTAAGGTATCCAACATGTCTATATAAATGTATAAAATCATCTTAGTATATGAAAAATATATTATATATGACTTTTGGAAAATTAAATATTAGAAGTATGACATACCTGTGAGGGGGTATGCAGATCAAGCTCCTTGTGGTACCGATGTAGTACATATGTAAAAGCCCATCTGACATCAAAGTGTCATTCCATCTGAATGCAAGAGGTCACCCTTGATCGGGTACACGTGTAAGAGTCCTACGATGGGTTATACGAGGGAATCTATCCCATGCCAATATCTATAAAAGTATGCAAGAACCTCCTATCTCATAGGCACCTACCTGTGTAACTCTACATAGATATCTATATAAAAAAGCTGGTAATCCAATCTCTAGCTATATATTCTAGTTGCATGGAAATCCTCTAATAGTGGTAGGAACATCAAATATACTAGGCTGGAGGACGTGTTGGAGAATAGGATCCCACCCATCAATAACAAAATGTATGCCTTTGCATGTCACTGGATGGTAATCTCATCTGCCTGCTCTGGTTAACCTTGTAATAGTAGCTCCTTCAACTATGTCATCCTCAATCTCTAACTACTGAACATCCTGCTATCTAATCTAACCCCTGGTAAGTGCTCACATAGAACAAATCATGTGCGTGCAGTACTCCCCATCACTATCTGCCTATCAATGGGCAATCCAATATAGAGAGTAATGTCAACTCAACGTCTTCATGTGGCATATGGAAGGTATAGGTCTCTAGTCTTCACCTCTTTACCAGTGCAGTGGTAGGGGTCTATACGAGGTCATATGCAGCTCTCATCTCTTTTAGATTCTTCAATGATTCCTTACCCCATCTGCATATCATGAGTCTATGTTCCTGCAAATATTAAATAAATCATTAATAGACTGACAAAATGAATAGATCAATTATACACATATTTTAGCCTAGTTTTATACCTCTCCATCCCATAAATCTATGACCTATGTGTCTACTACTGGGTCAATAATGATCTATCATTTGGTCCTAAATCCATCTGTATAAAGTAAAGTAAAGACTAGTTAGTTTTACTAACAAACATTGTCTTAATGTAGATTAATCAATTATACAATATAGTTACATCATGACAAAAAAAAAAATTGTGAATTTCCTATTCTTGATTTATTACATAATTGTTTGGACAAGTTCTTATATTGTGTCCTTTTTTTTTTCTACATTTTCCACAAGTATTCTTCATAGGTTTCTCCTTTAGGTCCATTTTATTGTGGAATCTGCTTGTTCTTGGTCTTTATTTTTCTCTAATCTTTTCATATTATGGATGTATATGTGGCATATCTTCCATATCTATCCATGTTTGCCTATTTCCTAAAGGCTGAAAATTGCTTGTGTAGCAAGCTAGCTAATTTTCCTAAGGAAACCATCTTTCAATCTTTTGCATAGGATCCATTTTCACATGTGTCATAGCTGCAAGGTGTGGGAGCATGGTATTTTGAATGTTTACCATTTGTTACAGCTACATGTGTTATTGAAATTATTCACCATATGATAATGGGGACCCTTTTTTCCATAATTTGTAAAATAGACTCTTGTTTGCACCTCAAAAGTGTCAGTCGTTCTGCTAAATGTAACTACCTTATGTCGAGTAGCTACTCCTTTCCATGTTTCTATCTTGGTTCTAACCTATTTAGGGTAAGTTTTCCTGTCCTTATAGCCTTGTGTGCTTCATTGCAACTTTTGTCAAAATAGCCAATACAATTGTAGAAAATTTTCAGAATCAAGGCAAATATAGGCAATGATCTTATACCTTTTAAAACTGCATTGCAACTTTCACTAAGGTTTGTTGTCATCTCACAATACCTGAAACCCCCATCATATGCCTTTGTCCATTGCTCAAGTGGTATGTTTTCAAAGTAGTTTGGAGTAGTTCTATGTCTCTTCCTTATCTTCTCCATATAGTATTCATATTTTCTTTCCTATGTTTGAAATCCCGATGTTGTTACTAGCTTCTTCAAATATTGATTGTTGTATTTTGTGTTGAAATTGCTAGCAATATATCTTATGCAAATCCTCCATTGTGCAAAGGGAGGCTGCCATCCAACATTCATATCCTTTAATGCTTTTATTATACCCTTGTATCGATCCGATATAAGACACAACGTGCGATCATCATTGTGCGACCCTTCAAGGTATCCTTTTAGTTTTTTCAAGAACCATGACCATGTGTCACTAGATTCCTTATCCACCAATGCAAATGCCAATGGACTGATATGATTCACTCCATCTACACAACATAATCAATAAATTGTGTGGATATTTTCCATACAAAAATGTCCCATCAACACTAACAATGGGCCTGCAATGTCTAATGGCTTCTATGCAAAGCCCAAATGCCCAAAAAATCTAGTAGATACCACATCTTTATCAATTTCAGTTGATTGCACTTTCCATGCAATACGTGTATGTAGGTTTGTTCTTTTGATAGCAGCCATCAGTTTTGGCATTTCGTTATATAATTCATCCTAATCTCCATACACATCTTCAATTGCTATCCCTTTTGCCCCCCGAAACTCTACTTGTTGACATCACATATCCATATGTATCTTCAATCTACTGTTTAAGAGTAGAGATTTTAACATCAAGGTTATTCTTCACTTAACCTAAGAAACATTGTCTTATGAATGTCTGTTCAAGCTGTAGATGATCTTGTTTAAAGCTCCTATTTGTGCATGTGTGTGGACCATCAACAATTGTAATAACAAAGACAATATCCCAACATTTTTGGCATCCACAAAGTTGCCATTCACAATTACAAGTCATCTTGGCTTCACAAAACATTCCATATCTGCTTATTTTATTCTATCACGATGAAGTTGTAGAGATTTTTTATGTGCCACATTTTCACGACATAGATCAACCTCATTCCAGCCTTAAATTCATTACCTAAACACAAGTCTTCAGATTTAAGGAATTCTTTCGCATAAGATGCATAACCATCACCAACATCCATATTACTTAGGAATGGAATAGGATCTTGGAATGATGAACTTTCACTAGTTTATTGGTTTGCTTAAGCGCTTTGTATAACATTGCCTTCTTAAAGTAGTTCATTTTTCTTTGGAGACTTATTTTCATCACTCAATGCGTCAATCTCAAATGGCACCTCGTTTTCCTCATCTTGGTTATCCTTATCTTCATTCTTCTCAAATATTACTTCATATTTTGAATCAGTTTCTTGTAAGGCCTCCTCCATCTCTTCCTCAATATCATTTGCAATGTAAAAATTTTCTTCAACTTTAGACATTGAACTGTTGCTCCTTTCTATATTTGTTTGAACATTTGTAAATTCTTGTGTCACTAGTCTTTTTGGTACGACATTTTGCAATATCAATTAGAGCTTCAACGTCCACATCAGTACTAATATCTTTCAGCATGGCTTCTTTATAAGTTGGACTGTAGATCGATACTTGTTTATGGTACATTTCAACTTTGCTTTCTCTAGGATCAATTCTTACCTCTTCACATACCATGTTCAAGAGACCAGTGTAATTAATATCCATCATTACTTTTATATTCCTTAGTGGTCCCCTATCATAATATGCTCCATCCTGGCCTTGCAAAATCTTGCCATTGGCAAAAAGAAAATTTTTGACATAATATGCCATGCTATTGTTCATTTAGACATACAATAACATAAGATAGATCAGTCACTTGTGTAATGTGGGTAATCAAAGTGCATATGTGATATGCATAATTATTTCATTACTTTGTGATTTATAATCAAAGGAGCTTCTTCTATTTTTGACATGATTATGGACAACAGTAAATTCTATCCTACATAATGGTGAATATACTCCAAAACCAGAAGTAATACCGGAAGCAATCTACGTCTTAGAAAAACAATTTGAAAGAATTGTGTGCCCCATATTCAATCTATTCGTCAAGTAATCAGTTTAATTAGCACCATTCTCATACTCAAACTAAACATTATGAGCATGGCAAATTTAAACTTGGGTTAATGCATTCACAACTATACCTTTGAAACTCCTATGCAAAACAACAACTAAATGGATTTTAGTCTAGTTATGAGAAAATAATGATAGTAACCTCATCAATTATAAGAGTTGATTGAGATAGAAATAATTAAATAGTATATTATGTCGTAAGAAGTTCTAGTTTCTATTTACATTGAAGTCAAATAATGGATATTATATGAGATCTGAAAAACAAAAAAATTCACCACACAAGTTTTGTTTAAGAGATTTCAAATAATAAGGTTTAAGACAAGAGGAAGTCAATGTTGTTTCTTCATTGTAAAATGCCTACACATTATATGCTAACACTGAGAATAGGAAACATGTAAGCACCAATAGAAGGAAGTTATTCACAGCAACAAAACATGTATGGTGTATAGTGAATAGCAAGGTGTTCAAACTTTATAAAAAATTACAAGCATTATCACTTTAATAATAACGATATGCTATGAATCAATCAATGATACACCAATATTGAACTAGACGAACCTTGAATGTAGCCTCATAAATATGGAATGTAGCTTCACCATGATTGTCAAAATTGCGATTTTACTATTCATTTGAGCCTATAGAATCGGTAGAATTATGCAAAACTAGTAAAATTATAAACATGTAAAATCGTACATATAAATTCATAATTTTACCTTGCACTTTAATAATTTTTCATCCATTTTAATCAAGAAAAATATATAAAATCATAAACACGTAGAATCGTATATTTGACTCATGATTTTAACAACCATGAGCTTCACAAATATGGAATGTAGCTTCACAAAGACGTTTAATAATTGATGTTGATGGATTTGTAATCCGAAATTGTTTTAATAAGAATGCAAATCAGTTATAAACCCCATTTAGACATTTCATCAAACAGCTAACGTGCATAACTGTGATTCAAATAATTGGCAAATGAATGACGTTTTGAATTAAATTAACACACCTAGATAATCTTCGTATGTTGTGTGAAGTGATTTTGCCAAAATCAAACAAAAACTTAGTTTTCCTAAAGATCATGAAAATGCGATTGAAAGTGATTTGGGGGTTTGAGTTTTGAGTGCGTGAGGAAAGAAAATTGAGCTGTAAATGATTAGTGTGTATTGATAACCTAATGGCAATATACTAAATGAAAAAACGTATTTCCGAAGTATGGGGTGCACCGTTCAACCAAAGCACAATACAGCGATGTGTCACTCAACTAAAGCACGATACAAAGTGTATTGCTTTAACAAAGTATCGCGTTCTGGCAAAGTGCAACACAAATGTGCATATAAGCATGTACATGTATCGCTTGTCGAAAATATAATACAATGGTATCGCCAACCCTAAATACGATACACACGCACTTCAAAAGTTTGTATCTCTAGGTGGTTGTATCGCTGGAACTATATGCGATATTAGTAAAATTAAGGGTAACTGGTTCAATATATGATATAGCGATACTAATTTTATATTTATTTTTGTATAATTTATATTTGTGTATTTTAAAAAACTAGATACGTGTTTCACCATATTTTAATATAAACATATATTATTTACATTTATTCCATGCATATTTGATTAGAATTAATTTCCTTTTAATTTTAACATTTAACTTTCTATAGAAAACTAATGTATACCTATTTTACATGGGTTATTGAGCCCAAATTTTATAATGACCCTTGTATTTATTATAGAGGATAATTGTATAAGTGTTAATTTCAAGATAGGGGTATTTATGACAAAATTAAAAAATAGACTTGAAGACATAATTATATTCATCATTTTACGTAATGCAATTCATTATGAATTGTATTCTTTTAAGTGAACACCAGCTTACGTCGAATGAGGAAAAAATGAATAGCTATTCATGTCAAATGAACAGACTAAATATTTTAGTAATGCGATAATTTAAACCGTTAAATAATCAAAAGGACCAATCCTATTAAAAAATACAACAAAACCATAAAAAAAAAAAAAAAAAAAGGACCTCACATGTATACAAGACTCTTTTAGGCTGATTTGCCAAATTATATATAATATGTTATTTTCGTTCTTTTAAGTGCATTCTAGGTTGACCTTCCAAAATTAGTTTAGGTTAAGATCTAAATTATCTAGTGGTTTCATTTCCTTTTTTTGGCCAAAATCATGAATTGTTGTGCTAGTTGGTCTAATTTAGTCGGTGGAGAACTAAATATTGCGAGCCTATACAGAGCACTTGTGGGTGGCTGGGTGGAAAAACTTATTGTGGAATGAAATCGTCGGTTGGGATATGCTAATAAAGATTAGTTTAGTTAAAATTAATTTATCTTTTCTATTCTATAAAAATTTGCCACGATATTGTTGTCATTTGTGATGTGTCCTTGTGCTAGTATTATGAAAGAATAAAAAAAAATTGAAGGAAAAAGGAAAAAAAAAAAAAAACAGAGTACTAGGCTTCTTATATTGTCATTAAGTATTGCTGTTAAAGCATCCGTTGATATAATTCTTATAAAGCAAATTAAAGCACCTTTAAATGGTTTGAAACAACCGTAAATATTAAGAGGTATTTAGAACTAGAATGCAATCAGACCATGTTATAGGATATCCAACCTTTAATCCACTAAAAATTTTATAGGTTTACACTCTATGAGTTCGGGGATGATTTGAGAAATTTTTTATGATCCTCCAGTTGTGACATGGTTATATTTATGACCTATAGAAAACTGATAGCCAAAATATAATAAAATTTGAATAGAATATTTAAAATTTGTATCCATCTTATCCTTTGAGATCTTATTTAAAATAAAACTTTATATGGTGGCTTTATTAATGAATATTGCTTGTTCCATCAAAGAAATTCAATTATGAGAGATTGTAAATTTAGACCTAAATGCACATTTCTTATGCGCTTGTAAGCATGGACTAGGTTCATTCATCATCAACTCAATTGCATATCCATCAGATATATTTCTCAAACTTTAGCTAATCATCTATATAATATTTGTTATACCCATTCCATCGATTACCTCTTTCCTTGTCTTTTTCTATTACTAGTTCAAATTTAAGATTTAATTGTATATATTTTTTGTAAAAAAACAAAAAAGTATAAATCGTAGGGAGAACATATGTGATTGAACTACTTCTCATATAACTAGTATTGACAAATTGCAAAAATTTTATTGTAATGAGAATTCACATATAGTTATTGCATTATTTTAAAAATTCAAGACAATGAAGAAGCTATGAATTAAATTATATGTGTGCTTACTTGCTTCTATATACACCAGCACAGGTCGAGATGAAAACTCATAGAGCTTAGAGTGAGCTTTGGAAGATCCTATAAGAAAACAAGCAAAGTTGGAATCTTGTATGATTTGTCCCAAATTCCTCCTTGTTGCATCCTTACGTGGAACAAAGTTGTTCATGCTAGTAGTAGTCCAACACTCATAACATATAATTAAAACAAATTTGAGGAAGCACGAAATATTAAGATCTTTTGATAGTTTGAGGGTTTTTGACTCACCAAAGGTATTAAAAGTAAAAAAGTTTTTCATCCATTTTAATCAAGAAAAAATATATAAAATCATAAACACGTAGAATCGTATATTTGACTCGTGAATTTAACAACCATGAGCTTCACAAATATGGAATGTAGCTTCACAAAGACGTTTAATAATTGATGTTGATGGATTTGTAATCTGAAATTGTTTTAATAAGAATGCGAATCAGTTATAAACCCCATTTAGACATTTCATCAAACAGCTAATGTGCATAACTATGATTCAAATAAATTGGCAAATGAATGATGTTTTGAATTAAACTAGCATACCTAGATAATCTCGTATGTTGTGTGAAGTGACTTTTGCCAAAATCAAACAAAAACACTAGTTTTCCTAGAGATCATGAAAAGTGCGATTGAGATTGACTTGGGAGTTTGAGTTTTTGAGTGCGTGAGGAAAAAGAAATTGAGCTGGGTAAATGATAGTGTGTATTGCATAACCTAATGGCAATATACTAAATGAAATGGTATGTTTCCGAGGTATGGGGTGCACCGCTCAACCAAAGCACAATACAGCGGTGTATCACTCAACTAAAGCGCGATATAAGTATATTGCTTTGACAAAGTATCGCGTTTTGGCAAAGTGCAACACAAATGTGCATATAAGCATGTACATGTATCGCTTGTCGAAAATATAATACAATGGTATCGCCAACCCTAAATACGATACACACACTTTCAAAAGTTTGTATCTCTAGTGGTTGTATCACTGGAACTATATGCGATATTAGTAAAATTAAGGGTAACTCTGTTCAATATATGACATAGCGATACTAATTTTATATTTATTTTTGTATAATTTATATTCGTGTATTTAAAAAAAAACACTAGATACGTGTTTCACCATATTTTTATAAAAATATATTATTTACATTTATTCCATGCATATTTGATTAGAATTAATTTCCTTTTAATTCTAACATTTAACTTTCTATAGAAATCTAATGTGTACCTAACTTTAATCAATCGGTTCACCATATTTTACATTGGTTATTGAGCCCAAATTTTAATGTAAACCACCTAACACATTGTTTACACGTTCATAAGTTTATTTGGCCTAAAATAATTAGTTAATTAGGGTTTTAAATTCAATTATATCAAATCTGATCGAAACAGAGGATGACATTAACGACCGACTGCTTTTTGCTAAATTGAGGATGATCTCGACTGTGTCTTGGCCATTTCTTTACAATATTTAAAATAGATTCTTAAGCTTCAAGTGATTATACTCTCAACCCAAAAAGAAGAACAACAAGTCACGGTTCAGCTTTATACTTTATCGCCACTATATGTCCAAAACTCTATTTTTGCTATTTCATAATTTAATTTTTAAAAATAGTAAGTGTATATAAAAAATTATGAAAATTTCTAGTTTAAATATAGACACATTAAACTACCAGTCTAAAAATTTCTTCGATATTTTATTTAGATTTCACTCAATGATTTCCATGGTTTTTCAGCCTTTATTTACATAAACATCCATAATCATTCATCACCTAATCGTAAATCCATAGATATTTTTTATTACATCATTCCACCATTGATCCTAAATTGTCATTAACATGTTTATTTGACGTTATTGTGCCTAGTTTATCCTTAGGTTTATAATTTACAAATCAAATCATGACTCATTAATCAAATCATGATCATTTACACTAGTTTTCTAAATTTCCAATATATATTCAACAACATAAACTATAATCGTTCATCATCCATTCCTAAATCTATAGATATAATAATATAATCCATGATTTCAACATTAAATCACTGTTAACATAATCAAAATCAAGAATTTAAAGATAGATTGCTTACTTATAATGAAAAAAAAAAAAAAAAAACAATCACAAATACTACTAATAATCAAGGCTTGTTTATTGAAGAAGCTTCTCAAGAACTCCTCTTTTTTCCTCTTGATCCTTAATTATCCTAAGATTAATTTTTATACTAGTGTTGTTGATATAATGATTAGAGAGATTATGATATTGTTCTTACTCTTTTCTCCTAAATGTTCTTGTACAAGTCTTTTAATCCTAAAAGAGAAAGCGAAATTAAGTTTTCTTCATAATGAAGATTAGAGAGAGTTTGAGAGAATGACTTTTTCAAGAATTCTTATAATGTGAATAATGAGAGGAAAAAGGAAACTAAGGCTTTTATATGAAGGTGAGAATGTATAAATTATACGTTTGAGATAGAAATTACCTCTATACCCTCATGTCCTGTATTAATTAACTTAGTTACCACCTAAATTATCCATTTTACCCCTTATTGTTTTATGACATGTGATACATATTAATTATTATCCTCTTTTTAATTATTTGTTCTTGTAATTTTATTAAATTTCTAATTTTAATATTATTTTATTTATTCTTAATAATTTTTTATCATATTTGTTGAACATTATGATTATCATTATATTTTTATTCAAATATAACTTGTTATAATCTATTCATATTATTATCTTTGGTTTTGTTATTACTGTTGTAACATAAATTTTGGGATATTTCAATTAATATGTCATGGAACATCTTAAGCATAGTCTCTATTTAATATTTTCTTTTATATGGGTCAATCGATATTTAGTTGAGATAAATGTAGTGTCTTACATTGTTATATTTTAATTTTCTTCATTTTTTTTACAACCTATGGAATGCATATTAATTTACACATACATATTTAAATATAATTATCAAGCTATTTCCATACAATGCATTTGGTGATTCAATAAAAACTAGTATTTTGGTCTTAAATGATGACAGTCCATTGTACACAAAAGAAATGCCCTCAAACGTGGGGAATCTTCCAAAACATTAAAAAAAATTACTGGTAAATTAGAGAAAGGTATTACAACATGCCTAACCAATTTTTGTTTTTTTAAGACAATTTCATGCAAATTAAGGGTTTGTTTGGATTGTCTGATTTTTATCAGTATCTTATTTATATATGATTTTTATTTTATTTATTTGATCTATTTATGAGCAAAAATATTTGTTTTTCATTATATCTATTTCTTGACAAATAGTCTATTTGAAAATGATAAAAATAAGATGCTAAACAACCAAAATAAGACAAAACAAACAAGCCCTAAAATGGTCCATATCACCCTCTTTACAAAATCCAAAAGTTGAATTAATTCTTCCGAGACACATTATATAAGAGATTTACATATTTCTTCCATGTTGCTTAGTTTTGACATGTCAAAATCATGTTATAGAGATTAGATAAGAGATAATATAATCCTAATTTTGGGAAAGTAAGTGATTGAGCAATGATTTTTTTTCCCCTTAGCCTAGCAAACATGCAAAATCATGTTATAAATATAAGACAAGAAGTGAAAACTCGTACTTAGTAATTATTTATGATGGAACCTAAATATGGTGCTTCTTGATATGATGCTCAAACTTATGTTGTGTAAGGAAACATCTAAAGTTTGGCATATGGTCTCTTCATTTTATGATTTTTGTTTATTATTTTGATTCCCTATGTTATCATGTGATATGAGATGATTTGAGAAATTTAATGTGTCCTGAAATATAATTCAAAGCATGGGCTCTATTTAATATTTGTCTTTTTATGAGAGTCATTTGATATTTGTTTGAGATAGTGTAGTGTGAATATACTTTATTGTCTTCATTTTTGTCAAACTGTATTTTGGATCTTATAATTTCATTTTCCTTGGAATTATGTTAGAATATATGGACAAGACATTTGATGAATTATGATATTGATAGGTAAAGAGTACCAACGAGAAGTGGAGTGTCTTTATTTCATAGTTGGCTTGAAGTATGGTGTAGATGGAAGGTTAATTTTAATTTTTGTTGTCTTATGCACTCCCTTATGTGGATGCACACATGCACACCGAAAAAAAAAAATATGTATATCTTATTTGATTTCATGCGTAACTTGTATTCTCATCAGTATGTGAAAAATTATGAATTTTCTTTAGCATCTTATCTTTTAATTGAAAAATGTAAGGTTTGCTT
Source organism: Combretum micranthum (assembly GCA_024138025.1). Classification (NCBI taxonomy): domain Eukaryota; kingdom Viridiplantae; phylum Streptophyta; class Magnoliopsida; order Myrtales; family Combretaceae; genus Combretum; species Combretum micranthum. Next base: position 663,308 of record JAMXBD010000432.1, on the reverse strand, counting down.
GTATTTTCATTAGGTGGTACACGTCTTCGACGAATATGGCCAACTTGACCATATTATTAAGATTATATGTTATCATTTATGGCTCCAGAAGAATGTGATAAATTCATATCAAAGCTAATTATGAATGAAACATATATTGCCCAATGGAGGTACTTATGCATACATATGATATATGTATTTAAGCTTTAATATTCATTAAACTTTAATCTTGATGATCACATCTCCAAGGTGGTTGAGATTTCAAGTTCTGTTGCAGTTTTTTTTTTTTTTATTTCTCCTTTTTTCATTTGGCCTTTGTAAATTTTGCAGTAGCTTCGACTTCGGTCACCACCACAGATATCATAACGAATCTCAAATGGCACCTTGTTTTCCTCATCTTATTATCCTTATCTTCATTCTTCTCAAATATTACTTCATATTTTGAATCAGTTTCTTGTAAGGCCTCCTCCATCTCTTCCTCAATATCATTTGCAACGTAAAAATTTTCTTCAACTTTAGACATTAAACTGTTGCTCCTTTCTATATTTGTTTGAACATTTGCAGACCTTGTGTCACTAGTCTTTTTGGTATGACATTTTGCAATATCAATTAGAGCTTCAACATCCACATCAATAAATATGTTTCAACATGCCTTCTTTGTAAGTTGGATTATAGATCGATACTTGTTTATGGTACATTTCAACTTTGTTCTCTCTAGGATCAATTCTCACCTCTTCACATACCATGTTCAAGAGACCAGTGTAATTAGTATCCGTCATTACTTTTATATTCCTTAGTGGTCCCCTATCATAACATGCTCCATCCTGGCATTGCAAAATCTTGCCATTGGCAAAAAGAAAAATTTTGACATCATCTGCCATGCTATTGTCATTTAGACATACAATAACATAAGATAGATCAGTCAGTTGTGTAATGTTGGGTAATCAAAGTGTATATATGATAAGCATAATTATTTCATTGCTTTGTAATTTATAATCAAAGGAGATTCTTCTAGTGTTGACATGATTATGACAACCGTAAATTCTATCCTACATAATGGTGAATATACTCCAAAACCAGAAGTAATACCAGAAGCAATCTACATACTACAAAACCAATTCGAAAGAATTGTGTACCCCAGATTCAATCTATTCGTCAAGCAATCAGTTAATTAGCACCATTCTCATACTCATAAACTAAACATTATGAGCATGCAGATTTAAACTTGGGTTAATGCATTCACAACTATACCTTTGAAACTCCTATGCAAAACAAAAACTAAATGGATTTTAGTCTAGTTATGAGAAAATAACGATAGTAACCTCATCAATTATGAGAGTTTATTGAGATAGAAATAATTAAATAGTATATTATGTCGTAAGAAGTTCTAGTTTCTATTTACATTGAAGTCAAATAATGGATATTATTTGAGATCTGAAAAAGATAAAAATGCACCACGCTAAGAGATTCCAAATAATAAAGTTTAGGATAAGAGGAAGTCAATGTTGTTTCTTCATTGTAAAATGCCTACACATGGTATGCTGACACTGAGAATAGGAAACATGTAAGCACCAATAGAAGACAGTTATTCACAGCAACAAAACATGTATGGTGTATAGTGAATAGCAAGGTGTTCAAACTTTATAAACAATTACAGGCATTATCACTTTAATAAAACGATATGATGTGAATCAATCAATGATATTCAAATATTGAACTAGACAAACCTTGAATGTAGCCTCATAAATATGGAATGTAGCTTCACCATGGTTATCAAAATCGCGATTTTACTATTCATTTGAGCCATAGAATCGGTAGAATTGTGCAAAACTAGTAAAATTATAAACATGTAGAATCGTACGTCTAAATTCATAATTTTACCTTGCACTTTAATAATTTTCATCCATTTTAATCAAGAAAAAATATATAAAATCATAAACTCGCAGAATCGTATATTTGACTCGTGATTTTAACAACCATGAGCTTCACAAATATGGAATATAGCTTCACAAAGACGTTTAATAATTGATGTTGATGGATTTGTAATCCGAAATTGTTTTAATAAGAATGCGAATAAGTTATAAACCCCATTTAGACATTTCATCAAACAGCTAACATGCATAAATATGATTCAAATAAATTGGCAAATGAATGACGTTTTGAATTAAATTAGCACACCTAGATAATCTTCGTATGTTGTGTGAAGTGATTTTTGCCAAAATCAAACAAAAACGTTAGTTTTCCTAGAGATCATGAAAAGTGCGATTGAGAGTGATTGGGAGTTTGAGTTTTTGAATGCGTGAGGAAAAAGAAGATTGAACTGGGTAAATGATAGTGTGTATTGCATAACCTAATGGCAATACACTAAATGGAACGGTATGTTTCCGAAGTATGGGGTGCACCGCTCAACCAATGCACGATACATCGGTGTGTCACTCAACCAAAGCGTGATATAGAGTGTATCGCTTTGACAAAGTATGATATAGAGTGTATCGCATTTTGATAAAGAAACTAGTATGTTGGTTTTAAATGATGACAGTCCACTATCCACAAAAGAAATGCCCTCAAATGTGGGGAATCTTCCAAAACATAAAAAATAAATAATATAAATAAAATAAAATAAAAATTTACTGGTAAATTAGAGAAAGGTATTACAACATGCCTAACCAATTTTTGTTTTTTTAAGACAATTTCATGCAAATTAAGGGTTTGTTTGGATTGTCTGATTTTTATCAGTATCTTATTTATATATGATTTTTATTTTATTAATTTGATCTATTTATGAGTAAAAATATTTGTTTTTCATCTATATATATTTCTTGACAAATAGTCTGTTTGAAAATGATAAAAATAAGATAACTAAACAACCAAAATAAGACAAAACAAACAAGCCCTAAAATCACTACTAGAAAACTAGCCTTTAGAGACAGAAAATTTGCGACGGAAAATTTCTGTCTCTTAAAAAATGAATTAGAGACAGATTTGCGACGGATTTGTGATGACATAAATTATAAATAATCTTCTAATTTTTATATGCTTCTGCGAAGGAATTTGCGACGAATTACACATTGATTTGCGACGAAAATTTTTTCGTTGCAAATTTATCTCTGATTTTAGAGGGAAATAAATTATTTTAGCGCCAATTTCTATTTTTTAAAATTCTGTTGCAAATTTTCTCTAAACTAAATTATTACATATATGTATATAAATAATTATGTTTAAAATTTAGTTTTAATTATACATATCTAATATAATATATACAAATGTGCATTATATAATAAGGACATATATTATATTTGTAAATTAATTTTATTATATAATAAATATAATATGTATAATCATATGTTATTTACAACTAATTATATATATTTTATTTATAATATATTTATTATTACATTACATATTTATATATTATAAAGTATAAATTAAAAATAGTACTTAAAATATAAATATTGTATTTATATCTTATTATATATTCTTTTACATAATAACTTTATATAAAAAACCAAATTATACAACTTAATAAAATAGTGTATAACAATAATATAATATGTTATATACAATAATATCATAAAATACTACTTAAAAATAAAGTATATTTCAATAATAAAATATATAAAATAAAATAATTAATATAAAATGTAAAATTGGTATATTTAAACATATACAAATATATAAATAATTATTATATTTTAATAATATATTAATAAAAAATATATATATTCATATTTTTATAATTTTTATTATATTTATTATGACTATTCATATGTTTTTTAATATAAAAAAATTTATTATATATATCTTACATAATTTATAGTTACAAACTGTATTTTATTTAAAATATAATAACATATTTGGGGAAAAAATAATATACTATGTAAAAATATAGTATATTTAAGCAATAAAATATATAATATAGAATAATTAGTTAAATATATTTAAATTGATATTATATATTATTTTATTAATATATTAATGAAAAATATATTTTATATTGTTTATATTATATTATAGTTTATTAAGTGTAACAAAAATGAAAAAAAAATAAACACATTAATTAAAAATATACAATTTATTAAGTTAATATAAAATATTAAATAAGTAATGTAAAAATTATAATAAATATATATCATTAAATATATATAAATTTATATGTATAACATTATTTATATTTACATAATATATAATATTTTTTAATAATAATATCATATTTGGAAAAAAATTATAATATACTACTGAAAATATTATATATTTATAATAAATATATAATTTAAAATAATTATTTAAAATGTAAACATTGTATATATTAATATTATATATTATTTTAATAAAATATTAATGAAAAATCCTTAATAAATAGGTAAAGTGAAATTATAAAATAAAAATAAATTATAAAAGATATGTGAAATGTTTTATAGTTATAATATTGTAAATTGTGATATCTCTTAAATAAACAGTGGTAGAACTTTACTTATGAAGATATGAATTGGTTTATCGGTTTAATGCTTGTGAAAACTTCAATGTTAAGTGTGCTTAGTATGTAGCATTCTATGATGGGTGACCTCTTGGGAAGGATAAATAAGAGGCAAATGAGTATTTTTTAAATAATTTGTCTTAGAATCAAGACAAAATTGCAACGGAATAATTTTATTTAATATTTACTAATTGGATATTTAAAAAATAACTAATGATAAAACATGACAAATTTATGACACGTAGCAAATTTGCGACGGAAAATAAATCTGTCTCTAAAAAATTAGCGACGATGATTTTTGAGATAGAAATTTGCGACGGAAAATCTGTCTCTAAAAGTCTTTAGAGACAGATTTTTCACTTTCAGAGACAGAATTTTTTATCTCTAAAGCCAAAATTTCTTGTAGTGAATGGTCCATATCACCTCTTTACAAAATCCAAAAGTTGTATTAATTCTTCCGAGACACATTATATAAGAGATTTATATATTTCTTCCATGTTGCTTAGTGTTCACATGTCAAAATCATGTTATAGAGATTAGATAAGAGATAATATAATCCTAATTTTGGGAAAGTAAGTGATTGAGCAATGATTTTTTTTCCCCTTAGCCTAGCAAACATGCCAAAATCATGTTATAAATATAAGACAAGAAGTGAAAACTTATTAACTATTTATGATGGAACCTAAATATGGTGCTTCTTGATATGATGCTTAAACTTGTGTCTGTGTAAGGAAACGTCTAAAGTTTGGCATATGGTCTCTTCAATTTTATGATTTCTGTTTATTATTTTTTATTCCCTATGTTATCATGTGATATGAGATGATTTGAGAAATTTAATGTGTCCTGAAATATAATTCAAAGCATGGGCTCTATTTAATATTTGTCTTTTTATGAGAGTATTTGATATTTGTTTGAGATAAGTGTAGTGTGAATATACTTTATTGTCTTCATTTTTGTCAAACTGTATTTTGGATCTTATAATTTCATTTTCCTTGGAATTATGTTAGAATATATGGACAAGACAATTGATGAATTATGATATTGATGGGTAAAGAGTACCAACGAGGAGTGGAGTGTTTTTATTTCATAGTTGGCTTGAAGTATGGTGTAGATGGAAGGTTAATTTTAATTCTTGTTGTCTTATGCACTCCCTTATGTGGATGCACACATGCACACCGGAAAAAAAAAAAATATGTATATCTTATTTGATTTCATGCGTAACTTATATTCTCATCTGTATGTGAAAAATTATGAATTTTCTTTAGCATCTTATCTTTTAATTGAAAAATGTAAGGTTTGATTGTATTTTCATTAGATGGTACACGTCTTCGAATATGTCGAACTTGACCATGTTATTAAGATTATATGTTATCATTTATGGCTCCAGAAGAATGTGATAAATTCATATCAAAGCTTATTATGAATGAAACATATATTGCCCAATGGAGGTACTTATGCATACATATGATAGATGTATTTAAGCTTTAATATTCATTAAACTTTAGTCTTGATGATCACATCTCCAAGGTGGTTGAGATTTCGACTTCTGTTGCAGTTTTTTTTTTTTTTTTATTTCTCTTTTTTTCATTTGGTCTTTGTAAATTTTGCAGTAGCTTCGACTTCGGTCACCACCATAGGATATCATAACTAATCCCTATCATATCTTGCGGTAGAGATCATGAGAGTAGATGGGACAGATAATCTGCTAGCAATATCCTAACGCTGATAATAACTTTTGTTGCAGTTTAATCTAATAATTTTTCACTTTATAGTTTTAGTAAGTAATATTGACTTAATATTCTTAAAATTTGCTCGAATGTTCAGACCGAATCTCCTTGGGATCATGAATTATTCTTTTGGGTCCAGAAATACTCAAAATTGATTTATGATGGATTAAGTTTTGGAGTAATATTAATATATACTCTTTGTTGGGGAAAAGGGGAAAAAAAATTTGATATATTGACGCTGTATAATATGTAATCTCCTGTGAAATAAATTTAAGGACTTGTTGGAATTAAATTATTGTCCTTAATGTGCTGGAGCTGAGTTTTATATGGGAAGCTAGAGTCAGAGCTCCTGGATATGCTGTGTTGATGTTGATGGTGCTGGGCAACATCATGGTTGTGTAATGCCAGACTATAGTTTATTTCCATGGATACTATGCATGTTTCTCACCGGAAAAAAAAGGTATGAAACAGAACTTCTGTAGAGCTACACGTGATGTACCGAGCATGCACCTTGCCAAATGATTTAGCTGGCCAGTTAAGTAAATATTTCCCCCAAAAAAAAAAAAGAAAAGTAAGAAAGAAAAGGAAATGCAAATTTCCAATACAATTATATTAGTCGTGATTTATACACCTTATATCTCTTTGAATTTTCTTGATATTTAAATATCATATATCTATATATATACATAACACGTGGAGCATAATATTTATCGAATGAATTCTGTCCATCATCTTAATAAGATTTTTTTTTTTTTTTTTTTTTTGGAAAGGTCCAAAGCCTTCTTAGAACTTTTTACTTACGGCTCTCGCCTTCTCTCCATCAACGTAACAGAAGGTCGAAACCGTCTGGGAAGGAAACTGTTTACTTACAGCTCTCGACTCAATACCAAGAAGCCAAAAAGACTTTGGGCTTTTCCAAGACAAGAGATGGTGAAAAAACTAAAGAGCACTCCTCTTGTTACTAGTCCATTTGCAGTCCCCACCAATTTCTCCGACCTATCAAATATAAAGTAGCTGTTAAATTTTCTTTCAGAAATTAATCGGACGGTCGATTTCACAATATGCAACCTCTCATAATGGCCTCACACCCACAGCATGTTATTGCATCCACCTCAAGGGTGACGCCATTAATACGGCCTTAATAGATGATAGGCTTTCAAAAGACCACATTTTCTAACATACTACCACAATATTAAATTGTTACTTGATGTCCATGTCACATGCTTTCATACATTAATACCGTAACCCCACAAGTTTTCTTCCCTAAAAAAGTTTAAGGTTATAATAAAATTATTATGATTGAAGAACCGAATAGACTTGTAATAAGTTTTTTATTTTTAAATATTTTATTTAAACGAAAGCATTTAAAAATAATAATAATAATGTAAGTATTAAACTGTTATTTACGAGATTAAATAAAAAATGATTATGCAATATTTTTTATAATAGAATTCCTCATCAAATCGATATTACGGCTAATTAAGTATTATAGTAGCTATTTATAAGAAAAAAATAATAAAATTATTATTGCATAGAAGTGACGGGCAGAATTTCTTTTTTTGTTTTTATGCTTTTGCCAAATATACATTGAATCTCACTATATATTAATATATATGACTTCGTCATAAAAGTCAGTCGTAAACCCGAAACCCAAGTTCTCACTATTTTCTCTGTGGCTCGCTCTTATATAAAGCTACGAAACAAACACACCACTGCCAAACTCAATTAAACACTCACTAAACTAGAATTCAATTTCATATTCGATTAACCACTTTAACAGATGTTCCCTATGATTTCTAAACCGGTTCTTCAATGGCTAAGCCTTGTGGCAGTCATATGGCTTCAATCCACTAGTGGAACCAACACAAATTTCCCTGCCTACTCATCTCAGCTCAAGGCCATGCTAAAGTTGTCACAACTCCAACTTAACAGCCTTGCTTTCGCTTCCGATGCCGGCAAACTTTTCGGGTGGCTTTCTGGGATAGCCGCGGTCTATCTTCCCCTCTGGTTAGTCCTATTGATAGGAGGATCGTTGGGGTTGGTCGGCTATGGTGTCCAATACCTTTTCCTCACTAATCATATTGCATCGCTATCATACTGGCATATCTTTTTGCTCACGGTCTTGGCTGGCAATAGTATTTGCTGGATCAACACGGTGTCTTACGTTATTATCATCAGTAATTTCCCATCTTATCGCCAAGTTGCCGTTGGGGTAACTTCTAGCTATCAAGGATTGAGTGCAAGTATTTACACAACCATAGTTGATGCAATCATGTTGAAATCTTCTCTTGACAAAAGGGCCAAAGGGTACCTTCTATTAAGTTCCACCTTACCAATAGTAGTTTCACTTGTTACATCTCCAGTATCTAGGTGCGTTAATATGGCCAACCACCCGGATGCCAACAAAGGACATGAAAAGGGGTTTTTCGTGTTGTTTATTGTCACAATTACTACAGGAATCTACGCGGTAGTGATCAGCCTTGCCAAGGTTGATAGCACGACACGATCGATGCATAATGCTGTGGGGATGGGGCTGTTGCTAATAGCTCCAATTGTTGTTCCGTTGGCAAAAGGTATTAGGAAATCTTCCTTAATGAAAGGTTGGAAAAAAGTACATCATTTGCCAATAGTAGAAGGAGATATTATTGATGGGAATAATAAGATGATGACAAGTGGGGTGATCTTAGATAATAGTCAGATTCAAGTCATAAGCGGTACGGATAAGGAAGTAGTTGCTAATAATAATATTGTCGAGGTACCGAGGGCACATGGAGGTGCATGTAATGACGAGGTTGCTGATGGTAATGTGAGGGAGGAGGTTGGAGTCAAGGAGATGTTAAGAGAGGTTGATTTCTGGTTGTATTTTCTGGTGTATTTATGTGGGGCAACACTTGGGCTAGTGTTCCTAAATAATTTGGGACAGATTTCCGAGTCTCGGGGATTGTCTAACACGTCTTCACTTGTTGCCTTGTCGTCTGCATTCGGGTTTTTTGGACGCCTATTGCCATCTTTTCAGGACTACTTCTTCTCCAGGTAATTTAAATTTGAACTTTACTTGGATAATATTTGTAAAAGTCTCGATAAAGTGTGTGTATATATATTGTGTATAATCTTCACGGTTGGATATCTATTGATCATCATATTTGATACAATTAACAGCGTCGTTTGTTTTTGGAATTTGATAGAATATGAAATTAGATACTTAAAAAAATTTTGCACATATTAATAATAACTTTGTCATTCGGCTAACATCGTTATCACATATAGCGACAGATGAACCGTTAAGGTAAAAAAAAGTTATTATAAATATTAAATTAATTATTTTTAAAATTTATATTTCCAATTATATATTTGAGTAAATTCAGATATTATTCTTAACATTTGCCCAATTTAATATCTGGTCCTTTCCTAGATCCCCTGTGGCTATACTATGTTCGTACTATGAAATATTAAAACATTGCTCGAGCATGAAACGTGGATGGAAAATATTCATTTACTATATTTAATCGACAATGCTATTATATTTTATTTCCCTCCTAAAAATTAAATACTTGAAAACGACGCATGCGGACAAATTTTATTTCAGCCGTAAGCATGCATAGAAACATCGTTTATCATTATCAACCACAAATCGATTTGCAACCACATAGTCTCGATCGAGGAGATTAACATTAAAACCGAACACTAGTGTCTAGGTAAAATTATTTCAGACTTGTGGTTACACATGCTAGCTTTCAATGCACTGGAAAGGGCTAATGGTACACTCCGCAAAATAATCAATGTTGTTAGTTCCGGAGGTCAATTAAAGCTGATTGAATGCTGACCAGTATTTTGCCGGCTGATGCAAATTTTCCAGGATAAGACACCTAATTTCAAGACCATTGTCAATGGCCGTACTGATGGCCCCAATGACTGGAGCGTTTTTCTTGCTTGTCAACCCGACCCACACAGATCTATGCCTTCGTATCAGCACTGCGATTATTGGGCTTTGTACCGGAGCCATCTCCTCCATGGCTGTGACGACAACCTCGGAACTGTTTGGTACAAAGAATTTTAGTGTAAACCATAATGTCTTGGTTGGTAATATTCCAATCGGGTCATTTGCTTTTGGATATTTAGCGGCATATATCTACAAACAAGAAGCGTTGGGAATGATGGAACTTGCACGGGAATGCATTGCTACCGAAAAACTTTTGTTATTTGGGGCTCTCTTTGTCTTTTTGGACATTTTTAGCTGTTATTTTGTATGTCCGCACACGTAAATTCTATTTACGAAAATTGGAGACCAGGTAGTCTTATTACTTACCTAAATAATTGTGACTATGAGATGGTAACACAGATGCCTTCTATACCATACCCTTTTTTTCTTTTTTTCTTTTGCGATTTTCCTATACGAATACATGAAGAATCATGGGGATGTTGACAAAGTAATCGAATTGCATACTTTATAATTATGGGATTTTGACTGCAGTATTTTTTTACTATTGATTTGTGTCGTAAGATATATTATTTATAATTTATTTACCTTCAAATTTTATATGTGTAAATATGATATATCTCGCAATAGCCATTACAGCTTAATAGTATGAATATAGATCTTTCAACCTCACGGATCATATTTGATTCCTCCTCCAAATTATACAATATCAAAATATTTGGACCAAAAAAAAAAAAATCAATCGATATCTCTCTCTATCTATTTATGATAAATTAAACAAAAGAAAAAAAAAAGAAATTTTTACCATCTCTTCAACTAATCATCCAGTCAATAATTTAATCGTTAAAATAAATATAGTAAATGACACATTTATAGCTCCTTCACTTCGCTGAATAAAATAAGGGAAATAGAATTCCAATTCAAAGGGAATATAATAGAGTTGTAATGGCTATTACAATGTTCACTTGTGTAAAAGTAAAATAAGTAATTATTAGAGTAAAAGGTAAAATATCTATAATGTCCCTTATATTTATTACAGAGGATAATTTTCTAAGTGTTAATTTCAAGATAGAGGTATTTATGATCAAATTAAAAAATAGATTTGGAGGCATAAATTACTATTCATCATTTTACGTAATAGCAATTCATTATGAATTGTCATTTGTTTTAAGTGAACACCAGCTTTGCGTCGAATATGGAAACAATGAATAACTATTCATGTCAAATGGACTGTGAATATTTTAGTAATGTGGTAATTTAAACCATTAAATAATCAAAAGGACCAATCCTATTAAAAAATACAACAAAACCATAAAAAAAAAAAAAAAACGGATCTCACATGTATACAAGACTCTTTTAGGCTGGTTTGCCAAATTATATATAATATGTTAATTTCGTTTTTTTTAAGTGCATTCCAGGTTGACCTTCCAAAATTAGTTTAGGTTAAGATCAAAATTATCATAGTGGTTTCATTTCCTTTTTTTTGGCCAAAATCATGAATTGTTGTGCTAGTTGGTCTAATTTAGTCGGTGGAGAACTAAATATTGCAAGCCTAGACAGAGCACTTGTGGGTGGCTGGGTGGAAAAACTTACCGGAATGAAATCGTCGGTTGGGATATGCTAATAAAGATTAGTTTAGTTAAAATTAATTTATCTTTTCTATTCTATAAAAATTTGCCACGATATTGTTGTCATTTGTGATGTGTACTTGTGCCAGTATTATGAAAGAATAAAAAAAATTGAAGGAAAAAGAAAAAAAAAAAAAAAAACAGAGTACTAGGCTTCTTATATTGTTATTAAGTGTTGCTGTTAAGCGTCCGTTGATATAATTCTTATAAAGCAAATTAAAGCACCTTTAAATGGTTTGAAACAACCGTGATTATTAAGAGGTATTTAGAACTAGAATGCAATCAGACCATTGCTATAGGATATCCAATTTAATCCACTAAAAATTTTATAGGTTTACACTCTATGAGCTTCTGGGGATGATTTGAATATTTTATGATCCTCTAGCTGAGACATGGGTTTTATTTATGACCCAATAGAAAACATGATCAGCCAAAATATAATAAACTTTGAAATAGAATATGTAAAATTTGTATCCATCTTATCCTTTGAGATCTTATTTATAATAAAACTTTATATGGTGGCATTGTTAATGAATACTTGCTTGTGTTCCATCAAAGAAATTCAATTATGAGAGATTGTGATTTTAGACCTAAATGCAAATTTCTTATGCACTTGTAAGCATGGACTAGGTTCATTCATCATCAACTCAATTGCATATCCATCAGATAATTTCTCAAACTTTAGCTAATCATCTATATAATATTTGTTAATACTCATTCCATCGATTACCTCTTCCTTGTCTTTTTCTATCTACTAGTGCAAATTTAAGATTTAATTGTATATTTTTTGTAAAAAAAAAATAATAGTGTAAATCATAGGGAGAACATATGTGGTTGAACTACTTCTCATATAACTAGTATTGACAAATTAAAAAAATTTTATTGTAATTAGAATTCACATTTAGTTATTGCATTATTTAAAAATTCAAGACAGTTAAGAAGCTACGAATTAAATTATATGTGTGCTTACTTGCTTTTATATACACCAACACAGGTCGAAATGAAAACTCTATAAAGGTTAGAGTGAGGTTTGAAAGATCTTATAAAAAAGTAAGCCAAATTGAAATCTTATATGATTTGTCCCAAATTCCCTCTTGTTGTATCCTTATGTGGAACAAAGTTGTTTATGTTAGTAGCAGTCAACACTCATAACATCTAATTAAAACAAATTTGAGGAAGCACGAAATATTAAAATCTTTTGATAATTGTGAGGGTTTTTGACTCACCAAAGGTATTAAAAAATAAAAAAGTTTTTCAAGATCATTAATAAACCATTTCAAAAGACATAAGCATATTATACAATTATTTAAATAATTATAAAAATTTGAATGATCAAATGCCATTATGGGTTGGACGATTAAACATGGTGCATACAAAGATGCCTGGGTGTCCCAAAAAAAAAAAAAAAAAACAGATAAAAAAAGTATGTGCTAACCAGCCCAAATGAGAATAGTAGGCTTTTGCTTTTGTCTTTTAGTTCAAGGAATGTGATCTAATTAAAGCATGATGGGCATTTTGAACCCTCTATGATGTGATGACATTATCATAGTATAAACCCCATTCATATTTGAAGCAGAACATATATTCTATGATATGTAAGACATGTTATATTCATTCAGTCATTCTTTAATTATAATTAATCTATAGATCATCACATGCTATGGCATGTATAATCAATTTTCAATATCTAAAACATTCATTTTTCATTCGTGCCGGGAAGATAAACACGCATATCTTTTTCCGCAAATAGTTATGTGTAACATCGTCTTGCTTGCGGGTACTGTCTATGGACACGGATGAATATCAATCCCTGACGGGTGTGTGTGTGCGAGAGTATCCTCACCCCATGGAATCTATATAAAAGTCCTTAAAATATCATATTAATATTTTAAATACTTTTTATTTATGTTTTATAGGTTTTTTTTTTCATAATAAACTAAAAAAAGTATATATATATATATATATAAAACATGAAAATTTTATTTTTTAGGGTTTTTATAAGGAATCTTGGTTTGTTTGTTTTATCGTATTACGGTTATTTTTGTATTATATTTTTATTATTTTTAAATAGATATTTATCAATATATAATATTGAAAAAAACTAATAGTTTTAACAGATCAAATAGATATAAAACAAATATAAAATAAATATAATATAAATAAATTATAAATATAAATATAATATAAAGACAATTCATAATGGGATCGGTGAAAACAGTAGGGAAGAAAAGAAGCGATGGCTACAGCCTACGTACGTGTTACGTAACCGTGACGCTCAGAAAAATTAAATGCGGCGTTCAAGGTTGGTGTGAAGACCATAAACAACAGCTCAATGGGAGTGATACAAGCGCAAGGGCAAGACTAATGTCAGTTGTCAAATGGTGACATGTGTTCATGTATCCGGTCAGTACTCCCCTGAAAATGGGAGTCTCGTAAATGTAGTTCAAGTTGCAAGTTGAAAGTTGAATTGACAGGACAAGCAGCAGTCACTTGACTTTCTTTGCTATCGTTTATTTTGTATAATGTACGCTAAAAAACCTACAACGCTCAAAATAGATTCTAGAGGTTTATATCTCTCTGTAGTTTATCTTTTAAAATATTATCATCTCCAAAATAATGATTAAGTTTCTTTTGGACATAGGCACCCCATGTCTATATTTTCCTATTTTAGTTTTAATTCAAGTTTTCTATACTCAACTCAACCTAATTTAAAACCTTAAGGTGGTTTTGTAAAGTCAAACCGAGTTGTTCTACTAACAATAGCTTAATCACTCTTAGCACACTATTAAACAAACTCCTTGGTTGACCTTAAAAAAGCATCGACTTGGCTAGGCAAATATGACGTCCATTGAGTAATCAGTAGGCGTGGGCATCATCTCTAATTCACCATGTGAGGATCTCAAAAATCACCTTAATGAGAAGATCACTTTCCTAATAATATATTGGGATATACTTCCTAAATATATCGAGATACACCCTCCATTAATAATAATCCACTTTCATATTGAATCATTACCTCCATCACTATAAATAGGCATCATCACCCTCTCGTATGACCACCTATACAAATATATTATATGGATACCCTACTGAGTTTCTCTCCTACATATTATTGACTTAAACATTAAAGTGGCCGCATGAAAGAAAGTCCCAATGTCCTCTAACTCTATCTTACTATGCAAGCTTAGCTTTAGCAAAACCCAATTCATCCAATATTCTACCGAAATATCTTAAGCAACTATATCTCTCTACATATATTTTGCATTATACAAATCACTCAATTATTATTTTCTATATCATAAACATTCACTCAATTTATGTGAAGACACAGATAAAATGGATTTAAATTAAGTTACTTGAAATGTAAAGGGCTTATCAAATTTTGGCATAATCATAGAGTGCCTCAAGTAAACTTTATCCTATTTTAATTCCACATTTTTTATTTCTAATATATTTATAATCCTTTCACATCCTAAAATATGTAGTGTGACAACCTGGCCACATATTCATACAGTCATGGTGCAGTATAACATCTACTAATTTTACAAATAAACATAATATTTCTCAAACTCTCATAATAGGTAACATCACATCATTATAGTATTAAATAATAGCTTACATGAGCTCAAATCTTTCAACAATCATAATAAAATATAAATGAAATGTCAATAATAATAATCATGTATCGATCTTTCACTTGTATGACGGGGTTATTGTAGCTGGTCAATCATGTGCAACAAACGTACTGATCAATTCTAGAGGAGTCTTGCGATGATGATACTCGTACAAATGTCATAGAGAGAGATATGGGAGGAAGAACAAGCAAACTCGTTTTCTCAAGTGCACAAGTGTGGTAGATAATCAAATCAAGTAAACTCAATTGTTCTTGGCTTGTTCTTCACTAAATAGAGGCTTTGATCTTTCTTGGAGTTATTCCAACAAAGTTTTCACGTTACTCTCAATCTTAGCAATACATAGAATAAATCCAAATGAGAAGAAAAGCGTTTTATTTATAGATGTTAGAAGCTGATGCTAGCCTTTGAATCATTCCTAAGGATCCAACAATTATGATTTTAGTGTTCTTTTCTTTAGTAATAGGTTAAGCTTACAAATGGGTTGAAGAGGCCTGAAGGCTTTTATAATATAAAGGAAGTTCATTATTCTTTAAAATAGTCCATTTATAATATAAAAGTGATTAAATCCTAGTTTAATCCATGTAATCCCTATTTTAGTCAAATGAAACTCAAATTAGACCCCCAAAAAATATTTTTAGTGTCTATTTTTTGTGTACAAGACAATTGAATAAGGCCGAGAGTGAAATAAATTGGTTCAGCGATCTTTGTTCCTAGACTACCGAGTCAAATATCTCTATGAAATCCTTTTTCGAACCTATTCTTCCAAGCCCTGTCACTAGGTTAAAAAGACCAACACATGACATTAAATTGGGCCTAGTGCCCAATTACCCGATGTCCCTCTACATCACCTAATCATCATACTAAAGTTGCAGTTTGTTACCCACTCTCATAACTGCTTAGCAATATTTCCACTAAGTTTAACATGTGGACTTGTGATCTTGCTAAAATCTGCATAAAAATGGTTTTATATACAAATTAACTTGAAAGAGCTTTATAAACTATTAAACTTGCAGAAGCATATTAAAAGAATCATAATTTGATAGCCATAAGTCCATGACCACCACTTTTGGTACTCCATTACTGCTGGTCCTCCCTACCTTGATGCAAACACAAGTAGTACCCAAGTTATAATTGCAATGCTATTAAGTTCATTTTGATTATAGTCTTATAAGTACAAGCATTAAACACAAAACTACTTACCTAGATTAAGTGCAATGGCCTCACAATACTCAATGAGACTGTGAACTAAAAAGTAAGCATGCTACTATTAATTAAAATCTTACACTAACAACTAAACATGCTGCTACTATTAATTAAAGTCTTGTACTGACAACTAAATATGCTACTATTAACTAATATCTTATATGTCTATATTAAATCACAAGACTAATTAGATAATTGGAACCTAAAATAAGTGGACAATATCAACAAGCATATAATAGAAGAGTGATGGCCAACTAGCATAGAAGTGTAGTCTTTAGCATCACAAGCGAGGGGATGCTAGATTAATGTTAAAGGTTCAATCAATTGGTCGCTACTAATGGTAAATTTATTTAAAGAACAACTCGGTTGACTAAACAAAGGGTTCCTTCAACTAAGCACACTACTTAGTCAACTCCTAATAAAATGCATCACTTCATTGGTTAATCATTCGCATTGATGTCAATTTACATAAAATCATATCAAATAACATAAATCTACCAAAGTGATTATCGAATCACTTAATCCATAGAAACTTTACAAGTATTGTGTTATACATGATTGAGACTTTTTGTAATAACCTTAACCTTGATTGATAAATCGATATTAGCATATAATAGTTGTACTTATTATGATATAATATTATTGGGATTAAACATATCAATAGCATATATACTTTTATTTTTTAACATTTTAGCATTTAAATTTTATCTTTTACAATTTAATGTATGTACTTGGTGTTGTATGTGTTGAAATGTCGGTAGGAGAGTGAGAGAGCGTACCTCAGACTTGCAAACACAATACACAATTAGTGGTGTGCTAAGAGGTTGTCTGCACGGCCACTCTGATGCTTAAGTTAACTACGAGTTCAAAAGAGTAAGAGATTAGATGGGTTGAACTTAGTTGGATCAGATATCCATACCTTTGGGAGTGATGGTTTATTTATAGCTTTTGGCCATTCCACCATTGGAAGCCTATAGAATCTTATTTCTTATAAGCTTGAGCCCATATGAAAAGTAGATGACCTCGGACTTGAGGTAGTCCTTACACAGGTAGAGGTAAGCAAACCGAAAAATTGTTTCCCCGAGGAGATAGAAGTGGAGACTAATGTTGCAGGTCTTGGTGTCTAGAGTCGCAGCAAGAATAACAAGGGGATACAGTCTTCATATCGGACTGAAGTCCTTGTGGAGTTTTATAACAAGTATGAGGTTTCTGTAGGACCAAGGTCCTTGTGGAGCCTAATGTAAAGGTTGAGGTCTTCATGGGATCGAGATCCTCGTGGAGCTTCTTAGCCGAAGTACTTAATGAGGCTTTTCCTAGGTTTGCTAGCCCCCATTAGTCAATGTTGGACAGATTAAACTATAGTCAAGTATTCCTTATCAATATTTTCAATTTGGTTGTATTTTAATGTCTATGCTTTCAGTTTGATTGGAAATTTAGTGTCTAAATATAACTAAATTGCAACAAGTTAAAATAACAGACATTAAATTATACAAATAAATGCTCGGATACTAAATCTCTAAAAGTTGAATGTATAGGTCCTTGTGATATATTTGTCCCAATGTTATTGTGGTGTGATCTTTTCTATTATAATCTCAATCATTAATACATCTAGCAATTTAAAAAAAAAAAAGAAGAAGAAAAAGAAAAGGAAAACAAGTAGAAATTGAGGGGAAGAAAACAAAGAAAAATTCATTTTAAATTATTTTTTTCTAAATTAATATTTATACATAGAGAGGGTAGTCTAGAAAATTATATTTGTACTAAAAAGTCCAAAATTAATTGCTCAGTTAAATTTAAGATACTTTTCCAACCCTATGAAATAAAGGAATATACTCACTTGAAATCCTAGAAATGTTACTCCAATTGTATAGACTAGAGAGTAAATCAATCATGAAAACAAAATAAGAAAAAATACATTATAAGTACCTAATTTTCGCTTATTTATTTCGTCTTACGACCTATATTATCATTTTTTTTCATTTAAAAAATCTAAATTACAAAAAATTAGTAAAGAAATGAAACCTTCGTTACTCTCTATTGTAAAGTGCCATTAAAATTTTTTATTTGAAATAATGAAAAAACACAAAAATATAGATTCTTAAATAAAAATGATAAGAAAAGTATAGGTCTTGAAATGAACAAGCATGGAAAATGTCGGTCTTTCGATTGTATATTAATTTTTTTTATTTTAAAAATATTATTACATTTATCCATTGCTTAACTTTTACAATTTTATGTAATAGAGTGTGATAGAAGCTCTATTTTAATACACTTATCAAAACTTAGAAATTGAAAATAAAAAATTTAAAATATAGGTTCTAAAAAATAAAAAATAAATAAACATAAAATTTTTATTCTTTTAGCGCATTTCTTCCAAAAATATATTTTATTATTTATATTGAATTCCTTGGCATAAAATCAGGCGGAGTTTCCCTCTTGTGTCCTATCATTATGTATCTCCGAATATCCAAAGGCTTTCTAGAATAATTTTTTCCAATGATTCTTTTATAATAACTTTTCTTTAAGTTGTCAAGTACTTTTTAAGAGAGTTTGGCTATGGTTGTGGGTTATTGCAAAAATGGTAACGAAAAATAACAATTGATTTTTAATAAACAATTTCTTGCCGCTACATGTCATGCACTTAAATTAAAAATTTCTTGAAATTACCAAAATACCGAAGTAATATATGACTACCCTAAAATTATTATTGTGATTAATTTTGAAAAGAAATTTCAGAAGCTGTTTTGCGTATCAAGCACGCCCTTGCCCTTTTAACTGTGATCCTCCATTGACAATTATTATCGTTATTATTTTTAATAATTGAGTGGCACTGCCATATCAAGAACTGCTACTTTAGGGCTCATAAATTATCCTACAAGGCGTATGCACCAAATAATAATAGCTTTTGCTATATAAGTCTCTTAAAAAATATCTATATTATTAGGTTTCGAATCTAAAATAAGATATACCGATTGTCATGATATATCTTAGAACTTAATTATTGGACCACAACCACTAGACCAACCCGGATTGGAAAATCGTATTCATATTGAGACAATATATAGCTTCTTCCCTATTTTACCGGCAATTGCTGGAATTTATCATCAAATGGTAGTTGAGCACGTAAACATACAAACATGGCCTTGGATTTTGGCCGATTATTCAGTTTCTAGTCGTATTCCATTTCATATTCACCGGACTAATAATCGCCGCCAAAGCCAGGTGGGTTGGGTTTTTTGGGGAAAAAAAACCAGAACAGAAGAAAGCAGAAGGTAAAAAACATGCCGAAAACGAAAGTGGGGTTGTTAAGCATCATCTTCTGTCGATCATTATTATTTCCGTAGAAAATTGGAATACAATTGAAAAGAAGAAAAGTGAAACTACCGTCCCAATTTTTATGTTAGATCTTACCCTGATAAATTAACATGTAGGGTCTTGGGGGCTTTGTACATAAATAATAATAATAATATAATAATAACAATAATAGATTACGTAAAAAATGTATTTTTCTCTTACCGAACAACTAATAAAAATGGATAAATATGATATTTAATATTCAAATTTTACCAATTTTATCTCTGGAGAGCCAAAGATATTAAATGAATGGTCATAGGAATAGGCGCATCATGACATCCTAAGATGTCTCTTTCTAATGAATCAGTTGGTCATAGAAATTTTATTTATAATTAACTATCTTAAATTTAAAAATATTAATTTTAAATCTGATTATTTTTTTAAATGATTATCTATATTTTGCTTATTTTAATAATTAACTATCTAAATAGGGTTATTCAACTATTATAAAAGATCTTAGAAAATTTTGTAATAAGCTAACAATTTAAAAAAATTATTTAATTATATAAAATTTAAATATCAATTTCCCTATAAAATTTATATATATGCCATGTATTTCTATATATTTCTTCTTTCTTTTTCCTCTTTCCCAATTGAAGATAGGCAATGCCAGAGTTGAGGGTTGCATGGGACGGAAAGATGGAGAAAGACAAGACACTAGCCGAAACCCAAAGTCTTGTGCCTTGAAAAGCGAGTCTATTTTGGAATTTTAGGCTGCACTTTCGAAGACAACCGCTAACCAACGGATCAAACGATTGGAAAGTGCTGTGTTCTGGTCCAACATTTCTCCCCACTACGTCCAACTTTCGAAAACCTTTTTGTATAAACTATAAACTATAAACCCCACTACTATATATACACAGTAAACATCCATTATAATTGGGCAAATAGGTAATAAATGAATTCTAAAGCATCAATTGCTATATTTTGTATATGTTATTATATAAAAATTTTATTAATTTTTTATCGATAACTTTTTTCAAAAGAAAACTTTTTTGTTATTTGGTGTTGTGTTCAAGTTGTGGTTTTTTATTTGGGTTGTTTTTCCTGTTTTCTTTTCTTTTTCCTTTTGTCTTTCACCACTCGTATTGAGGCTTGAGAAAATAGATTTATTGGTAATTATCCAAAAAAAAAAAGATTTATGGGTGTATAGATTATTGACAAATATTAATGATTTTTAAAACACTATTATTTATGTTTTGCAAAAATTAGCACACGTCTACTACTATCGATCCACCCAACTCACTAACAGCACCCACCGATTTTTACGAGGATGGGCTAACATTATACGTCTGTTTACATTATTTGATTTTTATCAGTATTTAAATATATATTGATCTACATCTATCTTTTATTTATATTCGATTTATTTTTAGTCTATTTGATATATTTATGTATAAAAATATCTATTTTTTATTTTTATATATTTCTTAACAAATAATCTATTTAAAAACAATAAAATGATATTAAAACAATAAAAAAAAATAAAACAAACAAAACCTCTCTCTATATATATAAATATAATTATCATTGAACTTTTTTTTTTCCTAAGATGTAAAAATCAATAAAGTTTTGTCAAAGAATCTGTTTTCTTTTTTTTAATTTCTTATTATTACAAAGTGAGAATAATCGTGTGACGGAAAACCATTAAAATAATATATCTTGTAGGAAAAACTATTTGATTTTGTTAAAATTTCATTATTGAAGTGTGTGTTCGTGTTCCATGGGGTTATTACAATATTTTTCCGTTTCGTGGGATCCATTCACCCATCTAGACGTTACTCCCTCTCGGCTGAATCGAAGCAAGCTGCTAATTATGACATTGGACACTTTTTATTAGCATCTCAGGTACGGAATCGAGCTTTTCCTTCTTACATCGATAGTTAGCCCTCTAATCTTGAGTTTCAAGACTTTATTATGCTTCCAGAAGAGCGGAAATTTGACGTACTAATTTTGTCAACCATTAAATTATGGCTAAATTCAGACCTATTGACTAAAGAAAGACCTCTTTATCTAGAAAATTTCTTAAGAAACATAACTTTCGGTATTTATTGGATTTGGAATATATATTTATTTATTTTTAATGATGTTAAGTTTTATTTTTTGACACTAGCATTCATTCATTGTTTGCTTACCTCTAAATGATGACATTTATAACGCCTCAAGTTAAACAGGAAGGGGAAAAAAAAGTTAATAGTCAAGTCAACAAATACTAACTGATCTTTTTAAAAACTTGATCCAAAAGTTTCTAATTCGTGTCGGCATGATATGCTTGCCTAGTTTTATGACCAATACAAAATTTACTCTCCCAATCTAGGTGGGACTGAATGGAAGACATTAAGTATTATAATTTCAATCCTCTTCAAACATGAGGTGTCACAATTTTTTTGTTCTTTTTAAACACTTGACATCCTTACCATAAGATCTTACAATAAGGTATAATTTTTTTTTCCTTTTTTCAGTATATGATATCGTCCACCTATAAGAATATAGATGAGATATCATTTGTAATGCTACCGACTAAAAACAGTAAATAATCAAGCTAACAAATATTAATAGCCTTTTTCAATCATTGAATTCGAAATTTTTTTACTTGGGTTGTCATGGTACTGGCTTAACATTATAGTACAATACGAATTTCATTGATATTAAGATCATTTGGCTATATGGTCTTGATTTTTTTAGGTTTCTTATTTAAATAAAATCTTAGGGAAGTAGCCTGAATATCCCATCCCCAACTCGGCTGGTGCAACTGTTTTCTTCACTGTGAGATTACTACGATAGGAGAGGTTAGTGCGAGTAAGGTTCGATGATCTACGACGACGTCTCTGTCAATGAATTAAATCCACATTAATGTTTTGGTCTCTGATCTACTTTTCTCAATTGTCCTTTTTTTTTTTTTTTTCCTTTACTCCCTTTATCTTCTATAAATGGATTTGCTCTTTTTTTCACTTAAAGCCTTGCATTTCATTTTATGATTACATAAAATTTTTCCAGGTTGATCTCATCCATTTTTATTTAAGAGATATGTCCATTTTCATGTTGAATCTTTAGATCTCCGTTTTCATCAAGTTATTTTATCAATAATTTCTTATTCGAATTTCAGCATGCTACATTGAATTAAATTCGTTTTTTTTTTTCAATACAACAACAACAATATAGTTTTTAAAAATGTAGCATGAGCGTAGGTACTTACACTTGAGTCTTGATTGCTCTAGAGTCATTTTTACTAATTGTAAAAAAAAAAAAATAGAAAATATTTTAAAAATGCTTTATTCAAAGCCAAAAACTTACGAGATAAACATTTCTAAAGGCTATTTTTTTTAATAATGTTCTTTTTACAATTGTTGGATGTTATTATATAATAAATATAAGAGGAAATGTCAAATTTGACACCTAAACTTTTCATGAAAATTTAATTTGGTATTTGAACTTCGAAGCCATCAATTTATTACCTAATCAAATTTTTGTAAGTATTTTTACTACTTCACCTAATGCCTATTGTTCAAGTTGCTTATGTAGAAGTTGCAACCTATTAGTGTTAGATGACATTAAAAAGGTAATAAAAGTTCAATTATAGGTTGCATCTTCCCAATAAAAAAGGCAAAAAAAATGATAGAGCAAATGGTAAGAGAGGCAGTAAAAACTAGTCAGAAAAAGTTTTATGATATATTAAATTGACTATTTTAATATTTAGGTATCATATTGAGCTTTCATGCAAAGTTTGGATATTAAATTTTAAAATCACCCTAAAATAATTTGTGGCTTTAGCTACTGAGCGAATTATAGTGCTTGCATGTGAAGATAATGATGATTAGCTACAATACATAAATACTTTTATAAAAATGGAAAGTTAATTTCTTTATTTTTTATGTTTGAGATAAAAAAGAAATCCTTTTTCTACTTTTTTATTAAAATTTCTTATGGCATTTAATTACAATCAACATTAATCATGGATCACTCTCGTTATATTTTATTAAGGTAAATTATACTAGAAGTTATAAATGTTTGGACACAAAGTCATCAACATTTCAAATTTAAAAAATGAATCATCATTTTGCAAAGTGAAGAAAATGAGACATCAATTTTTGTAGAGTTTATTTAATGTGTTAGGATATTCCTTAATAATTTTGATGATAACAAAAAGGAATTAAAGATGTCTAATCTATTTAATCAAGTGTGTAGTTTTAGTTATAATATATAACAGAAGGTTTGCCATAATCTTTATTAGAAGCTATGCTAAAACTTTTGCAAGAAGCTTCAAACAGAAGATAACATTTATACATAAGTATCAAGACAATTTTTTTTTTTAATCAAGTATATATTGATGAAGACCCAACTCTACTTATTAGATGTATTCGGGTAATACATGTAATGCGTTCCACTCAAGGAGATTATTAAATCCATGGGGATACAATATCTCATAAGTTTGAAGCTTGAATTTTGTTACATGAAGTCAAGTAATTATGTTCTCATGTATATTGTTAAAGATATATTTCAAAGAAGAAGACATCATTTTATCTTACCAAAGAAAAATTTTGAATATAAAGTTTATCAAGTTAATCAATAGCATGAAGACGTTAAGATATGCGGATAAGATTTCCATCAATGAATTATTTCTAGACATTATGGATTTTTTTCAAGTTTCTAATAACAAATCTTTTAGATTTTTTTAGAAGATTTGAAATTTCAAATATTTAATGAAGCAACATCAGCGAAAGATTAAGGATCAAATAGCATCTTAACTTCAAAGCAACAAGATAAAATTAAGATAGGCTTGATCAGATTTTGTGGGATACAAGCAAGTTCTCAAATGTTCATATTTCTAGAAGATAGAGTGTTGATATTTTAAAAGAAAATTTGAAGAAACTTCCGAGATTCTTTTAAAAGGGGTGTTACAAAAAGAATATATAAGTAGACAAAGTTCAAATCCAACGAAAAACTTGTACTCTCAATTTCGAGTTTACTATTGATGTAATGCCAAAATTTTCTTCAGAACTTTCATCAGAAGCTGCAAACTGCCTACATTACTTATTGCTTTACGAATTGCTCTTAATTTTGAGAACCTATTGTATCTCATCTTAAATTATCCTTGCTCTTTATTTAAGACTAGGTTGATTAATTGGTTGTGAGGATTACTCTAGTATCTTGTAGTTTTATGATTAGCCTAGGAGTGGAGTTTGTAAGATAGAGTAAGATATCATTAGTGTTTGGAATCTCTCAATTAGTTATTGGATTAGTGAAACAACCAGTGTAAAAGACCAGATCCTCGGTAATGGAGCTGAAAGCGATGACTGACATACAAGATGGAACTTCTATAAATCTCAGACTTCATTTATTTTTTGCACTTTAATTTTATTATTTTTTTTATTGAATTGCCTTTGTTTATTTAATTCCACATGTAAAAATCCAAAAATTTGAAAAAGTTTTCAAAAACAAACAATTCACCCCTTCCTTTTTGTTTGTTAACTGAGACCTACCTAATGCATCAATGTTTAGTTTAATTTTCAATTAAGTTTCCTTAATTTTTGTTAATGGTCAATTATTCATACTTTGTTTGACTCACTTTACAAAGTATTGATATCTCTTTTTAATCACTTGGAACATTGGTATCTTAAATGAATTCATCTTCAAACATGATTCCTCTTTGTAACAGCTCGTTGTTACCTTAAAAAAACTTACCTTTAAATGTTGATATATTTTTTATAATTTACTTTATTTTATTATTACACATATTAAAATCTATTCATAATTACATATGTTCTTTTCGTTGCTAAGATTTGAGAATTAGACATGAAGTTTTCGGTAACTTAATCATTTTTTCCTCACTCTTGACATATAAGACAAGGTCTTATGATTTGTTTAGTTCAGCGTTGAGTTTAAATCGAATCAAACTGCATTTTAGACAGTTTGGTTCAAACTTATGGTGTATTGGACCACTAGATCTGTTTGTTTCATCATATTATGGTAATTTTAACATCATATTTTTATTATTTTCAAATAGATATTTGTCAAGAAACAGATGCTGATGAAAAACTGATAGTTTGACTCATAAACAAATTAAACAAATAAGATACAAATAAGATCCATACAAGTTACAGGTTGATGCAAATCTGATACATATACGATAAAAACAAAAATTAGACAATCCAAACGATCCCCAAACCACTTCTATTGGAACTTGACCTAGTTTAATTCAAAACAACTTTCAAAAGTTTTTTAATTGTTTTAATCATATTCACCATACAAACTACATATTTACTATAATAATCTTTATTTATAAAATTCAATGCACCATTATAAGTAGTAATAATAATGATAACAATAATAGCAACAACAACTAATAGACTATAACTAAATATATGCGTATCAAGAACAAAAGTAAGCTAATATCTGCAACAACTCATCTTTTAGTGTCACCTAAACTTGTACAATCGTAATACAGAAGGATCAAGACACTATATCATTACATCCCCAAAGTAGGGATAAGGATAATTGATCTATAGCTTGTACATTTTTTTTTCTATAGAACATTTACAAAGTGAATATACTTTTTTCTAATATGTCCAAAAAAAAATACTTTTTTCTAAGGATAAAGACACACCAAGTGTCTATATTTTCAATTTTTGATAATTTAGTGTCTCATCTTTAGATTTTTTCAAATTAGTGCTTGTACCTTCAAAGTGTGTGTGATTCGGTATATCTGTTAAAAAATATTTGATAGACTTTTATGTTGATAAAAGATAATAATAGACACTTAATGAAAAATTGCTAAAATCTAAAGATATGGTACTAAACTACCAAAAATTGCCAAATTTAAAATACAGCCTTTGTTTGTCATTATTCAATATCAAAATAAATATCCATCTAATATTATTTAATAGAGACACTGAATTGTAAATATTTTAAAAGTATAAGCACTAATTTATCAAATTTAAAAAAGTGATACTAAATTGCCAAAAATTAAAAGTACATGCACTTAGTGAAATATCCTGAAATTTATGTTACATAAGTAATAATAGTAAAGATAGTAATATTAATAAACAATGACAAAACATATTAGAAATAGATATATAATAATCAATAATGATAACAATAATATTCAACAAATATGGTAAGGAATTCAAGAATAAATAAAATAAAATAACAATAAAATGTTTAATAAAATTTACAAAATCAAATAATTGAAAGGAGGATAATAATTAATATGTATCACATGTCAAAAAGCAAGCAAAGACAGGTACAATGGATAATTAATGTGATAACTAACTTATTCAATACAACACATAAGGGCATGAAAGTAATTTCTATCTCAAACGTATAATTTATACATTTATGACATCATACTTTCATATAAAAGCCATAGTTTCCTCTTTCCTCTTTCCTCATTCTCATAGTTTCCTCAAGAAGTTTTACTCTAAAAATTCTTTCTAAACTTTTGTTAGAAGAAAACCACAAAAAAACACTCTCTCTTAGGATTTAGAGATCTACATAAGAGAATCAAGAGAAAAAGATAATAACAAAATCCTGAACTCTCTAATCTTTTAATTACAACACTAATACAAACTTAATATTAGGATAATCAGGTATAAAGAGAAAGTGAAAGGTGTACTTAAGAAGTTTCAACAACAAAGCAATTCCTTTATTGGTGGTGGTGGTAATAGTTTAAGAGTGTTTTTATTCTTTATAGGTAAGTAATCTAACTTATAATCTTGTATTCATGTGTTTATATTGTCGTGATTGAATAATAAAATCATAGATTATGAGATTATATCTATAGATTTAAGAATATGTGGTGAATGATTATGAATGTTTATGTTAAACAAAGACTAAAAAATCATGGAAGTCATTGGGATATAAAATCTAAATAAAATATCAAACGAATTTATTTTTAAATGAAATTTTTAGAAATGGTATTTTAATGCGTATATATTTCATTAGAAAATTTTATGATTTTTAAAAGACATTTTCCATTATTAAAAATTAAATTATAAAATAGCAAAAATAGTGCAAAATAAAGTTTTAGACAGCATACTGGTGATAATGTATAGTGCTGAACCGATCACTTTTTCTTCTCCTTCTGGGGTAAAATTATAATGGATTAAAATATTAAGAATTATATTTTAATATGGTTTAAAGAATGGCCCATGAACCAATTGGGAACATTCTCAATTTTGCAAAAACCGATCAATCGATAGTGTTGTTTCTTTATTTCTACCATATTTGATTTTTTTTTTAATCATATTAAACCAATTCAACTGGGTTGAACCATCTCAGATACATGTAAATTAATGAGCTAGGAAGTTTTGATAAAAATTTAGGCTTAAGAACTAGTCTAGAAGTTAGTGAACCAGTCCAATTAAGATAGAGTGCATACTAGTTTTCTATAGAAAGTGAAATATTGAAATTAATAAGGGGTTTATTATAATCAAATAAATAAGGGATAATTGTAAAAAATATATATATTCTTATCAAAATATGAATTTTAAGATGAATAATTAATTATTTTGTTTTTAGGAAATTATTTAATAGAATATATTTAAATAATTAATTATAAGTTAATAATAATCTTGACACACTTAAGAGTAAAGTTAAATTATTAATGATATGAATGGACTAATTACATCTTATGAGTTATTCTATTTCATAAAAATTTATTTGATTAGTTGTAAAATATATTATTAGAAATATCACATTAAGGAATCAATCACTGCAAATAAGCTTAGATGGTTAAATAAGTAGATACTGAACTTTAATATGTAGAATAATTTGAAATTTAAAATTTTATTTAGAACTTGATATTTATCAATGAATAACATTTGAAGAAAAGAAATTAAGTGAAATCTCAAACTAGAATGGATAATATGTATAAGTAACTTGAGGCTTTAGTAATAAGAATGAATGATTGGATTGGTAACTTTAAACTTATTTGAAATAATTTATTTATACAAATTTTTGTCCTTTAGATTACCTATCGATTGTTTTGTGGTGGGATTTACACTTATATATAGGTACGTAGTAACTTGTGTGTTATTTGGTAGGATAGACATTTTAAAATAAATTAAAACTTAATGAAGGCCTAAATAATTGCTTGAGTACGCTTGTGTCGTTTTTGAGATCTGGTATAAGGAGTGGCAACGTTGCATGACAAAGCCAATAGGGTGGTTAGACACTTAGACCACCATAGGTGGCTCGACAAATAGCTGATAAGGTGAACGGTACTGGGTTAATATCTATCTTGATCAGGGAGATGTTACACTTGTATAGATTAGGATTATGAGCTATAATAATCTATATAGTGTGATGGACTATGATGGGTAGAGATGAGTAACGGTTGTAATCCCTCAATGAGGCTACTTTTTTGATATGGAGATAGGAGATATATATATCCGGACTGCCAATATCAATCTTTTGAGTAGTTGCTACCACCCAGGACCCACAAGTTCCTCATCGTGTTGCTAGAATATGAGTACTTTATTGTTGATTTATTCCACGTAAATTAAATATATAAATAGATGGTTGTTTCATGTGCATTAGACTAGAAGCGTGTGATCATATCATGTGTGCTTATGTTACTATTATATTAGGCTTCTACTCATTCCTTTCTTTCACAGGTAATGATGATGACGTTGATATGGGTTTTTGACTATTTGTATTATAGGTTGAATGTTAGTGGTGTTGGGAATTTAAGGATCCAAATCACAGTTTGTAGCAGTTTTTTTTTTTTTTTTTTTCAAATCCTAATTTCCAAATGGATCCATATGATTTAGATAAATCAAAGAGAAGTGAGGATTTTATCTCATATCTTTTCAAAACGTTTGTGAGGCAGATCTGCTAGCATTGTGAAATCACAAACACCCTCTACCAATATCCATACAAAAAAAAACATGTTGGACATGGGTATTGGTATGCTAGCACTCTCTAGAATCATTCTAAATTATCACAAGAATTTCCTCACACAATGTCTTGTATTCTTTCCAATTTTGACTATCATGAAAAGTTTGTCTTTCATCTTCATGAGAGATCACTATATAGGAAGTAGGTAGCTTCTTCAAGAGGTTACTTCCCTTTGGAAACTACTTCTTTGAGAAGTTTTTCTCTTCTAAATAAAGAAGATTATTATTTATTATTCTTAACTATTTAAGATTAACAAATAATTAAGAAATTCCTACTAAGGCTTATTTTAAATGAAACCCATGACTCATTTGGTTCATTCTTTGTGTGCGACTCTGTAGGTTCACTTAATATTGGCAGTATACCCAAAAAACTTTTCTAACCCACGAAACATAAGTGACATTTAGCAAGATATTATGCCTACCCAAATTAAGTGAAGATCGCCGATCTGATTTTACCTTATCTATAACTTATGTCATAATTCTTTTGTTATATGATATCTATATTGAACATAAGGCATAGATAGTGCCACCCTTATATTATTCAACCTTATCATTTCTCGATCTCCAAATGGACTTATAAAACAAATGACATTGATCATACTATTAATTCATTTGAGTATGACCATGTATCTCTCAGTTTCACTTATTAAGAGGCTAGGGATATCATTCTTAATGAAAGGGATAAATCTCATCTTAGTCATTCATCTCCTCTACATGATTCACACTATACCCAATCTCAACATTTATAATTATCCGATTAAAGATAATATTTGATTAAGTCAAATCATAATGTTCCCATGTTGGAATCCATGGTGATTTCAAGTCTAAGGATAAAATGACATTATTTTATGAGAATCACTTATGACATAAATCCATAAGTGATCTCATAATGGGTCAATCCGAAATCGAGTTCTCCAACATATCCTATGATTTTGATTTGTATCTTTATACAAATAAACATCCCATGATTATCAATGAAATCTCATGCTAGATTTAATTCATTATTGTTCCCATGATGATGAGCATCTATGGATATTTAGAATAACACATGATTATTCATGGACATTATTATAAACTAAACATGTAAACAATATAATAATAATTTCCTATTAATTAAAAGGTAAGAACGACAAATCCAATGATGGCCTAGGCCATAATCACTAATAGGTGAGAAACAGGATAAGATGGACATTAGATGCATTGGATATTTTTGTATTATAAATCTAAGAGCTTAGTGTTTTAAGGTTTCTGATGTATAATTGAGAGATTATTTATTGTTACTTATGAAACTTAAATAAGTATTTTCTAATTTAAAATTGGGTTAGAAACTCACTTAATTAAGAATAACATTTGCGTATAACGCTCAAGTATTGTATGTGGTAGACTCTTAGCACTCTAGACCATAATTGGGGTATGACACTTAGCCTATCATTATTCTTTTTTTTTCCCTATTTAACCACCACAATCTATAAGCCCTTCAAATTACACAAAATCATTACCTATAAAGGCTACATATAATTGAATCGCTAGCATGCTTAATACCTTCAGGTTTAGCTAGACGGTCTATAAATTTACCTGTGAGGGTCTTCACAAAGAGCCTTTACTTGCATTATCTTACTACACACACTTTACTAATGTTTACAAGACACAAAAGCTATTTACATTACACTAGAATGATTCAACAAATTTAACTATAACCCAAGTTCTTTTAAACAATAGACCAATTAGTGCTCCAAAATCTGCTATATAGCTAAATTTAGTTATCATTACCTATACTGAAGGTTAATAAAGTATGACACAAGCAAGTATCCTTACATAGATCAAGATGTAACATACACATATCTATTGACATTTACATCTGATTTTAATATCAGTCAAAGGGCGAGTAATATAACCAGATTTATATTTTAACTTATAGTACCAATCTTGTTCCTTACATAATCAAAATTTTGCTTCATGAGCTTTCCAACCATTTTTTTCTTTCCACTCAATTCAATTCAAATCAAGTGATAAATGCGAAATATTCCTTAGTTAGAAAGGGTATTTTAGCTTAATTGGATGTATTTGATGGATAATTGTAGGATTTGGTATTTTAATTGGTTAAAATTTTTATTTTTTCTCTTTAAAGTGCTAATGGAGCTAAAGAGAAGGATTTAGATAAGATTCATGAAGTTCTGAGTAAAGATTTCTCAAATTTTGAAGAAAATTATTGAACATGACCAAAACACGAGCTCATGCCAAGGTCATTTTTTAACCAAGAAAGAAGATTTTCAAATACAAGAAGTGCACGACCTATAAGCATGACTATGGTTAGACCATGGTGAGCTAGATTTTATACGAATCTTCTTTTGTTATTGAAACATGAGCTAACCACAATCATATTAGGCCCATGTTGTGTTAACATTTAAGTTTACGTATAAATAAAGCTCAGAAGTCGAATATATGGAAGATTAGCCAAACATGAGCTAAACACAATCATGGTGGGTCCGTGATATGTTAAGATTTGAGTTACATAAAAATAGAGACAAAAGTCAAAGATATGGAAGAATAGATATATTTATGTGGTTCTTGGAAAGAGAAAGAATCCAAACAAGTCAAAGAATGTGTGAAGATATCAAAGATTGCAAGATCAAGAATTTAAAGGGGATTTTATTTTTGTTTTTCTCTATTCTTTATGTGTTGATCGATATATTCATGGAAGAGTAGAGTATAAGTCTAGGTTATGATAAACCTAAATTGTTCGTATAATTAGGATTGCTTTCATTAAACAGATCTTTACTTCTATTGATTTAATTGTGTGTTTTTATTGTTTTTTTAAATTAATAGTATTGTACATTAGTTCTTAGATAGATTTTATAGAGGGCTAAATCCGGATTCTAACTCTTTAGGTTGAGTGACAGGGCCAAGAGAGTCAAGTCCATAAAATTGAGATGATTAAGGAAGATTCGAAATGGTAAGCTTAGAGCAAGGACTATTGGACCGACTGGACTGCCCCATCTGCTCTTAACTTCTCTTAAGGAACTCATGCATTTAAAGAGGCCTTCCATGGGCTTTCTATTTGCTTCAATCTCTCCTAAGGAGCTCATGCATTTAAAGAGGTCTTCCATGGCCTAAGAGCCATGAAAAAATCTATCATTAGGACGACTCATCTCGCTCATTGATGGTCAATATGATCTGATGGATGTCATTGAGAGCCACGCTTTATAGATACCTAGAGCTTCTTCTCATTTAGCAAATCCAGAAATGGACAAAAACATCGTCGTGCTACCGAAATACTCTCACAAGAGATCAAATAAAGCTCATAGTGAAAAACACACAACCTGTCCTCTAGAACAGTGAGGTTGGTGCTATATAACTCATCCTGTCACTAGTGCATTTGGGCTCCCTAAGATGGTATGCTCCTCCACCCTACCTTATCACTCAAGCTTGATTCAAAATAGTCAAGTTGAACTTAAGCTTATGTCATTCAAGTAATTTATCAAGTTAGCTAGCACTTCATAATATCTAGCTCGATTTGTTTACGAACTTAATCAAGCTTGAGTTGAATATCATTACTTAATGAGTTTGAGTCATTTTTTAATATAAATATAATTTGAAATATAATAAATATATTTTAATAAATTTAGTATAACGAGCTTAATCAAGTCAAGATTGAACTTGTGTAGCATCATTTTATTCGAAGATCGAGCTTAAAATTTTAAGTTTGATTAAGTTAAAAGTTTGAAATTTCAAATTGATCTCGAGCATTGAGTTCATATTGGATCATCTCGATCGGCCCTAATAAAAAATCACCCAAGGGAACAATATGGATTTAAAATCGAGACGTAGAAGATTTCTCTATCGGTTGTCCTTCAACTCTTTGCTTCGTCTCCTCGTGTGCGCATTTCCAAATCCCTGCGTCTCCGTTTCTATCTTCTCTACTGCCAGTTGTAAAATATGAATGGCCGTCTTCAATATCTCCATATCTAATTGAGAATGGTATTTAATTATTTTCCTCAGGAAATAATTATTGTTTTGCGGCACATGATTTGATATTTAACTACATGAGGGTACTTAACATGGATATGGGTCGAGTCTGACTCATCATTCAGCCCAAAAAGCCATCGATAGGTTGATTGTCGGTCTAATCCAGTTATACGGGTCATGGTCTAGTGAGTAGCGAGGCCAATGATTGGTCAACCTCCCAACCATCAACCCAGTGAATTAGTTTGGGTATGCCATAAGAAAAATAAAAAAAAAAGAAAGAAAAATCATAAAAAATGTTTAAACTATTTTGATATGATTGTGATTTTTTTACTTCTTTAACAATATGAGACTCATTTTTGTGTTTTTGGGACTTGTTTTATGTCTTAAATATTTTCAAGTTTTATATTGCTAACTTTACAAGTATAAATGGATGCGCTTGTATATATAAATAAATACTCATCTTCAACATTCTTCAAACAAATAGGTTAAAAATATTGTCCTTGGGCTAAATTTTATGTTTAGTTAAAAGTAGTTAAAAAAAGTACTTAAGAAAATTTAAATGAGTTATTATTATTAACAACATATGCAATAAAAATGATTGAAAGGATGTGTGATTCCATTCATATAGACTTATAACTAAAGGATTTTCATGTTTTTTAACGATGCAAGGCTTATTTTTGTGTTTGTGGGAGTTGTTTTATGTCTTAAGTATTTTCAAGTCTCGCATTGCTAACTTTACATGTATAAATGGATGTGCATGTGGATAAATAAATACTCATCTTCAACCATTCTTCTAACAAATGGACTAAAAACTATTGCTGTTGGGCCTAATTTTATTTTAAGTTGAAAATATATATAAGTTATTTGTAAATTTATTTAAATTTATTTTTATTTCTAATTTTATCTTTTTGAATAATTATTAATGTAATTATATTTAAATATTGTTAATTAAAGAAAAAATTATAAGCTTACTCAACAGGCCATGAACCAATAGGTGGCTTAGAACCGACTTGCTCTACCTTAGGCGAGACTAATTCTAAGCCATCCCTGACTGGACCCATGATTTGGCATGTTTGAGCCAATTTAGGCACGTGCCGATGTCTATAGAGCACATTCACTTAAGGTTAGTCCTAATAATTTGTGTAAACAAACCATTTTGTATTTTATTTCGTTTCTCATCGTTGCCACTATTAAAAATCATAATCGATTATAAATCATATATAATTAAGTTATAAGATAATTATATTTATTCGCATCAAAATCGTTTTTTCTTTTTCTGTAATCATACTTTAAATCACATACGTGTCATGTTTTCTATTATCATATTGTGTTAACAATTTTTAGGACACCTTAAGGTGGATGGCTTGGCATTGGAGCACATGACTTTCTCATGTTGGACAACTGACTTGATGGTGGCACGTGACTTATCCCGTAAATTGGCCTTAACATGTGATGCGATTAAAGGGAGATGGCAAGCCAGCAACGTTGAATGCCGACAATTTCTAGACATGGAATTCCTTGCAATGCCTAGAACGTAACGGTGGACCGTACGGCTTAGTGTGATTTTTTTTTCTTTTTCTTTTTGAAAATAAATTTTTTCATCAATAGGTCATGCGCCGTAAGCAATTGAGACGGCCTACAATGCACCATGAGAAGATTGGATAAATTGGATGCCGAATGCATTCCCTAAAATATCTACTCACCTTTATCTAGATGCGATCCTGTCGGTACACAGATTTATTTCCTGACTTATATTCCTTTTCATATAAATGTTGCAATGATGTATGAATTCGTGAAATCTTTTATAAAAAATATAGAAAAGCAGACATGTAACTACGTGAGTAGAATAAAAAAAAAAAAAAAGGTTGAGTAAAATTATACAATTTTAAAGCTTGCCACACCCACGCTATCAATAAAATATGTTTGTGAACGAGGAAACCAATATTAGAATTAGAGCAGCACATATGGGTCAAGACTTGCAAGCTGACTTGTTTTTCTATTTTAAGAAAAGAGCTAGTTTAACCTGATTAATTTAGCTTGGGCTAAAGTGTAAAAAAAAATTAATAATAAAAAAAGAGGGAAAATTTAAGAACCTACTAAAATTTCAAGTTATAAAAATAATATAATAACATATCAGTAATCATTTATGATATGTTATATAGGAGATTGATGAATACACACACCACATAAATTATAACATTCTTTTTAAGTATATATTTATCGGTTTAAATGTAATATAATATCCAATAAATTATTTAAAAACTTATCTTATATATAAATAATTAAAATAGTAATAAAATTAATCGTTGATATATATAATTTGAAAATACTTTTTTCCCATTAAATTTTAAAATACTTAAAAGTTCCAATTCTACACAAATTAATATAAAAAATAAAATAAAATAAAATAACTAACTTACTTTGGTCCACTTAATTGATGGGTCGGACTTGAGATAAGAAATTATAGTTAGCTTAACAAATAGGCCAAATTTATTGACCCCTTTTGCCCATGGGCTGGCTCGGTTCATCTCTATCGAAAATTTCTTCACCAAGGAACTTTAATTGGCAACTCTTTTTTTTTTTTTTTTCCTATAACGATAAAGTTTGATTTTTAATGATAATACATAACTTACCAAAAAATATTGGCTATTTTGGTCAATTTATGTCCCAATACGCTAGGTTCAACAATTCTCATTCTTTATATTTCTTCTTGCTTAACCTGAAAATTTATAAAGAAACTGTGTTAGGCGAATTGAGGAATAAAATAGAAACTTTCTTAATGGGAAAAATTTCTTAATAAAACAATATAATATTTTAAGGATCTTTGTAATGAACCCATTAGTAAAAATGGTAAAAAAAAAAAAATAAAGAATTAATTAGTTATAAATTTTACATAAAAAGCTTTTCCTTTCCCTAAAATACTGTAGATATAGTTTAAGTGTGAATCACCATCTTCAAATTGAAGAGATGGCATTTTACATCGTGGAAAGCAACATGTATCCTCTCGTGATGTGAACGCAGTCCTCGGTTTACTCTAGTTTCAACAGCATTTCCCACCTTTCACCTTCATGTGTTAAACAAGCGGTCGATAGCTTTCCAAATTGAAAGAGAGTCAAAGGGGGCAGTAAATGGAGTAAAGCGATGGAAACCGGCCTCGTGTGATGCCATATGAGTCTTTTTCACATGATTCCCCTCGCTTAAGTTGAACACGTTTTATTTATAGAACCATCCATTTATGTCTCTTGTTATTTATTATACGTCTTATTAATCATTCGACAAAAGATGGTATATTTCCAAAATATTGATTGTAAATTTATAAGAATAACGCATGTGTTATGACCTATATCTATTTTTCATTTTCATAATCTCTATACCTTGTAGCAATACATATATAAGGAAATTCTATAATTCCCTCGTTAATTTTGATGGGACCAGTCCCGTTACTATCTAACAGCTCACACCATACCCAACCGTCGTTAAATAATTGAAATAGTTAATATTTCAATTACTATATTTACTTTAACGGTTAGAAGGTTGACCAGACGATCCCATCGATGGGACTATAGAAGCTTCCTACATACATAACATTAAAGTATAGGTTTTATCATTAATAATTTTTCTTTTTTATTTTTTTGTCATATTTAGATAATGCCCTCCATGTTTTCTTTCTGCTTGTAAAGTTTCCTATTTAATAACAATAAAACTTCTAAAGTATATTTTTTTTTTGGAAATCCTATGGTCCTCATTAATTTTTATGAGACCGGTCCCATCACTATTGAATGTCTTACACCACATCAAATAGTGATCAAACCACTAAAATAATTAATATTCTAGTTTATCGATTAACTGGTTGATAGCTAGTCCATTCACAGGACCATATAAGCTCTCAATTTATTTTTTAAATCTCCTTTGCATGTGCCATTTAGTACATAATTAATTTTGACATTGAATACATGTATTTATTTTCATGACTGTGATTAAATAGAGATGGATGTAGATATTTAAAAAAGAAATTAATAAAAAAAATATCTTCAAATAATGACTTGATTTGTTGTTTAACCATTAATTTGAAAAAAAAAATACATAAATATAATTTAGACAAAAAAATATTATATAAATAACAACACGAATATGCGATATAATATTTTTGTGTGTATTCCATGACTAATATGCGATACACGTGAAATTGTTTAAATATATATCGAATGTTGGTCATGCAATACACATTCAAACCTATATTACATGACAAACATTGAATATAGCTTTTTTTATAATTTTGCTGGAGTACATTGCTATATCGCATGTCTGACGTATAATATCTGTGCAAATTTTGGTATCGCATCCACTATATATAATATAGTGATTGCAATTTTGTAATTTTTTTCTTAAAAATATTATACATGTTTTTCACTCTCAAATACATTACTTTTTTTTTTTAATGCAAATGGCATCATTAAAATGGAATAGGAAATTAAATTAAAAAAAACTTTTGAATGTCGCGACTATGAAAAGGAGCATGAAAATTTTGGGGAGGAATTTTCTTCAGGACAACCATATACTTTATTATTGGAAATAATATAAGAATTCTAATGCAATTAGTGAAATAATTCCAGCTGATGTAAGACCAAGGTTGTCAAACTCGTGATTCTATGTAGAATCGCTAAGGGGTCAGTAGAATCGGAACGTAATATCGAAACGTAGAAACGTAAGTTTCTACAACCTTTGCAAAATAGCTTTGAAAAATTATAGAAATGCTTATAGAAGATGTAAAACACATAATAGAAATTAAAAAAATAAAGAAATTAAGTTATCTTTTTCATAATTACTCTTAGTCTATAATATAACACCTATAAAAAAGAGCAAATAAAGTCAAAATTAATTTATTTTCTATTACTTTGTTTCAAAATAAGTGATAAATTGTAGGATAATCAAAATTTTCAACTTATTAAATGCTTAATTATATAAATGAAATAAATAAGTTTTCTTGTCAACTTTATAGCTACAACTTAACTTGAATGAATTTCATAAATGTAGAACAAGAGTTTTCAGGGAAGGGAGGGAACAAGATAGAGAGACTGTGTGGATACCAAATAAAAACAACAATAAGAAAGATACATCATTTTAATTCTTAATAGTTGATGAGCATATAAATATACAGTCGTATTTTTTATATTTTAGCTTAATTAACTCATATAGGTAGAATCGGTAAATTCGATTAAAATCGTAAGATTCTATCGAGTTTACATGTAGACTTGGTTGAAATCGTAAGATTCTACCAAAAAAAGATTCTACGCACGAGTCAACTCGGAATGACCTCCTAAAATCGTAAACTCGTAGAATCGTATAGGTAAAATCGCGATTTTGACAACTATGTGTAAGACCTTCAAAATGTAAAATCTCCTTTTTTTACCTTTACAAAATGGAACAACTAAAAATTATCTAGATGAATAGGTAAACCCATCCTCTAGGGTATCCGATGTCATCTGTATCCTATTGAATTAGGCAAATTTTGAGTGAATAATGAGATTGTAGAATATATTTGGAGTATACATTTTTTTTAAAAAAAAAATAATAATAGGATAAAAGATCTCCATACCGTATACCTAATTTGAAATCTCTGCTCTAATACGTATTTCAGATATAAGTACATGAAACCTACTATATGCCTATAAAAATTATTAAATAATACTTATATATGAATATTAAATAATAATTTATAATTTTTATCCAGCAAATGTTTAAAAAAAAGACTCAAGCTCATAAAGTAAAGCCCTAATCAATTAAAGCCAAAATCACCGGTCACTTTTCCTCTTCTTTCCCTTTTACCCTTCCTCATTTCTCTTAGTCACGTTCTCATTTTTATTTTTATTTTCATGTTCCCATTTGACAAGTAGTAAGAGTAAATCTTAATCTACTAAAACCATTTCTCTCATGTGCTTTACATTTACATTTCCTTTTCTTTTCCCTTTATTTTTTCCTAATATATATGTTTAAAAGGTTTTTCTCATTTAATATAAAGCTTAAATTTTACATAATTGCTTTATGAAATTTTCGTTAATATACCCATGATTCATCACTATAAGATTTTCTTAAACCCGAAACCAATCCTACCTAGTTCAAATTAGAATTTTTTTTTCCTTCTTACACCTTTTATTATAAATGAGAAATGATTATATGTGTATTAAATTTTTTTCCCCAAAGAGGCCATGCAAATTTCTTATAAACTTACAAGTAAAAACCAAGTTAATTTCTTTTCCGCCATTTAAATCCACTCACGCCTCTTTATTCTTCCAATCTAACCTGCAAGCGTCGGCTCGGACCTCTGCCATCTGGCATATGGGCATTGGGCACCATAAATAAATCTCAATCAAGTGGGCCCACGCTACCCCAATCGTGTATCTTTCGTCAGATCCTGCGTAACACTTGATAGTGGATACTGACTGAATTTACGTTTTGCAGCATCCGACGACTCGTGCCATTTGGGCTGGCAATGCGGTCTTCACTTGAGGAAATATTGGGCATGGCTTTCCATTTCCGTTCATAATTTATAGTGGTAGACTAGGCGGTGGTGCAGACCCGAGCATGTCGGTCTCTTTTAATCCCGATTGCAGGTGCTGGCCAAAAGGTATGTTGTCGTGGTTCAAGGATAAAGTTGGTGGAAAATGATCGTATTTACTGCCTGGAAAATAAAGTTGTAGGAAAACAATGGTCTTTATTGCCTAGAAAATAATGGTTGATTGAACAAGAAAAAACTAATAATAACGACTTTGGTGCTTCATCGATTTGATCAGATAATTTATATTTTTCGGGAAAAATATTATATTTAATATCTGAATTTTACAAAAGAAAAAATTAACTTGATACAAGAACTTTAAATCAATTTAATACTCAATAAAAGATTTATTGGCTATGTTCACTATCGACATCCTTTGCTCTATATTTTGATGTGAACAAATCAACCTATCAATACGTGATAGTATTAAAGAAAATTTAGTGTAAATTTAATGATATGTTACATTTTCAATGCCTGCAAATAAAACAAACAATATTAAGAAGTTAATAAAAATAGATAAAAAGTAAGAGTTGGTATTAAATTGACCAGAAATTCTATGGCCCTTATTATTGATGCCTTACATTATTGAACAATTTGAACTTGTTCCAACCACAATTGAAACCCTTAATATTTTTTTAATTATTTTAATAATTTTATAGGTAGGACAGTCTCGTGATGGGACCGTAGATGTTCCCTAAATTGACAATATTTTGTTTCATTATCTTTTTGTCATTTTAAAATAGACTATTTGACAAAAGTAAATACCGATGAAAAATAAAAATTTTTACTCATAAAACCGATCAAAAACAAAAAATTTTTACTCATTAAACCGATCAAATATACCATATACTAATTTGAAATAGATATAATACAGATACCGATGAAAAATAGACCATCCAAATAGACCCTTTAAGGTATAAGTATTAAATTAAATTTTCATGCAAAGTTCAAATACAAAATTTGATATTTATTCAATTTATATTGAGGTTACTAAAACAAAAAATCAACGTCTCTCAAGATGCAACTGATTTTTTTTCTTTTTTGTTAAATACAACAATTCAATTATTTTATAAACAATAATTTTGAAATCAAATGTTTTATAATTTCTTATTTTAGAAAGAAAATTGTAGGAAAAAGAAAATGTATGCTTGCAAAGTTTTGTTTTATTTATAGACTTATAAGAGCACAAGTTAATGAATGTTATTTAAAGACCCTCAATTTGAATTGCATTCTTTAAATAAATTGTCCAATAAATAAATATTAAAATATTCATGTCTGTAGTAATGGGCACTCCCAAACATGAGGTCCAATTGCTTAACTATATTATTTTATCATTGATAGAAGTATGTCAAGGCTTAAAATTCCTCCCACTATCCACAATTCTCATAAAGTTTCCAAATCCTTTGATAGGTCATTATCAATTACGGTATTTTTAAATAAACATATAGGTCTTAAGATCGGCAGTAACATCGAAAAAAGCTCGAAATACAAATATGAAAAGAAAACTTCAAATGACTCAAATATGATTAAACTGTTAATGATTATAGCGGTAATCACGATCGGCGATCTTATTCCCATCATATTATTCATAGCTCAACTTAACATAAGGATTAAAGAAATCATCAACATCCAAAACATTAAACTCCAAATAGGAAAATCACGAAACTAGATATACAACCATTACACACACACAAGCATAATGCAAACCACACACAATCTTATAAATTGTTAAATGCTACAATCAAGTTCCTTATTCTCTTTCATAATGTATAATTTGGTTCGTTCTTAAATCATCTACTTAAATTTTTGGTCATCTCAAAATGTAATAAGGGTCACACCCTAGCAAGTGGTGATACTTCCGCTGCTCTTTGACCTCTTCTCTAAACAAAATCAAAAGCTTATTGGCTTCTACTTGTGTTTATCCTCAAATCATTCATCTATTGGTAAAGGGTCATTATCTATATATATACATCATACAACAATTACATATATGGAAATCACTTAAAATCTTCATAGAATCAACACCCAATCAATATGTAATATAGATCAATTATATAAATATTTTAGAATTCGAAATATTAAGGCTAAAACTTAATTTATCCAAATACAAACATGATTGTAAGTCTATCCAATTTGTACAGGTCTCTAAAAGGTCATCACCACACCTCAAGACATATAGGCGATTAATCAAGGGCATGAACGTTGAGAGGCCCAAGTAAAGTACCGATAAATAATAAATATTCTTTTAAAGTTTAAATTCTTTAATTTTGTGTAAATTCTTGACACTGTGTGAGGCATCATATTTCTCTCTTGAAGGAGCCCTTTTTAATACCATTTTAATTGCCAATTTAGTAAGACCTCTCTCTCTCTCTCTCTCTCTAGCTTTGAAAATGAGTTTTATTTATACTATATTTCTATCATATTCTCAAGGCTCTTGAAGATTTTTCGTTAAGAGCATCCTTATTGCCATGGACGGGCCCAGGAGGGGGCCCAAAGGGCCCATGGCCCCCAGCCCGAAAATAATTCTTCAATAGTACACAAGTCGTTCTCCTTTTCATGCTGTTATCTGCTGTCTAGAGGAGTCTAGGTCCACGTAAAAGCAAGCCCTATTGAATTATTGTTATAAGAGCACATCAGCTGCTATGCAACATTG
Source organism: Combretum micranthum (assembly GCA_024138025.1). Taxonomy (NCBI): domain Eukaryota; kingdom Viridiplantae; phylum Streptophyta; class Magnoliopsida; order Myrtales; family Combretaceae; genus Combretum; species Combretum micranthum. Next base: position 620,303 of record JAMXBD010000432.1, on the reverse strand, counting down.
AAAAGTGAAATCAAACAATCGTATTAATGATGGGAGTTGCCCTCATTAAGAACCCTCCCGTCTTGTCCTTTTCCCACATTCATATTGCACCAACAAAAAGTTCTCTCCAATGCACAGTTGGCCTAGGAACAATTGTCCTCCCCGTTTAAAATTAATATTTTTATGAGATCATGAACTTTTTTTTTCTTTTTCCCTCATTTTCGGTTGCTGGCTTGGAAATTGAATATCTTTAAAAAAACCGGTTTAATCTACCATTACACATAATCCACCATTGATAATTTCTACGAAAACTAGAAGCATAAATTTCCCTTTTAATATATAAAAAGAAAAATAAATTTTGTATATTATTAAACAAAAGTTATAGTTTTTGCAGCTTGAGTGATATGAACACCATCACCCAATGAAATTGATCTGAATTAATTCATTCCTTCCCCAAAGTTGTAGTATACTGTAATCAGTAGGGCTAGAAATGAGTCGGGTCAAGATAATACAATGCCAAGCTCGAACTCAAATCGAATGAAAAATTCAAAGCTTGAACTCGAACTTGATCGAACATTACTTTTTAAGCTCATACTCGACTCAAATGGAGACTCAATAAGCTTGAGCTCAACTCGATTATTCCTATAAAAATCAATTAAACTAAAAAAATATGTTGGAATTCGAGAATAGAATATGGATTTTAGTTGACTTGGTTTTAAATATAATAAACGTGGACCGTTGAATATTAAGAGGAAAAAAAAACATGAAAATAGGCTTTAAAAATGAGAAAAACACAAAGTTTACAGTTCTTTTATAAAAAATATAAAAAGCTCGAATAGGCTCGCACGCTACTCAAATCAAGTATATTAAAACTTGGCATAATGTCGCGTTTGGTACGTAGGAATAATTTGGAATTGAATAAACTGGAATGGAATGAGTTTGAGAATGGTAAATCCATTCCTATATTTGGAAGATTATATAGAATATAATGGCTAAAAAATGTAATTATCGAGAATGTCTTTAGTAATAAATGTAAAATATGAATATATGATAAGATGAAAAAGTAATTACGCTACATATAATTAATGAGGATGGAATCATCTATTCCAAGGAATTGCGATTTCGGTTTTTAAAAACGCTTCCAAACACTATGAAAGGGAATGGATGCCGGAATTATGATTCTGTTTCAACCATTCCTGCATACCAAACGTACCAAATTAGAGAGTGATTTGGTGAAACAATCTCTCTCTCTACTTTCAATTAGTTGAAAAGTGTCATTTACCATGTAATTTTACTCAATCATGAGAATATATATATATATATATATATATATGTATGTATGAACATTGTTTCAAAACAATTATAGCATGGGACTAGCAAAGATATTAAAATATAGTTAAATAATTCTTTAAAAGTAATTTATGATAAAGTGGAGAGTCACTTAGTTGAGATAGTTGCTTAAGCGAAATATCCTAAATTTCACTAGATTAATTAAAAAAGTGTGAATTTTAATAATAAAAAATATGAGCAAATTTGAACCAAATTTCAACCTAAACTAGAATTTTCAGCTAAATAATTTAACTAAATAAATTAATAGTATGATTAGATGAATTAAGAAATTCAAGCTAGTAATTAATTTCAATTGAAAATAGAGATTAAACAACACCAATTACCAATTTCATCATACCAAATAAATTAAACCAAATTCAAATATCAAATTAGCCACTTACCTTCAACCAAAAAAAAAAAAAAAAAGCCATTTACCTAAATTCCAATTTTCCCAATTTTGACAATTTCTTTAAATTTAATATCTAAATTTCTCAACACCATAAGTTTTGACCAAGTACTTATTTCAATCACCTAATTAGCAAAATTAATTTTATCAACTTCATATTTGTTAAATTTGAATCCCTAAATTAATCTAGCTATTTCTTAAGGTCATTTTAACACATAATCACATTTTGAGGCTTTAAGCTTTTGTCAAGCCAACCCCTAACCATCCTAACCTTAAACCCACCTAATAAACTTCTAGAAACCTACACATCACCATTCTTATCCTAAATGATTTTAAGCAGAATTTTTTAATAAATATTATCCATTTTCCAACTCACTATGACTCTAGAACATTCCCTAAAGTGCAACCTATTATCCCATTCTTTTCCCACTTTTCATTTGGCATAAAATAACCTTAAAGAACCCTAAAGTAAGCACCTCTATAGCCTCATTTTCCAGTAGAAAATTTCTTTTGTATTTATTTTAACCCTCTAAAAGGCTCTAGAATGTTCCCAAAAGGTATCACTTATTATAATATCCTTTACCCCACTTTTCTTTTACAAAAATTCTAAATGAAACCCTAACATACACTTTACATTTCTCTCAAAACAAACTTAAAACATTATCAACCCTATTCTATAATCAAAACCCTATTAGGTACAAAATCTTCTATACTTTACCTATTCATTTAATCATATAAAAACATTCATCTCATAGTTTTTCATGATGGAATTGAATAAATATTAATATAATAAAGCTGGACCAAAAAAAAAAAAAAAAACAGTTTTAACTCAAGCTGTTGTGAACCTAAAAGTTTAAGATGTTAGCTTTAGTATGATCAATTGAACTGGACCAAAATACGAGAAAATTAGCTGAAGTAGGATTGAATTGGTTAGTGCTCACTAGAAACTCCCCCATTTTAGCCATGTTTCATGTAAATAATGAATAGATCGGCTTATTTAATCAAATTAATTGCTAAAACAACTTGACTAATGTATAATTAGTTATAATAGGTTAATTTCGGTATATTATAAGTTATTAAGTTTTTTGTTAAATTAAAATTAGATAAATATAGGCCAAATAGGCTAGTTTGGGTATAATAGGGCATTTAATAATAAAATTGGAAACATTAGCATATTGTGGGCATAAATCAATTAAAATGATTTATTATGGGCCTTAACATGTTAAATGGACTTCGTTGATTATTTATGGCTCAATTTAATTAAATGGATTCAAACAAGCTAAATGTGTCAAACCGAATCAAAATAAACATTTAGTCATATAAATGAGCTTAGATTAGATACTTAGCAAAAAAAATGGGCTTCTATAAATTTGTTTCTTAAAAGGACTATAAAAATGAATTAAAAATTATTTTAGGACAAAATCGGCTTAAATGAATTAAAATTGGCTTAGCAAATAATTTTATATCTAACTAGACTAAATGTTATAATTGGGCCTATTATGGTTAAAATGAGCTCATTAGTTAGTTTGGGCTTAAATTAGATAATTAGAGTTAGAGTGGGCTTTTACAACTGTTTTGGCCGTTAAACTAAACAAATAGGTCCATTAGCTAATTAGGGCTCGACTTAAATAATTTCACCTAACATGGGATTTGAAAGAAAAACAAACTTAAGAAATAATATAGGCCTTAACTTGTCTAATATTATCGAAATTAGGCTCATATATCAATATAGGGTCCCAATAGGCAAAATAACTTCAAGTGAGCTCAAATAGTTAAAATTGACATAGAAACATAACCTTAGGCCCAATAACATGATTTATAACTAACTTAGCCTATTTACACTAAATGGGGCCAAATTAAATTCTATCAATTCTTCTTAGGTAATTAGAGTCTAAACCTTCAAAATATAGCATATACCTAACTTTATGCTTTATGGCTTAAATTTCATCATATGGACCCAATCTCCTTTACATATTCCAATTGGGCCTATTTCTAAAATATTAAAGTCCATTATCAATTATAGGTATTGAATTATTTAATTAGGTTCAAATTCTTTATGTGGGCAAAAAAAAAAAAAAAAAAGAAACCTAAAATATTCTTAATAGGCCTAAATAGGAAATTAGAAGACTTAATGGCTAAATTAGGGTCTAACTTAATTCCAAGTGGACTTGAACACAATTCTTAGATCCAATAACTAATATTATTCCAATTGGACCTAAATTCAAAATAAAGCCAAATTCCACCTAATATAATGACTATTTTTCATAATGGGCTCAATTTTTAAACCTTAAAGTCTATTATCCTAAAAAGTGAAACACTTAGATAATTTCTTATTTGATCCAACTTGGAATTCCTAAAGGCCTAATACATCTAATAATAAATTTAACTTCTAAAATTCAATGGGCTTAGTTTAAATCATCTAAGCTCAACTATCCTAAATGAGCCTAACTCAATTATAGCTTAATCTTATATCATATAAGTTCTTACATTGATTGATTGATCAATATGACTTAAATCATTTATTTGTATACTTCACTCTTATACAAATAAATCTTCTCTGACTGGATACTCGATTTAGTTATTGTCTTACATATGATCAACCACTATTAACCAATTTGATGTTAGGTACATAGTGATATGTGTGTTGTTTGTCTAAAGTAGGCATCTCAGATAGACTTAAGCTTCCAAACGACCTAAAAATTGAGTGTGTTATTTGGGCGTGTGTCGTTTAATCTGGGTTGGGGAGCGACAACCTTGCTAGGTAATGCTAATACAATAGTTAGGTACTTAGGCCATCGTTGGTGGTTCAACGGGTAGCTAATAGGGCAAATGGTATCAAGATAGCGCCAATCTTAATCGAAGAGAAGTTACACTTATACAAGTTAAGATTATGGGCTCTATTAACCTATACAGTGTGATAGAAGGTGATAAGTAAAGATGCATAACGGTTTTGAACCCTAAATAAGTCCATAACATAGATATTTCTCTACAATCAAGGCAATCAACCTACAGTAATCAACTCCTTAAGTAGTTGCTACTACTTAGGACTCCTATATTTGCATGACCTATTCGGATTATGAGTACTCTCATGTTATTTGAAACGCCTTAAATAATAGCTACGAATTGTTGGTTGTTGTATTGCATATAGTTTAGGCATGCATGCTACATTTTGTGTAATTGTGTTACTATGTACTTGGCTTTAGTTTATTCCTTTCTTTTTCAAGTATTAGTGATTTTGACTTTGATATTCATGCATATCTCAAGTATGGAACAAATCTATATGAGCTTGTTGATGAGTAGAGTGATTAGGAACACTGGATTATGTGTTTTTCTCAAATAAATGTTGTAGTTATCTTTTCAAACTTGTATTTTCTTTTGAGGGTTAGTTGTGCCAGTGGTTGTAAAATCTTGATCAGATACCTTATATTAATAACTATCTACCTTTGATGCTTTTGTTATTTTTCTGCTCTTAATCAAATGTTTTCAAAACCTAATTGAACAATTTTAGATTCTAAAATTAGTTAGCAAATAATCGCAATAAACATAAAATTTAGGGTAGGCTTAGTATATAATGCCTAAGTATTACACATGGACAAACTGAGCACATCTTGATTCTATCTGAGGCATGGCATTAAGATCCACAAGCAATCCAAGAATAAAGATGCTCTAAATCTAGTTTAAATTCATCATAATATATGGAGACAAATTCACACTATTAGATTTCATCAATTTGTGAAACTGATGTGGTTCAATTTGTTTGGGATCAATAATTGAATTGCCTTGAAGGAATATGTGATGCCCATTCAACATAAATTGCATAGTAAGTGTAGAATAATCCATAGTGATAGGTCTAAAAGTAGTAAGCCGCCCCTTGAATAGGTAGAACATAAAAATCGACCAAAAATTCACTTGCATGTAAAATAAGTGGCACATTTTGACAAAAACTAGAACAAATTAGATGTTCACCATTGCCAATCATGACTTGAAAAGAATTAGAGGCAAGAATGGGTAAACGCAATTGTTTAGCCACTTGTTCTTGAACAAAATTACGAGTACTCCCAGAATCCACTAGTACAGATACTACTTTGTAACCAACTGTACCTCTCAATTTCAAAGTTTTAAGAACATGAACTCCTGATAATGCATGATAGCTAATTTCAACTATATTTGAAATATCATGACCTTCTCCCAATTCATTCACTAGGAATTATCATCTTCTGAGTCATTATCAGCTTGTATTATCATCAAAAACTTCGCTTTACAAATATGGTCTTTACTAAATTTGTCATCACAATTGAAACATAAACCCTTTTCTCATCGAATGGCCATTTCAGAAGGAGTGAGTCTTTTAAAAGGAAGTGATTTTTTATGGTTAGATGAAGAAGAGGATGTAGCAGGGACAATATTTTTAGGTTTGGAAAATATAGAAGAGGATGGTGTATAAAAGGATTGGAGTTTGGATTTGTAAAAAGCTTAGTTTGAGAGGAAAGAGGAGTGCGTGTAAAAGTACTAAATTGCTAAAATTTAGATTCATGTAATTTGGCAAGGCTAATAGCATGTAGAAGGGAAGGAGGTTGACACACAAGAACTTCTTGCTGCAATAGTGGTTTAAGACCAAATATGAAACAACTCTTAAGAAAGTCCTCAGAAAAGTCCTCATAAAGACCATTTACAGATTGGAAAGGGATTCAAAAGCATGTTGATAGTCAATAACAGATCCTGTATAAACCAGTTTAGATAATTTCCTTTGGTAATCATCAAACAAAGAAGGACCAAATCTGGTCCCTAATGCTTTAATGAAAGTAGACCATGTAGATAATAAACCATTTCGATACAACCATTGATACAATCTAGAGCATTACCTTCCATTGCAAAAGAAGCCAATTTTAGTCGGTTTGGATAAGGAACATTATGAAAATCAAAAAACCGATATGCTTAAAATGTTCATGAAAGAGGATTTGACCCAGAAAATTTTGGAAGTTCTAATTTGATGTTCCTTATGTATGAAAATTGATTAGCATCATTATTACATGAAGAAGATGATGAAGTACTATTATTGCTATGAGTAGTTTGATTCTCTATTTGTAGCTTAACAAATTGTAACACTTGAGCCATATCAATAGCAATCTATCAGTTTTTTATTCTAATGAAGAAATCTTACTGTCATGTTGTTGCAATTCATCTTGTAAAAGAAAAATACTTTTGGTTTCGTCTGCCATGGTGATCAAAGAAGAAAATCAATGAAAACACCAATGCTAAGCCCTCTTAGCCCCAAAATGCTCAATACTCGCCCCAACCCCTTTAAACAATACAAAAGCACAAATCAACCTTAGCCTCTCTCTCGATTATTCCAAAAGAACAAGGTAGCGTTCTAGTCTTTGTTCTCTCTCTTTTTTCTTTGTAACTATTAGTATTCTTTTGTTTGTTTATTCTAATCCTAGGGTTTTGTTTATTCTGTGTGAGGTGAAAGAATGAAAGGAAATTTGTTGAAGAATTGTTTTGAGTTTTGAGCACTCAGAGGCTCCTGATTTGGAATTTTTGTTTTGGGTAATTGTCTCCTTTTTCTTGCTTCGATGATGTATTTATATTGTTTCCGTATATTCAGTTACAATGTGTTCTCTAACAAGTTCATTTGTGATTTGTAACTAACAAATCTATCATATTTGCTAGTCTATGATGTAACATTGTATTACGTATCAAGTACAGCTGTTATTTGTGACAAATAGATCTGAAGTTTTACTATCCTATTTGCTAGTCTATGTTATGTAACATAGTCAGCCAGATGTTGTGGTCTTCTCCTTTGTCTCCTGTTACTATTCATAACAGTATCTTGAATGGTTCTGCCCCACAGTCTCCTAATTCTTCAAGCCAATTTCCAAACAAAAACATAAAAAGAAAAAAAAATTCCCAAATGAGGTGAGCAAAACCCAACATGTAACAACTACCAAACAACCACATATTATGCACATACCACATCACACGCGAGGTACAAGCCTAAATTGGGACCGGGGCTTGGCCCCCAGCCTGAAAAGTCACTTTCTATTAATGGTAATGGCCTTGTATGATGAACAAGTAGACCCGCAACATTGCAACATTAATATGCTAGGATGACATGACATAACAATAAAGCAATTGAAATAACAGGCTTAAGTCTAGCCCTTGCAGCTTGCATTAAAGGCCGATACATGCGTAAGTATGTCTATTATTAGTTATCCTCATGAATTGTAAATAGTAATGCATTGCTATAATAGATAATAAAGTTAAATTTATTTTTTTTTCTTTTTCCTTTTCAAATTCCAAAGTATCGCGTTCTTTTTTTTTTTTTCCTTTCTTTTATGAGTTGAGATTTTTGAGAGATTTGAGAATTTGAAATATAGTAATTAGTTGTAAGAGGTAAATTTTATAATACATGGTGTGTTTTAATTTTGATTCTGTACTAATGAAGAAAACTTATAATATTATTAATCATGAGTATGTGACTCTTATTTTTTAAAAATGATTGCTTTATGATTAAACATTTGATACCCTAATTTATGAATATTATATAATATTTATAATCGATTACTTAAAGAGAGAAAAAAGAAAGAGATAATCAATAGTATGCTAACAAATTAAACAAAGCAATGAGATATTGTATTTTCAAAATAAGTTATAAATATGTAATTTATAATAAGGATTAAATGCAAAAACACCTCCTAAACTTTAGAGGTGACACAGATTAATCTCATGAACTTTGAAAATATGCTTTTTGATCCTCTGAATTATAAACAATTTGCAAATTAGAACATTTTATACTTTTCTACCAAAAAAGTACAAATTTTGCATTGTATGATATTGACTTTTTTTGTATAACATTCATACAGATTTGTACCCAAAAAAAAAAAACAAAAACAAGAAACGACAAGATGTCCTTAACTTGCAAATTATTTATAGTTTAAGGGGTCAAAAACTACGTTTTCAAAGTTTAGATGATCAATTTGCATCACCCTAAAGTTTAAGGGATGTTTTTGCGTTTTCCCCTTATTATAAATTACATATTTATAACTTATTTTGAATACACAAGATATCATTGCTTTGTCTAATTTGTTAGCACACTATTGATTATCTCTTTCTTTTCTTCTCTTTGAGTAATCAATTATAAATATTATATAATATTCATAAAATAGGCTATCAAATGTTTAATCAAAAAGCAATCATTTTTAAAGATAAGAGTCACACGCTCACGATTAATAATATTACAAGTTTTTTTAAATTACCATGTTTTACCATTGTCATCATACAAATGCAAACTTGATCATAATTAACATTTGGAGTACTTTTAGGAATTTTCACTCTATATAACAGATTGTGTCTACTTTTATTTGTATCTTTTTCTTAATTGTGTAATTTGTTTTCATTTTACTAGTACAATTATCATTGTATGGATTTTTCTTTTATATTGATATTACCTTATTTTTTCCATATTTTTTAAATCTATTTTTTTTTTGTAATTATCTTCTTATGCTATATCACATAATAATTACTTTATAATCAATATAATTAAATATCATCTAACTTATCTAAAATTTCATGTAAATATCAATTATATTTTATATGGTTTCACCAATATAATAACTATTTTATAAACAATAGATAAAGCAATATATGTACCACACACAATATAATTTGCAATATATGATACGTAAACCGCAATTGATGATATGTGTAATGTATGACATATGCCATGCATTATATTAGTTATAACATAATATGTATAATGCAAAGATAAAATATAGCTCTATCTTGAAATTGTAGTCACTTTGAATACTAAGTAATTTCATTGAAGAAATATAAATTTTAGTTGTTATCATAGATTATTTACAATCAACAATATATTTGTCAGTAGAACACCATTATATTGTATTATCCCATAACATATGAAATGATCCATACATTTGTTGGTTAGTCAAAGGTATTCACTTAAGTTAATATCGATAAAAAAATATTCAAAATCTAGAAATGGTAAATTGAAATGCTATTGCTCAATTATGTGCTTAATAATTCTATTTTTGGATACGTATAAAATCTTTTAGTTCCATTTTTTAAAAAGAATTTTCCTTACTATTGTTAATAGGTTTTTTATTTTATTTTCCTTTTTCCTTCGTGTTATTTTATTAAAAAAAACGTATCATTATGGACCTACGATATTGTTAATTGCCTTACATAAAATATCAATTTTTTTACTTCATTATGTTGTTGTTAAACATTTATTCATATAGTATTTATCTATAGCTTTAAGATACTATAATTATACATAATAAGCAATTAACCACATCAAGGTAATCTAGTATGCAATTAAGGAGCATGATTTAATTAATTGAATGTAATGCTTCACATACATGTATTAGACCTATCAATTACGTTTATTAACTGGATGTTGTATAATGAATATCAAATAATATAATGATAAAAGGGTAAATTATATGATAATTTATCAATATTTTGGAGTAAGTTCATTTGAAATATTAACATTTGGAATTGTTAAAAAGATATATCAACAACATGAGTCAAATAAAGTATTAATAATAGACCATTAATAATATCGTTAATGATATTTTATCACGTGACACTTGTCAAAAGCAGGATTAATTTGTATATTTTATTTGACTAAGGAAAATCAAAATTCCGACCCATTCAAAACGAGGGGAAAAAAGGAAAAAAAAAAAACATAAAAACCAATAAAATGTATCAAAACCCCAAATAACACCATTTCATATTCACTTTCATAAACTCTCTCAAAAAGTAGGAAGGAGCATCTGTTTAAGAGCATCCAATGCAACGTGTCGTATGAGGGGAAGTGACAACATTTGTGAAGGATCGCCGAATGATGAAATTCGCATGGATGAAGAGCAAAGAGATGTTGTTTTGGGTTCATGTATCTGACATATTCATTGACAAAACGGACCTTAAGATGATTACTTTTGCGACTCTGGCTGGACTGTCCAAAATATTTCGAGTTTCGGCTTTTGAGGAAGAGAACGATAATAATGTCAATTAAAAGGAGTAGAAAACAACTACTGTTACAAATTTAAGGTTTTTTTAGTAGTATCTATGTTTTTCCTTGATTTTCACTTCTTCAATACACCTTGGCTAAAGCCCAATTAGAAAGAATTGGTGATTTAAGGTTTTATTGTGTTGAGAGTATTTGGGTTAAGGTTGATTTTGGGTGTCGTTCAAAGAATCGGTGATTTAGTTTTTTTATTTTTTCTTTTTTTTCCATTCCATCAATGGGTCGAGTCTACTGTCTTAATTAAAAAATAAAAGTAAATATGCTATTGAAACGCGCCACTTGATGGAACCTCGTTAACGGTGTTATTGCCAGACCGTTAACCAGAACTGAAATGAATGACTTCATAAAATGTTTATACCCCTTTTTAATCATCTCAAAGGTTGACATCTCAAATAAACTTGTCTTCAAATGTTGATACCTTCTAGCATAATTTATCAAATGATAAAATGATGAAAGGTAAAAGGTTTGACAATTGCACCATCAAATCATAACTATTATACATTAGTTTTGCGTATGATATCATAGGATATTATTACATTTGTAAAAAAGTTTTTCCTTTTTTTCCAAATAAAATATTTTTTTAAATATGGTTTCAATGTTATGGAATATTTACTTGAACTTTTACATTAGTATAACCATGTTCATAAATAACAAATGATTTTGATATGATATAAAATATTTCTATGTAAAAAATTATATTATGTTTTTGTGTTACCTTGTCATTCATCTCATGGAAGAGATCGTTATACACTCATTCTTATTATCTTCAATATTTGATAAAGTCTCATATTGTAATGTAGAGAAATGCTAGCAATACTCTCCATCAATACTCTCTTTCTTATTAGTTTATTTTATAGCCCATCTTAAATATAATTATAGTAGTTTTTTTTTCCTCCTTCTTTATTGATATTTTATTATTTTCTTTTTCTTCATTCAAAAAAATTAATATTATCTAATTCATAAATGTTTCACATCTCCAAAACTTTACTTATTTTTTTATGGAGGGAAAAAAATGGAATAGGAAAAAAAAATAACCGAGGGAAAGCTTTCCCTATGCCTTGTTAAATAGGGAAAAATTATTAAAAAAAAAAAACTTAATACAATCTAATTTTAGAATATAAAGTCAAAATCAACATTGACAATTTTTTTCTAAGTCAACTAAGTAACATAGAAAGACTACCCCTAGAAAAGCATAAAATGAATTTGATTATGTTTAAAAATTCTTCATTTTTGTATCTCGCATCACTAATGTGGAGCCATTTGCAAAAGTGAAAAAAATGAAGACCAATGAACATTTGTATTTCTTTAAAAATTAAAACACAATATTTTAAACTATCTAAATTTGAAAATAAATCACAAACCTAATTTGATTGTTTATTTCTTTTATATGTCCTTTTTTTATCCCATAGCTCATTTTCTTAGCAGCTTCTTTTTGTTTTTGTTATTTCTAGATCAAGTATTGAGTTGTCCTTAATGAAATTGAGACAAGTGTTCTCTTTGTCAAAGTTTGCATGAGAATGAATATTCTTAGAGCTATTAATAACCTTGCATTGCTTGAGATATAAAATTGTAGCTCTCCTAACCTGTTAATGCTTCTTTGCTTAACAAGATGGCTAATTACAACAAGTCATTATAACAATGTTGCTTATTCTCAAGTAGTTTTAGTATATTTTTTATTTTAGAGTTATCTCTTACACTTCTAGTCCATCTCTGCAAAATCTAATGGTAAGAAATGTTAAACATAACTGAATAATGAAGAATAGATAATGAATATCGACAAAGGAATCCATTGTATTCAAATGAATAGCATAAGCATGTAATTTTTTCTTCTATAACATTCAAATATACTGTAAAATCTTCATTCTTTTCCAAATCTTGAACTTTGAAAGTAGCAACCAATCCATCCTTTTGTTTTATAAGATGCACTCCGATGCTCCTAAAACTTCCACTTGAGATTTCTTAAATATTTCATGTGTATAAACTAGACACATTTGCTTCTCAAACAAAGATGGAGACTTTAAAATCAATTCCTTTTGCCTAGTAGAAAAATTGGCATGAGGTTCCACTTCATTTCCATTTTGTAAGACTACCATATATTTCTCAATAAAATCCTTCGGTATTGTTTTTTTGTTCACATACTTGTCAAAAATGAATTAATGCTTTATGATATTTGTGTGGTTGATATACCTATTAATGAAAATATAGTACTTTGTCAAATTAAATAGGTATAAGATGATGAATAATTAATAAACTTTTAAACATTAAAAAAAAAAGGTATAAGCCCTTGCAAAAAAGATATTGTTATGGTCGTATTTACACACCTACAAAAAAAAAAGGATGTCTTATAAAAGTAGGCACCCAATGCTTACAATCTTCATACAATAATAGGATCCACTCATTGTTAACAAGACCAAATTTTCTACCAAATCCAACCACCTTCAAATTGTTCTTCATTCCAAGACGAAATACTCCAAATCTTCACTTAAGTTAGAAATTGGATTTAGATAGTTTAATTGGAGCAAGTAAAATAGATAATGAATTATGATTAGATAAATCAATGAAATTGATTTAGTAAATAGAATTAAGTTGAAATTTGAGATTTCAAATTCTTACACTCCTAAATATGTTGTTTAAATGTTTAGTGGATTCTTAAATCCCTAAGCTTTAGCTCAACATTTTGAGTTTATTTGTTTGTTGGTAGATTAAAGATGCAGACACTTTTTTTATACTTGTTTCTAGCAAATTATTTATAAAGAATTAGATACATATAAAAAAAAATGACAGTTCTAATTAAAAGATCAAATAGATCAAATATGGATAAAATATCAATGTAAATCGGACATATTTACACATATCATTTTGAAAAAGATATAGATACAGATAAAAAGCAGACCATCTAAATAGACCCTTTATATCCTTAATCCTCGTAAATTTTATAATCACCTGTTTTTCTAAAAATATCAGTTCTTAAACCCAAATCAAATTTAATATCAATTTGATCTAAATTAAGTTCTTAATTTCTAACCTATTGAATAAAAACTATTTTCTAAATACTTTCATAATTAAAGATATCGATCTAAAAGTTTTAAACCTAATACTTTTATCTTAAAATATCTTTAAACCTTATCCATTTCGTCCTGTTTTATTTCCTTTTCATGCATTCTTTTCCTTCTTTATTTGCCCTTTTATGTTTCTCTCTTTTTTTTTTTCTCTTCTCTTCTAATTGTCTCTTCTTTTCTCAAAATCAGACCATAAATCTTAAATCCAACAAGATTATAGAGGAAATCAAAGATAGAAAACAAGATGAAGTATGTGAATCATGCAAGAAATAACTCCAAGAGCTTATGAGAAGTAGTAACAGCTATCAAGTGACCTATATATGTCCAATATGTAAGTTTGTTTATTTTCTTGTTTTGATTGTTGTTTATGTATGTAAATGTTGTATTAGGACTAGATATATATAGAACTTGTGATAGTATTGGTAGATTAGGGATATATGAACAAGTTTGCTAAAAACTTAAATATGTGCATGTTGTGTGTTTATGCTAATTGCAATTTGTTTTTGTTGATGTATGTTGAAGACAAGTAGATAAATTAGTTTAAAAGACAAAGGAAAATAGTAACATGGTCACCCTATTCATCACGATTGTAACAGGGCACGTAATGTATGCGGAAATCAAATCAAGGATGATCACGGGTGTGATAAGGATCGTGATCTCCTCTAGTCAAAAGATAAAACATGATAACGAGTGTTATAATACAAGTAATGAACATCACAACCTAGATCATAGCCGTTACAAAGGGCGTGATCTCCTCTAATAAGAATTTTTAAAGGAAACAATCTAGATCACAGCCATGATAAATGGCGTTATCTCCTTGTTACAGACGTTACAAGGCTTCTATTGGTGATCATGGCCTCCATTACGAGCGTGATGAGGTAAGTGAAGACAATCACAACTCTCATCACGGGCGTGATGAGACAAGTGAAGACAATTGCGACCCCCATCATGGGCGTGATCTATCCCTTAGAGCTGTTCATAAGAAAAAAACAAAAAGAAAGAAAGAAAAATAAAATGAAGTAGATGAACGATAGTTGATATGTTATATTAGCTAATTGATATAATTAAACATGAGTTTAGTGAATTTATAGATTTGATAAATAATTGGATTAGATATAAAATGAACTTGGTTAATAAGCCTAAGTTCAACTTGACTTAATAAGCTATAGTAAGTTCAATGAATTAGATTGATTAAATTTAATCACCTTAGCTTAGTAATTAAATTAAATGATTAACTCTCATCAATATCGCTAAGTTAAGATAAGATAGGCTTAATAAATTATAATTAGCTTAGAATAATGAGTTAGGATAAACCTTAATTAACATAGAGAATATATTGTTTCAAATGTATGTTTATTTGGAAAATGAATTTTTTGATGATGTTGTTGTAATAAAATAGTATAAACAAAGTGAAAAAAAATACTTTAACAGACAATAGAGAGCTGTTTGTATTTTGACGAGGCGATCTTCACAGCCACAGTAGGATTTCTAATTAGTGTCTAATCAAATAGGGTTTTAATAAAAGTTTGATGTAATGGATAATTAATTTAATTTCTTGAAACGGATATGGACATCTAATTTACCTTTTGAAATGGTGTCTAAATTTCTGTTTGGATTTTATATAAAAGGTATGAAGTACTTGTGTGTTGTATGCTGGATAAACATCCTAATGAATTAAAACTTAAACTCGGCTTAATAAATGAGTACTGCTTGTACGTGTGCAGTTAAATCTAGTCCGGAAACGGCAACTTTGTCCCGATGGGATACGGTAGTTTAGGCGTTTAGGCCAACCTCTTTACCATGATGTAATGGTAATTTATAAGTGGCTCAACGGGTAGTTAATAGGGAAAACGATATTGGTGTGGGGTTTACTTAAGTATGGGGGGAAGTACCATGATTTAGTTCATATTTATAGGAACGATTGAACTAAAACCATGTTATAGACTAAGTTGTAAGTAAAGTTAAGTAACACCTGTATATCCTAGATGAAGCTATTTTCTTGTAACGTTATGTAGGAGATGTAGGTATTCAGACTGCCTATATCAATACCTTGAGCGTCTGCTGTTATTTAGGACTTCGGTTCCTATGATTGTTTTAGAGTATGTGTGCTCCAATGTTGATTTGTTTACCTTAAGTTAAAGATAATAAACTGTGGTTGCTGCATTGCATTTAGCTAAGCTCGTATGTCACCCCGTATGTAATTGTATTACTGTGTACTGAGTTTCGACTCATTATTGTTGTTGTTATCTTTTTTAGGTATTGCGATGATGATGATGGTGTTATTGTTAATGATGTTGATGTTGATAATGATTTGATAACGGTAATGTATGATTCGGGTTATGGGTGATCCTGGAGGTTTGAAAGGAGAAGCAAGTGTAATAAGATCATCAATTTTACTTTGTTTTGTTTTATTTTGTTTATATGGAGCTGGATTTATCTTTGGAAATTATATTTTCTTTTAAGGATCTAGTGGAGCTCAGGTTTTATAATTTAAGCTTTTATGCTTTATTTTACCATCATGATGAATTCTTTGATATAGAATACATAATGGCATAGTTTTGTTTTTGAAAGCCAATCTACTCATGAGAGTAGTTATTTAAATGTTTTAATAAAAATTTATCTTTTAAGCTTTAAATTCAATGGTTTTGAGAATTTACTTACATGATTTCTGAAATTAAAATTGAGTAATAATGTTCAACATAAATAAAATTCTTTTAAAGGAAGCATGAACGTGTAATACACGCGTGATGATAATTGCCTTAAATGAAATTATAAGATGTTACACAAGACTTATAAATGCATCTTTTGAGTATCTTATTGAAATCTGAAAACTCTCTAGACACGTGACCATGTTTTCAAGAACCTTTCTCAATATATGCTACAAACAAAGTGAAGTGCATTTAGGAACACTTGTTCAATTGCTACTTTCATTGCTTAATCTCGATCTCTAACAATACCATTTAGAGGCTTTCCATCCATGGCTTTAAGCCATGTTCTCATCAACCATATAAAAGATGACAAAGTTTCATTCATAAGCAATGCACAACCAAAAATGATTTATTAGAAATAATTATTCACACCAATAAAAGGAGCAAAAGTCATTTTGTATTTATTGGTAATATAAGTAGTATCAAAATAACCATCTCTAAAAATCTTATGGTCGCTTATTGCTTTCTAATACACCTAAAAAACATTTATAAAACATTACTTGCTATCAGATTCCATTTTGTAAAAGAAATTATGATCTTTTTTCTTTCATTTGCATAAAAAACTTAATCATAGTATTGACATAACTTAATTTTAGTCCCAAACATCTCTCCTTATCAAGATGATTTCTAATGCCTTTTTCCAAGTAACCAATGTTTTTAATATTCCCTATGTTCTTTAGCCATATAGCTAATATTTGACTTGTCTTTAACCCAATAGCATGTAATGTACTGATGTCATATTATTGTAACAATGTAATATTTCTATGACATGGAAAATGATGAGCATGGTTTGGAAAAACTTCATGGTTATAATCTTTTACAAAGTCATAAACAATCCATTTACCATCAGATCTCATCTTTATATAAGTTTTGCTTCACATCATTTTTTTAAGCAACGTCTAGGATTATTAGCATTTAACTTCCGCTCTTTATGAGATCTAGTGCAAGCATATTTAACATCAATGAATTCTTTTGAAATTTTTTATCATTGAGAAATTTTAGTTGAAATCCTAAACCCTATAGATTTAGCATTATTTTTTTAATAGAACCATGCCTCAAGATGTGAATTGAATCTCATACCAACATTTGATTCTTCAATTTGATTGCTTTTATTCTTCTCATTATCACACTATCAATCTTTTAATTATGTATTCTTCATTACTAATCTCATCACAAACATCAAAATCTAAACTTTCATTTAGATCAAACTCCATTCACACCTATTCAAAAGAGAAATAAACTTTTCAAAGATTATATAATATACACAAAAATTAAAAAAAACTTCTAACTAATTAATTACTAAAAAACTAAATATTAATAAACTTCAATCAACCTATTTTAGAAGTGGACAATTGATGAATCACAAATTATTCTTAAAATTAAAATAGGACTAAATCACTTTTTATTGGTTAAAAAACTAACACATGTACTGACAATGATTTGGGGCAAAAAAAATACTAATAGTGAGTTATTCCTATATCAAAAACACATTAACTTGTAATTGTTTAATTATTCAAAAATTAAAGGAAATTTAAACATATCTTAGTAATTGAAAAAAAATTCTGCCTCTCTAATGAAAAATAAAGTTGTTACTTGTAATTGCTTTTCTATTATAAAGTGCTTCATTATATAATTTTTTGACAAGGTATAAGGAAAACTTTTTGTTCATTATTTTTTTTATTCCATTTTTCCCTCCATAAAAATTAAGTAAAGTTTTGGAGATATAGAACATTTAAAAATTAGGTAATTAATTTTTAGGGTTGAATGGTTAAAGAGAAAATAATAAAACAAAAGGAAAAAAAAACTATTATAACTATATTTAAAATTGACTATAAAATAAACCAATAAGAAAGAGAGTACCAAAAGAGAGTGTTGAAATAGAGTGTTGATAGAAAGTGTTGTTAGCATTCCTCCGCAATGTATTACTATAATCATACATTTGTTTTTTCTTTACACAAAATATATAGAGATGGAATGATTTAGATTTATTTTAAAAAGTAATTATATAATGTATTATTGTGGTCAAATATTGTTTTTTTTTATAATTTACACACCCATAATTCCTTTTTACTTTAATAATTCACAATTTGTATATCATAACAAAAGTGTCTAAGAGGAAAATCAAAACCCTCTATTTTTTTAAATCAGCGAAGAAAATCATAACTCAAATTTGAAAAACATTATATTTCATTCTAATCAATTGAAAAATGAAAAAAAAAACCATAAAATCTCTGGGAAAAAAAGGACAACCATTCTATTAATAAAATTTTAAAATTTCCAACGAAGAAAATTAAAACCCCAATTTAGATACCATTTTATGGAAAAAAAAGCCTAGAATATTTTTAATTTAGTCTGATTGGTCAATAAAAAAAAACCTTTTGGTCAACAAAAAAAAACCTTTGTCAAGAAAATTGGAACCCTTTTACTTCTTAAGAAAAAAAATTAAAATCCTAATTTTGGTGACCATTTTATTTAATTCTAATTGATTGAAAAAGGAAATGGAAAGAAAGTATAAGAATTTAGTAACTTATTGTGTGATTAACTTTCTGTTTGTCAATAATTACTAGCAAAAGTATGATGACTAACTTCATCAAAACTGATAAATAAAAGAAAAGCAAACCTCTTGCCTCTCAACTGTGATGGTCATGGTGAATTGCGTGGAATTAGTTTCTTGTCCTTTTCCCCTGTTAATAAGAACAATCTATGAGAGAGAGAGGAGGAGGAAGGTTGAACTGGAGAGAGAAAAACATGATAATATAAAATAAAAGTACAATAATCTCGTTATAACTTTTTAACATATTATACGTAAGAGCACCACCAATAATAGTATCTTGACCTCAACTCCTGGGC
Source organism: Combretum micranthum (assembly GCA_024138025.1). Taxonomy (NCBI): domain Eukaryota; kingdom Viridiplantae; phylum Streptophyta; class Magnoliopsida; order Myrtales; family Combretaceae; genus Combretum; species Combretum micranthum. Next base: position 600,923 of record JAMXBD010000432.1, on the reverse strand, counting down.
TGAAGGACTGAAGTTGAGGTCCTTAAGGGATAACCAAAGGTCTTTGGTAAAAAAAAGGTTCTAATGATAAGTACCCTCAAAGCTGTTGTTTTATTTATTTTTTTTTTTTATGTTATGTTTGTTGAATAGAATGGAATCAGTATTTCAGCTTTATTCTCATGGAATATTTATTGCTTTATTTGGTTTGTAAAAAATTTTATCGAAAGAATGTCTATTTCATATGATGCGGAATAGATAGGAATAGACAAGGAATCATCATTCCTTCTCTTTACTGGAGGAATGGCTATTATTGACCAAAATGTTTTGTTCCAAAAATAATTTTAACCATAAAATAAAAAATTATTATTTCTCTCCAGTCTTATTCTATTCTAATGAACCAAACGTATCATTAGAGTATGTTTGTGTATAGGTTTTATTATGTAGGTCCCTTAAATAATATAAATAAATGTTAAGGATTACTTTTTAAATTCCTACAGCATCCATATCCATGAGGTAGTGTCATATTAGTAATTAAATGAACTTTTCTTTTGAAGGACCTCATCACTTATCCGTAAGGTCCTTCATATACATTTCTTCACCTCTTTATATACTTTATGGATCCCATTTACTTTTGCACGATACCTTATTTTTACTAATATTTTGAATAAACTCACTTTTTAGTATTATTCGCAAAGGATTCCAAAAAATTGAAGGAACTCTCTACATTCATAAGAACCTCACAAAGTGTAGTCCTTCACGTAAATACTCATGTCAAGCACCTTCAATATGGATGCTCTTAAAGATAAAGTTGAAAGTTCCTTAAAATGTTAGCATTGCATACAGGGACTTTAAATAGGATCTATAGGGATGTGGATGCTTTAAGAGCTTTATTAATCGTTCACTTTGTTAATTACAATTTCATTATAATCTTATTCTTTATGAAT